>OX388315.1:8621275-8748994 GCA_947579605.1 Athripsodes cinereus
ATATGCAAAGGCAAGAGCCAAGTCTCTGCCCGACTGTACGCAGTGAAATGGAGTAAAACCTTCACCTCATACTATCTCCTGCGTAAAATCAAGTGATCTTTCATCAATGGAATGCATGTTGCACATGCATTTCCGATGAAAATTTGATCACACAGTCATTCATAATATGCGATACTCCCCGCATACTGGATTTAATGTTGTGTCGGCCATTCTGCGAGATGGTCCTGAAGAAGCACATGTATACACAATGCAGAAACACAACACCTATTCTGCAAATCCAATCTGCATATTCCGGTGACGGGCCGTGTCTCGTCCCATATGCAAAGGCAAGAGCCAAGTCTCTGCCCGACTGTACGCAGTGAAATGGAGTAAAACCTTCACCTCATATATATATCTATATATATATATATACACAATGCAGAAACACAACACCTATTCTGCAAATCCAATCTGCATATTCCGGTGACGGGCCATGTCTCGTCCACATGCAAAGGCAAGAACCAAGTCTCTGCCCGACTGTACGCAGTGAAATGGAGTAAAACCTTCACCTCATACTATCTCCTGCGTAAAATCAAGTGATCTTTCATCAATGGAATGCATGTTGCACATGCATTTCCGATGAAAATTTGATCACACAGTCATTCATATATATATATATATATATATATATATATATATAAAAACAAAAATGGGCCTCGATCTCCTCCTGTTATCCTCCTTACTCCCTTAAATCCTTGAATTACTTACTACCAATAAAATAAAGTCTCAGACACAAAAAATTCTGCTACTTAGGAATATAAAGCATAAAGTGTTCCAAGGAACACTTGGAAAAGAATTGGTCTCCCACTCTTTCCCAGTGTCAGTTTTCTAGAGTCCTGTTGAATACAAGTGTTGTAAAAATACACATTTTACATCCTTAATTTTGCGATGAGGTTTACCACCAATTCTGAATGCCATGATGGGATAGTGGTATATAAACAAAAAAACAAACTAGCATTTAAAGAAAAAACTCAAGAAACTAACGTAGTTAAAAAATCAATTACTCTAAAATGACAAGACATGTAACTAGATGGTTCGATTGAAGGTGTATAAAAACAATGAATAATACAAAAGTGTAATCTGTCAAACCATTCCTCACATTTTATCAAATAAATATATATATCACAAGTTCTAGAATTGCTTGCTGGTAAGAACATGCAGAAGCAGAAGTGTTAGAAGACCTCAGACTAGATTGTAGTCTATTCTTCTCAAGTCCATCCAGTCGTTTGCGATTGATTTAGGCCAATATGGAACAATACAGGTTTTTAAATATGTTTAATGTAATAAAAAATAACCAAATAATATTTCACAATAAAATAAGCCTTAACAGGTAAACGGGGTACAAGTACCTGGTTTTGATCTGCCGAGAAGGGTTTGGGTACAGCAAAATAGAGTGAGGACAGAACATGGATGCTGTAACTACTTGCTCTGGAGGTGGGGAAAAAGAGATTCCCCTGATTGTGAATGTGGAGATGTGCAGAGTGTGAGACACATAGTGCAGGACTGCCATCTCAAAAAATTTAGCGGGGATCTGCGGGACATCCACGAAGCGGGACCGGAGGCGGTGAGCTGGCTCTCGACACTAGAGCCAAGACTGTAGAGGACACGACGCAGCCCACATGGGTTAAGATTCATCAACACCGAGCCATACTAAAAGTAAAGTAAGTAGGTAAACGGGGTATATTAATTGTGAAATTGTAACAATACTTTACTCGATGCATGATGCTGTTGTTTACTATAATACACAGCTACCTACTCTTACTAATAACACCTATTATATTTCAGTAATAAGGTGGCTCGAAATGTAAAATAATTTTATTTCAAACTATATTATGATCGAATGCGATGTACAGAAGATCACTGGAAAGAAGAGGATGCAGCAATTCTAAGACAAGGAAGAGTACAAAACCGCAGGAAAAGCCTATGTCCAAAATCGGTCCCAAAGTGACTGAAAAAGAAGGAGACAAATAAGTATATTATTTTTGAGATGCAAATAAAATATATTTGATTTTCATGTCACTAGTGTGTATATAAATATATTTTATTTTCATGTCACTAGTGTGTATATAAATATATTTTATTTTCATGTCACTAGTGTGTATATAAATATATTTTATTTTCATGTCACTAGTGTGTATATAAATATATTTTGTTTTCACTAGTAAGTGTCTCAGACAAAGTTATTTCACAAACAAGGAGTTTGTGAACGCCCAGCAGTTACGTAAGTTTTCATGTGGTGTCAAGTCAATTGTGAAATATTCAAAGTATTGTATAAAATACATACAAGTTGTTTGGCATTATCTTGTTGTTTCGATATTCTTTTTGTTGTGTACTTTTCACAACATTGTATCTTTAGAAAGGCGGAGATATAATTTTGAAAATAACAATTTTTCTCTACTTTTTTAATGGCAATTTATCACATATTGGATGGATAAACAGATAGAACTATATTCATAGAAATTGAATACCATACCCAATATTTAAGAAGAAGGGAGATTCTAACTTTAGAATTCTTAAAAGCATTCTTTTACGCATAGCAGAGTGCGGGCATCCTAGAGAGGCTGGCTGATTTATATATATACTCGTATATACTACATTTACGAGAATTAAATGTTGCTTAAATAACCATTCTCCATGTCAATCCCTTTCATACAATTTTATAGTCAAAGGGATACTTCATAAAATACCAAACACTCAATAGCCTTATAGACAGAAATAGTGTTGGTATAGAAATAGGAGTTTATAAATAATAATTACTAGTATTATTAATAAACTCCTTAATCGTTGAACAATTGAGACGATGAGATAACTAAGGACCATTTAAGAGTCATTACACTACTAAATGTCTCAAAAACCATGGTATAACACACTTTGTCCTTGAAAATATTAACTATGTAGACAAACCTAATACCACTAAAAGGCTTACACGAGCTCCATAATTAGATATTCAAAATTCAATCTATTCGCAAAATTATATTGTTTAATTGAATATAGGTACGAGTAGTTTGTGGAATGTATCACTGCATATATTAATATACCTGTATCTATGATAGTTGATATTTTTACAATGTACGTTCAGTTATGTGATGTTACAATATCTTTTCTTCTCTTTTTCTTTTGCATCGCTGTCTTCAATTCTTAGGGCCATTGAAGGACTTACCAACCACAAAGTGTAGGTAAACGTTTATGGGCTTCCGTTTATTCAATTTTAGAATAGCCAATCTATCTACGAAAGTTACCATGGTGAGCAGCCTGAAGATTTGACCGGCCAAAACTACCATGATGTAGCTAAGGGAAGTAACCATAAATATTAGAAACCTGAGAGTCGTGACCTACCAGCTTTTCATCGGCTACTACACAACTATTGATCATGGTTCTCCAGTTATTCCGACGTAACTCAATTTGTACTGCTTTCACCTCGCAGGGAATTCTCTTATCTTTTTTACGCCAACACTGATGATCAACCATTCCACACCCTTCTCTCGTCTTACAACGTGCCCAGAAAACTAGAATATATGTCTTGTGCATATGGACAATAGTTTATCTTCGACCTTAAGATCTTGGTGACTGCTTTTCTCTGACACTAATTTTCCAGATTTTGATACCGTACAAAAAGAAATAGAAAATCGTTTGGATAAGTTGAAAGAGTTTTTTTTATATATTTTTTCAATATAATATTGTTCTATTTGTGTAATTACCTATTTGAATTTTTGAAGCTGTTGATCCGGACTCTTTATATTTGGGCGGCGCAAATATGATAATTTGTCATTTTATTCAACGATAATATTTGATAATTGTAAATTGTAATGGACATCACATATTTATCGGGTTCTGTAGGTCCACAACGAGTCCAAGTGCCCGCAAAATAAGGGCCTTAGGACGATTAGGTAATAGAATAAACGATATGTATAATATTTGTACCTATATCTTATAACATTCATAATAATGTTCATCAAGATATTGTATGTAACGTGAATGGAAGAACTATACTATACTATACTATACCCTCACGCCGTATCCCAAGTGGGGTAGGCAGAGAGAACGGAACGCCACACAGATCTATCTTTACACACTTCCTTCGCTTCCTCCACATTCATACAGTTTCTCATACATGCACGTCGATTCCTCTTACTCAACACGCGGCCGTCCTTGAGAATTTGATCCACGTGATCAAGCCACGGACGTCTGCGCTTCCTCACACCTTTTCTTTCAGACAAGTATATCCTCTTTGTCATTTGAATGGAAGAATTTCTTCTCAAATCGTATTAATACAGCTATAATAAAGCTACAAATTTCTACTTACTGAAATTTAATATTACAATAGCTGTCTTCATTGTCATACAATATTCTCCTATTATGTATAGCTATATAAAGTTCAAACGTGACACGTTTAACGGGTATGAAACTTTTAAAAAGCATATTATACTTACTCCAAAGAAAATTGTAAATGAAAGATATAGTGAATAGTTTTTATACAAATTAAATGCTTCTTATTTTGTCCCTATTGTTGTATTTTTTAGCACGGACTTATGCTAGCCTCCTCCATTCAGAGCTACATATTTTGTGTGAATAATTTATTCAGCTCTGCAAAGCTGTATACATACGAGAATAAATTTGTTCTCATGTAAAAACGGCGTATTTAAAAGACGATCTTCCAAAACCTTGGGCAGGAAAAACAGGTCTATCAAGTTTTCAAAACGTATTTCAACCAAAACCATCGCGTCTTCTTTATTACTGAGTTAACATTTTTCTTTGACTTTGTCTGTTTCTTCTTTCTTGAGTCAATTCTTTCACATATTACATTCGTTTTCAAGTTGATGAAGTACATAATTTTTTAATGAAAAATATTTTTTAACCTATTTTTTAATAACCACTTGTTTTCTAGTGAATGTGACAGAATAAATCACATTTAAATAAAAAAAATGTCTTATGCTCTACCTTAAAAAAAATAACGCCACATGACCTAATAAGATAAAATAAATTTATTTAAAATATACCTACCATTAATTTTGATCCCGTGGAGCACCCGGTAAAGAATTTGGTATCCCACTCTTTTCCGTAAGTTTTCGAGTGTCCTGTGAAAAGCAGGCATTTGAAAAAAATAAAACATTTATATCTTAAATTCAACGATGAGTTTTGCCACCCATCCTGAATGTCTTGATTTTATATTGGCACTGAGACGATAGCTTGTATGTTTATTATATGCAGCTAATCTGCTGGCTACCTCATTTGTGGGATACGCCGTGATGGTATAGTAGTAGTAGTAGTAATTTTTATTTAATAAAAAAGATATTATTAATTTTTGTAATTTACGTAGTTTTGTTTTAAGTGTGCGCTCCAGCGGAGCAGTTTCATGTGACAATATGGTGACATCATCTCGTTTAAAGTAAGTTTACTTAAAAACTAAACAAGTGAAAACAAGTAAAAACATTGAAAAGTAACGGCCAAGATTGTCGAATGATGTAACTAAAATTGCAGGACAAAAGTACATAGATACAACATCCCCAAGGGAAAAAAGAATGGAACATTGATGTAAAAAACTATGTCTATATATGTACTTCGGCTGAAGGAGAAAAAGAAAATAAACTTAATTAGAATTAAAAGTAAATAGTTTGTTTGTTGTCATACAAAAGAATCATCATGTTACTATGTATGTGGCTGAAGATATTTTATATCTATTGGAAAAATCCTAAAAAACTTAACAAGTTCTTTATGAAATTGTCAATTTAATTTATTTTAGAAATACTCCAAATGTTGACAAATGTTTTTATTTTCATATAAAGCAAGAGTACATTGGATGTAATAAATATCACTGAAAGTAGAATCCAAATCAAAAAGTGAATAATAAAGAACTTATAAATCTTGAAAATAGACCTATTATTTCCTAGTGTGTTCTACATTTATATCACTTTACGAAACGAGAGCTCCGCATCAAACTATTGCCAGGGGATACAACTGGTGCACCATTCATCTATCTCTATATTATTATAACACACATAATATCTTTCTTACACGCCCTACTCAACACGCACCAGTGCTTTCCAATAACATATTTTTCTAAAAGATACTTGACACTACAAGTTTTGATGTTATTTTTCTTATTTTTATTTTTTTACTATAGTGTAGTGCCCAGTTTTGGGGTATGGATCTGAGACATGGAACACCTCTTTAAGACACCTGCGTCCTGTACAGATTGCCGAAATGAAAATGTTAAAATGGGTGTGCGGGGTCACAAGGCTTGAAAAGATCCGAAATTCATTCGTGAGAATCTAGGCGTGCGGGATATTTCAGACAAGATACAGGAAAGCAGATTGCGATGGTACAACCATATCCCGGGAACAGGGGAATTAGTAGGGCCTTCAGCCAAATCACAGAAAGAACCTTGGATGTGTGGCAGGAAAGATGGGACCGGGGGAGAACCGCTAGACTTGTCTACGATTTTCTTCCGGATGTAAGACCTGTCTTTCAATCACTTTGCCGTGCAGTTGGTAACGGGACACGGGGAGCTTAAAGCCAAGCTCTTTGAGTTAGGGCTGACGGACGACCCGTGGTGTGCTTGTGGGACGGGAGCTCAGTTTGCGGGGCATATCCTGTGGGAATGCCCAATGATGACGGATGCGAGGGATGTAATGATTGATATTTTGAGTGATGATACTCCCAGACCCATTTGGTCTGGGGAATTAATGATTTGTCCGAGATATTTCAGAGCCTTCTTGGAGTTTGCGGATGTCTGGGTGTCTCGGTGGGATCTTCTGCGTGAGCCGGGCTCACCCCCGGCTTACCTGGATGAGCTTGATGGTTGATTTTGCCTTGTGTGATCGTGGCTGTCGCGAGCGAAATCGTTTCTTCGTTTTTTGTGCTGTCCTGTCTCCCTTGGTGGAGAGTCTTAGGTTAGGGAGGGATGTCCCTTGGGGAGGGAAGCGTGTCTACGAAAACTCCGGCACCGGCGATCCTCGGGTTCACCGGAATGAACACCAAAAGAAGTTTCCGGACACCTCAACTCGGCTCTCTGCTCATTTTTTTATCTTTGTTTTCTTAATTTTTATTTATTGTTTTTATTTCTATTTTATTTTGAATATTGATTTATTTTTCTAGGTTAGGGAATGCCGTTGTAAATGTATTGTTAGTTTTATATTGTGAATGTATTTGCTTCTCTCGGCTAGAAGAACATCGAAGGAGTGTAGTCAAAAGATTCCACACATGGAGGTTTTTGGCCGGCCAGCCCCTCAGGCTGCCCACTATGGGGCCTCCGGTATGGACAAAATTTGTGTAGTGTAGAATTCGAATAAATGGAAGTCCCCAGACTTCTGCGGTATCCGGGTGGTCGGTGGGTCTCCTTAAATGTGGTACAACCATGTGGCTATATAGCCAGGAGACCACTTGAGTATGTAGACAATAAAGCAATTGTGCTTTGCACATTGGTACGAGGTTACCGGAAAGAGACCAAGAAGAAGCCCAAAGCTCAGAGAGCGTGATGTAGTGAGATAAGACATGCATATCTGCGATGTTTCCCATGAGAATGCACTCGACAGAACCAAGTGGCGAAATAAAACAAGAAAAGCAGACCACATCACCATGTGGGACTAATAAGTACCCAAGGACAAAAATAAAAGTGGCCCATGTCACTGTATGGAATTAACATTACAAGTTTATGTGAAATGAAAGCGTGTCTGGAAAACAAGTTTTCTCAAATGGATTGAGAACACTCAAATATTTCTAGTAAACAAGACAAGAGTATCCTAAATGAAAAAAGCTTGCGCTTTACCTCTACTTCCAAGAAGGCTACGAGATTTCAAATTAATTATCTATGTGAGACTAGTATGTATATGTATATTTGACTTTCAAGTATGTATTCTGAGGTGAGCACTCAACAAAACGTATAAAAATGCTTGAACAGCGCGTGAACTAGCATTCTTGTAATATTCCAAAGTATATGGAGGAAGCTCTATTGCCCAGAAAAAAGAAAAAGAATGAAAAACAAGAATATAAAGTACCTAGTCTGGCATCAAATTTGAATAGAATGTTACTTTTGAGAAGCGCTGCCATATATTATATTGTTATTATTATTGTTATTTTAATACGCAATAAATCTCTACGCTCCACTTGATGCCATAAAATGTTGCAAGTAAAATCCTTTACCATAATAACAGGTAATAAGAGTAATAATACCTACATTCGCATATGTAGTCATATATTACGACATGTATAATTGTATATGTCTCTTACCCTTACCTGTCATAATTCAGCCTTAATTTCTTCCGATCTCCTTCCCTTCTGGAAACATTATTCGACTCCTCTCAAAGTCCTACAACAACACGTCAATTTGCTTGATTAGGAATGTATGAATGGGAGAACGGCACTTTACATTATGACTTACTACGATGATACTCAAATCAAAGGTTCTGTTAGAGGAAATACTTGCAAACAAATTAATAGATACTAAGTACTAGAGAAGCCAATTGTGTAGAAAGGAACATATTAGATGAACGGGAATGCTTTCATTAAGTTTACGTAACATTTTCAAGATAATTGTCAAGACCCGATGTACCCTAAAGCCCTCAATATAAGCTTGCATACATTAAGAGTGTTCATGAATAATTAAATTGAATACACCTGTAAATTAAGAATAATAAGAAAGCTTCCCCAAAAAATTGTGATTTTTAAAGAACCAGCAAAATACTACACTGTCCCTTCATGCGGTATTCCAAAGGGGGTTAGGAAAAAAAGATCGAACGCCAGATTAATTTACTCTTTAATACTTCATTTGCTTCCTCCATATTCAAGCGATATCTCATGAGCACGTTAATTTATTTTAATCAGCATACGGCGATCTTTAAGAATTTAATCGACATAATTAAATCACGTGTTTCTTGAATTTTGCACTTTCTTACACCCGACAATAAAAAGCTTTGGTAAACAGCCTAGAAAATATATAAAAAAACAAACCTTTTTTACTAAAATGGAGATAAAAACGAATCCCTAAGCGAATGGTTCAAAATCAGTCTTTAGATTATTTAAAAAATCTTACTTTGATAATACATTATATAAATAATTTTCTTTTCAATCCACAAACAAAATATCTACCTACAAAATGTGATATCTTTTTTCTGAAGTTTTAAAGCGATCATAATAAATTAATTATTGTCTTTGTAACAAATTATGAAACTGTAATAAAAATGTCTCAGGTAACGTTCTTATGAAAATAATAACAAAAATTTTACAGCGGTAGGATCAAGGAAATTACTTCTTTATTGAATACCAAAGGAAAAGATAATATTAAATCACAAAAATTTAATTAGCAATTTTCGCGTCCCGTTTCGCTCGGGGCGGTCATAATATTCCGATTTGGTTCAATACACATACAACAAACAGTAGGTCACAGTAAGTTGTAACAATGTGATGCAGTCATAAAAGTTTTCTTTACAATGTTATATACCACCTACATCACAAAAGTCGTTTTCAAACCATTATATTTTCTAAGTACCTTCCTGAATTTTATACTCTATGCGGAGAATATTCTCGGACAAAGTGCCGAGTAGTAAAATGAAAATTCTTTACCTATATCAGTCCAGGTGACCTGAGTAGGCATGTTGTATGTGTATGTGGTTTGTGAAAGATGCGAGATAGAAGCAAAGACTCATAAAAAATATCCATAAATATCTGTGGATTTTTATAACAAAAACATCTTTTCTTTCTCTGAATATATGTTGTAAAAAAATATAACCAAAATATATATTTGAATAGGAAGCGACATTTTATTATAGTTACACGTGAATCGAAAAGGGCACACTCTTATATAACGATTTTTTCGCGTGTAGATTTTTCTATAAAACTTACCTCTACCTATATACCTACCAATACTCACATATTTTAACACTAAACCTACCGACATTTTATGTATACCTATTCCTACCACGAGCGGTCAAATGACCGCTTCAAAAAAATAAATGTATATCATTAGTATAGAATTTTTTTTTTTGCTAATTGGATAGTAAAAACATATTTTTGTTCTATTTAGAAAAGTTTTATGCACATTTATGCATTTTTAGCATATTTTTTACATACTATAGAATTTACTATTTTGCGTCGCATATTTTCCACATACGTAAGTAATTTTAACTTTTTCACAAATTGACCTAATAATATCTTATTTGATAAGATTTCCATCCAGATGAATCTATAAATGTATTTGTTCTTGTTTCTGATGAACATTCTTGGCGTAGCTGTGTCTCTTTCTGACATTTGGTCTTCTTGTGCCAACTGAAATAAAAATTATTCCTTCGAAATTTCTTCACCCGTAATTTCCTTATATTACATCCAAGCATTTATCCCGGCTAAATCTAAGATATTGAAAAGTACCTATAAAGGTATTTTTAACATTTAGATTTTACACCATACTTTCTGGCCATTTAAGTTCCCCAAGTGAGGCTGATGGTTCTCTTTCTTTGTCTCTTCCCAAGTATGGAGAACCGTTTACTATGTACTTACTCACAACTTATATCGAAAGAGAACCAAAATTTTATACCAAATTTGTCCGATTTATTGGGCAAGTATAGAGTTAATCTACGACGTGCTTTTATTAGGAAATAATTGTTCATCTATGGAGAGACAAATGCTCCTGGGTTATAACAGTTTTGACTGTTTTCGATGAAATTGAACCAAACTTGAGAGATGAAAGCAAACTCATCGTTTTGTAGGCATTAGCTACTTTGACTTCTATTGTAAAACCAAACAAATCTCTAAAATGATTTCTATAAATTCAGTTCGGTTTATAGGTGTCGAGGAAAATAACGAACCCCATTTCTTATTCCATAAATATGATACTTAGATACATATTTTAGGCACAAGCTAGACATTTGTTTCAATTGCTTGTTTGTTCATACTAGAGGTCTTCAAACTTTTTTGTTTCACAGACCACTCGCCATATTTTTCGGTTTTGGCTAGACCTAACCATACTTGATATTAATAATTTATACATTTATCAACTTCAAATGCATTTCTGACATCTGGTATAATGTAACTCACATTGAAAGATTGTTCTTCAATAGTGCTTATTCCGATCAGTTCCTTTTTCTAATGACAATTTCTCTTCGTATTGACAACACTCATTTCTGCGATTATGTAAAAATATAGGTATTATTTGTATATGTGGATGATTCCATGGAGTGCCAAAAGTAAAATCAAGTCCTGTTTGTATGATATCCATTATCGTTGACCCCCATTTTCTTTTCATAAACCCCCACTTTTTTCCGCCGACATGGACTCTTTGTAGGTATTCTTAGACCTCTTGAAGCCGATATTGATCACTTTGGGAATCATTGGTTAACGCTGTAGATCCACAACTACACCACGGACTTATAAAACTTTTTTCATTTGTACACTTTCCGAAAAATAAAGTAGTTAATAACAGGAATTGTTCAAAAGGTCAAATGACCGCTCGTGGTAGACTAGACATGCAATAAAAAAAAATCAGAAACTAAAAAATAAAAAAAGTTGTGAATATTCAAAAATGGAATATATCCATATTATAGGAAAATTCAGAAAGTTACATGTCGATACAGCAACGTTATGTACAAGAAATTCTAAACGAAATTTCAAAAACGGTCATTTGACCGCGCTCGGTAGGTTTAGTGTTAATATAGGTACTACTACTTTACCACTATTCATTCGCGGCATATCCACAGGTGGGGTAGTCAGCAAACCAGCCGCATGGAATAAACATGCAGCTGGTCTTTTTGTCCCAAAAAAAGTAAGGCATTTAGGATGGGTTGCAAACCCCATCGCTAAGTTTAAGATGTGAAATGATGAAAATTTATTTTTGCCTTTTACAGGAAAAATGTAGAAAACTAATTCTTTGCCAGGTGGTCCACGGATACAATATTTTAATTTTGCGTTTATATTAATTTCACACAGGCAACCTATCATGTGATAGTTTGAACTTTAATTCAAAATTAAAAAAATGATGATCTTATGATCACGAAATCTAAGAGATTTTGTAAAAGTAGAATTATACATATTGCTCCTTGTGAATCATTTTGGGACAAATATGTCAATAACGAATCTTTTGGCACGTCTTAACGTCACGTAAATTTTATCGAAAAAACCTGATAAAATATTACTTTCCATTTTTAACTCAGCATAAAAAAAAGAAATCTTAAATCCATAATACCTCACGATCAGGAAATCTGCGAGATTTTGATAAAGAAAAATTATACATATTGCTCCTTGTGACATATTTATATTCTTACCTGTGGCATTGAACATCCAAGGAATGTCGTCAATAAGCAGTAAGAAAATAAGCTCCGATAGATTAACGCCAACTTGAACAAAACCAAAAGATGTCAATAACCACAGATTTAATGTTATCGAAAAAACTTGATAGTGAGTTAGACAAAATATTACCTGATTAGATAATGAGTTTTATTCACTATGTATTTAAATTATCACTTATGATTTTATATATAGGTCTGCGACCGGTTTCGATACGCTAGTATCATTCACGAGCAGAATATAAATATATAGTTTATATTCTGCTCGTGAATGATACTAGCGTATCGAAACCGGTCGCAGACCTTTATATAAAATCATAAGTGATAATTTAAATACATAGTGAATAAAACTCATTATCTAATCATGTCGCGTAATTATCACATAGTTAATGCCAAAAACATCGAAAAAAAAATATTACCTACAGAAATGGGAGTATTTAAACAGTAGGTATGTTACAAGTTACAACACGCTAATGCTACATATAAACTAAATAAAATTCTTCACAAACAAAACAATTAATCACATACCTACTACTAAATGTTTGATCGCTATTAATTTTTAGATATCGTTGGATCTACCTTACTGTCGTCCAATAGTCAAAAAGCTCTTGTAGAGTTTTAGCTACCGATACAATGTACCTATCTCCAAAACTGAATATTTCAGAAATTGGAGATTGCAGCCCAACGCAAGTAAAACTGAGACCACATGCTTCCACCTCAGCAACAGGGAGGCCAACAAAACTTTAAATGTAGCCTTCGAAGGGAAATCACTAAACCACAACATATATCCTAAATACTTGGGAGTGACGCTTGATAGAACGCTCTCCTTCAAAGAACATCTAAGTAAACTCTCTGCAAAAATTAAAACTCGTAACAATATCATCCACAAACTTGCTGGCACCTCCTGGGGTTCAACTGCGGAGACGCTGCGCATATCTGCATTGGGCCTTGTTCATTCAGCGGCGGAGTATGCGTCACCTGTGTGGATAAATAGCACTCACACTGGCCTTGTGGATGTCCAATTAAACAATACCATGAGGACTGTCTCGGGAACAATAAGATCCACTCCAATACACTGGTTACCAACTCTAAGTCATATTGCACCTCATGACCTCCGAAGACAAAACGCACTTGTAAAGGAATATGAGAAATTACTTAAAGATCCTGAACTGCCGAGTGGCCCAGATCTTGAATACCTCATAAACAACAACAGGCTCAAGTCAAGAAATCCTCCGCTAAGAACAGCCAAACGCCTGCATGACTCTGACTTTGACATCATAGACACATGGAAGATCAGATGGGAGGAAGCTTCAGAACCGATAAATCACTGCCTGCCCTGTATTTCAATGAAACCGCCTGGATTCGACCAGCAACGTAAACTCTGGTCCACCTTAAACAGGATCCGAACAGGGCATGGCAGATGCGCCGATTTTTTCCACAAGTGTGGCTGGTTGGACTCCCCCGGATGCGACTGCGGAGCAGAGAAGCAGACCGTACGCCATATTGTGACCGAGTGCGGCCTTAGAGCGTACGCGGGAAACTTCAAAGATTTCTTCGTGCTGAATGAAACAGCGACCAAATATATTTTAAAAATTGACCTTAACCTTTGACAACCAGACCTATCTGTGCTATTTTTACTGTTTATGTCCTATAAATTCTTTGTCATGTGATGTAACTTAATGCCATACGATAAATAAATCCAAAACTGAAAATTTTGGGCAATAGATTTTGCCTGAAGTATTTGTGTAAGGATTATTAAGGGACGTTTATTAATTAATTGGATTAATAATCAACACCCACTGAAGCTTAATTTCAGTTTAATTAATGTTTTCGTTTCTCATTTGATTTCAGGAAAAATAATTTTGTAACTGTCAAATAAACATATCGTTACAATTATGGGTAGGGTTGGTAAACTCATTTTAGAATTCTAACAGGAGGAGAAACAAACCCACAATATTTTTATCCAATTTGTAGCTCGTAGGTTTGCTATGGCGAAATCTAATTACCTACTTTATGAATTTCAAATTAATCTATTGAAATGTTTATAAAATGTTTTAATATATATTATTTCAACAATGTATAAAATATTTTCAATAGTAAATGTACAACGACGGTGTACACAGAGAAATACTGTTAATTTCCGGCCAAAAGCCTCTTAATGAAACTCTTTCAGTCAAGTTTTCCTATCATTACAATGCCGTAGTTTAAAAAAATATGAACATCGCATTACCCCAGTAATTGCTTTACGTTTTTGATCCTACTGTTTATAGGTTTACTGGAAGACTTTGTCTCTAGGCAATATGCAGGTCTTTTGTACAAAGTTATTTTTTTACAACAGAGTGTTTATTATTATTATTTTTATTGTCTTGTGTCCCTTAAAACGGCGAGGACAAAGATTTTATTACAATATTTTTTGCTCTGTTTGCTTGTTTCTTTTCTTTATAAGATACATGTTATATTGCTTTCGAAAAAAAAATATCTTGAAATAATGTTTGATCTTAAATGTAGATATATTTTGATAAATATATTTTTTAGTATCTCATATTAAAGAAATAACACGGTAAAAAAACAAAGCAAGAAGTTTCACAAACGAAAATAAAAAAATCACTTAAATGGGCAACGTTTGAAAAATATATTATATATTTGGAACTACAAAGAACAGACAATGTACAAAATGTCTGGTCTAAATCGCACATTTTTAAAATAGACATTTTGCTGGAAAAACAAAATGCCGACAAAATGGTTTGCTCTCTCGATTCAGCCGTCCATTCCGTCATTTATAGGATCACAATACATAAGTGTGTCGTGAAACATGCAATAAAAATTGACAATCTTGATTGAAGTAATAACCAGCATAAAAATTTGTTTTCCTATACTAGAAACGGTCATTGATATTAATATGTAACTTGATTTACAATATTGTTTATAAAACAAAATAGTATTTTATCTTTTAAAAAAAACCGCGAGTTATTCCATCTTCATTATGCACTGACCAAACGTATGGATTTTTTTTTGAAAATGGAATAGAATAGAACATTAGAATATTGGGAATGCAACATATTTTTTAATAGGTTTATAAACCGAATCGACACGACGTGTTCTACTTATCCATACCATCACTTGAATTTCAAGTTTGGTTGTCAACAAATTTATTGTACGAAGTAAATATTCAGATCACTCTCTCCGTGACAATAAAAAACACAACATTCAGAATGAGCGACACATCTTATTGCTGATTTTTAATATCTTAAATATCTTATACACGATGGACTGACGTGTTCACATTACTGAAACTAAAACAATATTTGACAAAATTGACATAAGTTATTCACATTGATCGCACTTATTAATGGATTGACTTGCGTTCATACTACGATGCGACTGAAAATTCTCTTTCTCTATCTTTCTTTCATCCTGTTCTTAATATGCAGAAAGAATAATGTGGATTCCACTGTTTTCGTTCATTTTTCCTGTCCATGATGCCAAATAAAACAAACATTCCAACAACCATAGTCTATTCACATCTTGCACCAAAATGTGTACGCGTTGTTAAGCTTGACAACTTATATTGAGTGTTTACGGACCACTTTACTTTCGTTAGTAGGTGATGTTAAGTTGATTCAGAAGTCAAAGGCATCGTGAAATGATTCCTGAATACTAACGAGGTCTCTTGGTACATCTTTATACTTACGTACATAACAACTTATTGTACACTCGTACAAAATGGACTCTGTAGGTTTTATATACACACAGATACTCGCTAAACTTTGATTCACAAAATGAAACCCACAACCACGATTTAATATTCGTATAAACATTTTTTTGTACAAAACTTTTATGTCATATTTGTTAGACTTGAGTCATTTTATAGTACATAAATAATTCATCGTACCCGATAGGAGACAGATGTCCTGGCTGCGAAACAAAAGGGAGTGGACCGACATCCGAAGTGTGGAGGAACTGTCCGAGCGGCGCAAGACAGGGTCAGGTTCACCGAGGTGATCGCCAACGTTGGGGGGACCCGACAGGGCACTTAAAGAAGAAGAAATAATTTATATTTTGAAATGGGATTAGGTTAAGTATAAAGTCAATTAGTTATTTATTTATTTACTTTTTACATTTTTACAGGGATACAAAACGTCATATACAGGTAATACTAACAGAATTGTATAAAGCCATAAGTGGACCAGAAAAGTCCCCTATCATTACCGATACATATATTATAAAAATGAAAATAGGGTTTAGATTAATGAGAATAAGTAATCCATATAGTATGAAGGTGAACAAATAATTTCGTGAAATGGATGAGTGGACGGAACACCGACGTCCGACACAAAAATAATAAAGTCATACATTTTTTTTATTAAAATTAAATGTACCTATTATCATTTGCGTTTTAACCATCGTTAAAATTTAAAACATGCGAAAGTATCTCGATTATACCTATCCATATGAAATTTATTCATAAAATATAATCTATTATGCAAATCATTCGTGAGTCGTCTGACGCGCTTTATAAATTATTTTTTCAGTATAAAATATTCTAGTACAAACTCAGTACAAAAAATATTTTTGATATTAAAATATGTAACATATAGTTATAAAAATGCGTAAATAATATTTAATTTAAATGTCATCTGTTATTTAAATTACAGATTATAATTTCGAAAACAGGTCGAGAGTTTTTTTAATTCACTATATTAGCTTTTTTCATTCATCTTCTTTTTCACGAGTCCTGCCGGGTCTCCCGAAGTTAAAGATCATTTCGAAGAAAACTTCATCATGGGTGGCGACTCGGCGAGAAACAGCTCCCCTACGGTTCTGACATCGGTCCATTCTTCAATGTTTCAAAACCAGAAGAACTGTCTTCTGCCGACCCCTCTGCGGCTCTCTATCTTTCCTTTCATGACAAGCTAGAGTAAGGTATACTTGTCCTTTCTTTCATTACATACAGCGAAACTGTTTGATCCACTATTTGAAGCAGATGCCTTCTATAAATAACATAAATAAGATGAGTTATCGTTTTACACCAAAAACGTTTTTAGTTAATTTACACAATTATAATTTTCCAAAACTTATCAATACCTATTCAAACATGGCGAACCAATGGTCTACACACTCAGCTTGTAAGAGAGGAGTTGTGAGCTCGATTCTCGGAGTGAACGGAATGATTCCGCTCATTTTTCGTAATTTAATCGATGAGAATTATTCAATCCAAAGAATTTAAACAAAAAAGTAAGAAAACGTGAACACATTAAAGCTTTTTTTATTCCATGTATTCAAGTTACCTGAAGGTTTTCTTTTGATGAATGCCCATATTATTTAATCATTTATAAAAAAACATACTTGAAACAAGCGTAATCAACATAAAAAGAGACAATAAATGCAAAAACTTGATAATAGAAGGTACTGCACTGAGAAAAATACTCACAACGAATCATTAGTACGTACTATCAGATTAGGATCAGAGATAGTACAAACGATTCATTAGTACGAATCTATAATATTAACTTTTCGCAAACAAATCATTGGTAAATTCACCAAAGATCTGTTAGCGAAAATTTAATATTATAGATTCGTACTAATGAATTGTTTGTACTATCTCTGGTCCTAATCTGATAGTAGGTACGTACCAATGATTCGTTATTGAAATTTCGTTAGTATTTATCTCAGTTTGGGGATTCTCAATGGAAAACATTTACCTTCGAAGAAATCCACTTACAACACATTTCCCACAGTGTAGGTACCTATCTACTCTGAATCGTTGAAGATATCGATATATTATGTATGATATGTTTCATTTTTAAGTATTATATTATAAACTTGTCCCTGAATTGAATAACATGTTTATTCATTGATCACCAGACACAATAATGTAAAATAAAAGCTCACGTAGTTTGAGATTTTTTTTAACAATAAATCCTTTCGAATTTATAGCACTCTTTCACACTCGAATAAAGAAATCGCATAAAAAAGCAATTTTTTCATTCCGCTCTCTCTCTCACAACTACGATATAATATTGTACCTACGATACCTACATAGTTCACACGAAACAAAATCCCGCAAAATAACTTTTTTACCTCATTTAGCTTCCACGGCTTTCAATTCAATGAGATTGTTTTATTTTTATTCCCTTCCCTGTATAAGATAGAATTACAACTAGGCTGCTAGGTACTAGATTCAGCTTTAGTAATAATAATAAGCACCAGTGGCATGCAATTCATACATAGAAAAAACACCACATGCATACAACGGTATGTGAAATGTCAACGCATACCTTTTTTCCAATAGATGTTTTATTATCTTAACGAAACAGTGTTTCTCTCATAATATTACAACAGAAAAACAAATGTGATAAAAATAACGCAAATACAAAAACCTTAATATTTGCGTGGCAAATTTCTTGAACCTCAGTTACATTGAATAAAAAAAATGGTATAATTTATTAAAAGCAAATTATCTGGTGCGTAATACGATAGAGAACTACATGGCTTGACCATGTAGATCAAATTCTCAAGGACGGCCGTGTATAGAGTAAGAGAAATCGACGTGCTTGCATGAGAAGTTGTATGAATGTAGATGAAGTGAAAGAAGTATCTAAGGACAGATCTATATGGCGTTCCGTTCTCTCTGCCTACCCCACTTGGGATACGGCGTAAGGTTATAGATAGATAGAACTTTTATTGGATAATACGAGAAACCAATGACTAATGTTTATAACGAAAGCATGGCAATTATGAAAAAGTCTATTACCGCCACTGAGAAACAGCTATAAAGGATAAGTTTAATTCCATACATACATGAAATACAATATGAGTCAGGAAGAATGTAAGTATAAAATATACGTACTTACTAAATAACTACTACTATACCATCACGGCATATCCCACAAGTGGGGTAGCCAGCAGACCAGCTGCATATAATAAACATGCAAGCTGTCCTCTCCGTGCCAATATAAAATCAAGACATTCAGGATGATGGGTGGCAAACCTCATCGCCGAATTTAAGATGTGAAATGTCTTATTTTTTCGAACACCTGCCTTTTACAGGACACTCGAAAACTTATGGATAAGAGTGGGAGACCAATTCTTTACCGGGTGCTCCACGGGATAAAATATCTTAAAATATTCTCCTCTGCTCATATAGCTCGAGAATTTGTTTATACAATAAACAATTATTTAAAAAAAAAACTTGTTCAAGCTTTTTAAATAATTCGGAATATTTATTTTCTGGTCTATGGATGACGTGAAATGAAAATAATAAAAATGAATGCTATTCATGTGGCAATAAAACCACAGATCAAGTAGGTAAGTGATTCGAATTACGTATTTGGATGTCTAAGTGTCCAGCAGCAGTAAACTATTTGATGATGTAAAAGAGCAACCAAACAACGCCGTCAACATGGCTGGGTGCTCGGAAAATGCTGTATGGATAAACAGAAACATCCTAAAAGATATAAAGGTAAGGATTTTAAGACCTGCGAAAGACCGATCATGACATACGGCATAGAAACCAGAGCTGACACCACCAGAATACTGAGAAGAAGACTCTACAACCCATTGCAAGCGAAATACTTCGTGACAGAGTAAGAATCCATAGTCATAGCCAATCTCAATAAATGCATTCGTAGTTACTAAACTGAGCCAAATACCTATGAATTATTTTTTCATTAAAGGATTGTGTATGATAAGCTGATTGTGGTATGTGTTGTAAAAATAAACTAAAAAAGAAAAAGCACAACCTAATGGTTAGTGTAAAAGGCAAAAGTTTTCATATTTTCGGAAATAATTCGACGAGAGTTTAGGAACAACAGAGAGCTTTTACAATGGGTATTGTTATGAAGTTTTCAAATTTATTTTCAGTTGGTGCAATTTTATCCTTAAAATGCTTTACCTTTAAAGTTTATCCTATGATCAGAGCTAACTCACACGTACCTACCTTCTCACATGTTATAAGCAACACATGCTTCATATGTAATATATACTCAAACATATGCCGAAGTTTACGCAGCTTTTAAATATTTAACCATGTTTGTAGATTCGAATGTTTGTTTAAATTATAATATTCACTTGATCTGTAATTACGTTGGCCAAACATACATTAGAACTGTGAAGTTGCCGATAGTGAATCTCAAACTTCCACCGTTTCATTAAGTTTTCTATCGTCCTCTAATAAATAGGCGGGTGTTCAAAAAACATCACGTAGAAGACATGTAACGATGGCTCAATTCACATTCGGGTACCTTGCCTCAAAAAAAAGAAGAAGAAGACATGTAACAACTACAATTTAGCGATGAAGCATGCCACCCATTTTGAATATCTTATTTTTTATTGGTCTTGAGGGAGTGATTGTGATAATAGTATCAATGCTGCAATGGTCTCGAAATATTTTTCTTCTCTTATCTAGATCAGTTGATTTAAAAGTAGTTCCCTTTTATGATGCAGATCATTATTTTATCATTCTTCTATCTTTAAGACAATATTATTGGTCGGATAACGATCCTATAATCAGTTATCCGTTCTACTTAATCCTGTCAGAATTGACCCTCTTTCCTTCTACATTTCAGGGCGTTTCTGATCCTATAATGATCCTAGTAGAGAATGATGTACTCGTATTTCTCAATAATGCCTTAACATTGAAAACTTGTATAAGTATATTCCTGAATTGTTACATATTTACTTGTTTTTATTTACCTTTATTCATAATAATCTGATAATGTGAAATAGAACCCAAAAACTTGGAAATGTCTTTTTATCAATCTCAATCTATTATTTGAAGAAACATGATTCAAAGCTAGTCAAAAGTATTCACCTACTGAAATTATAACATACGAGTATATACAATTTAATGCAAACTTTCGTGGGGGTAAATGCGTTTTGTGAATTTTATATTTTTTAAATTATACAAATAGCAGCCATCTCCTGCATAAAGTATTCAGATAACAGCAATTTGTTTGGTACGTGCACTTAGTTGACAGATTTTTTTTTTATAAATATTTTCATAAAAAAGTACAATCCATTTTTTCATGTTGTTTTGTGATATTTTCAGCTGTAATATCTATTTTTGTTTGAACAAATATGTATAATATTGTCATTTTTTTAAAGGTGTATTTGAATTTTAAATAAACCCCAAACACCCTCTGAATAAACTTGTATTGTGGAAAAGATTGATAACGGGAGGAATCGAACCCGGGATCTCTCGATTGAAAAAGACATTACCGACAAAACGATTGAGTCAGGCACTACCATTAGACTATGAGCACATTTTTATGCATTCCAAGGAAATGATGGATATTTATATATATGCATGGAGATAACGATTAGTGTTTATTTAGATTTAGTTAGATCACTGGCTACCCCATTATGTCGTGATGGTATATTTTAATTATTTTGCAACATGCTCAAATACAATTTCTTTTTAGATATTTTGACACCAATTTCTCCAGCGATGTATATACATATTAGCTACGTGATAAACGGAATATATTTAATTAAATTAATGTCTTGATAATTGCTAATATAAGACTGGGTAGGTACCTCCGCGGAATGAAATAACTCGCTTAATTAGTACTTCTCCCTTTATAAATATTTGAGTCCGCCTACATATATTTATATATGTTATTTATTTATATAACATCTGTCTACTTTTACCAAAAAAAAAACAAGAAAATGGATGTCCTTTATACCATCTCTTATTCTGACCGTATATCAAGATAGAATAATTAGACTCCTAATGACAAAAGTATTACCTACTGCATTTTTTGTGATATATATCAGATTTATTATAAGAATTGAACATGTCATTCTAAGCTTTGAACCCTCTATTCTATTTAATTTTTAGTGTGCACTTACTAAAATAGGAACGTTCCAATTTAAGTTAGTGCACATTAGTACTCTATAAACTCTAAAATATCATATAAAATACGAATTTTAGTTCAAGTGTGGCCTTAATTATTAAATTTACTATTACTACTACTATACCATCACGGCATATCCCACAAGTGGGGTAGCCAGCAGACCAGCTGCATACAAAACATGCAAGCCGTCTTCTCCGTGCCAATATAAAATTAAGACATTCAGGATGGGTGGCAAACCTCATCGCCGAATTTGAGATGTAAAATGTCTTATTTTTTCGAACACCTGCCTTTTACAGGACACTCGAAAACTTATGGAGAAGAGTGGGAGACCAATTCTTTACCGGGTGCTCCACGGGATTATTAAATTTAGGAACGTTCTTTTTTAAGTTTGAATCAATATAGAATAAGGGGTAATATTTGCAATTTTTATTTTATTCCTTTGACAATATTTTTTATTGTGCAATATTTGTTTTTTAAACTATACTATCAATTTTAGTTTCTATCTTATTAATGCTTCAATTTTCAGGTGAATGTATAAAACATGATGCTTACTAACACTGTCATTGTGTGTTTTGATAATACGATGATATTTTTTTGAGTCAAGCAGGCATTAAAGCTTGTTAGAAATATACATAATTATAATAATTAATATTTGCTGCTAACATAATGCCTGATTAAATGTCAGATTCACAAATTAACACAAGATTAGTTGTGTCAGCAAACGCCGCCTACGGAAAATGAATGAATTAAATTGCGCCAACATCTCAAATTTCCGTATTACTTTACTCATTCTAAATTATTCCAAAATATGGCCTATTCATTTACATGCCTACGTAAGTATTTTAAAAACAAAACATTGTCAGAATTGTAAAAAAAATATGATCAGTAAGTAAATGTTGTTACAATGATTGTTTCAACCTGCATGCTTGCCATATTTTATGAATTCTGAAATTCGCACAAGTATTCTCGAAATATCAAGTACTACCTACATAATGTGAGGAAGATACTTGTAACAACATCACCGTTAATACATGATGTATTTTGTATTAATCAAATTACTCATCCACGTGCCATCCCTTTAATGTATATATTTATTTATAAGTATGCCTATACCTCTAGTAGTAATAATATGTTTTATGTTCATAAATCCAACATGCTCCTGGACACGTGAGAAAAATACTTTAGCAGCTGATGCTCGTATTTACATAGTAAGAAAATCGATTTAAAAAAACAGTATTGGGTTGTATTTTATTGTTTGTGTATTGAGGTTGTTTATTGCACGCGTGTATTTTTATGTTTTTATTTACGCGGCGGCAGAATTGCCATCCACACTTCTCAGCATTATACAACCAGATAAGTCTCCATATGATCAGTCATGGTCACACAAAAACTTAACAGTCTAATGCCGGGAAAAATTCACCTATCCAGATATACAGGATATCAAAGGATTAGGCTCAGAACGCGGGTTCAAAATACCAGCATTGTGCCTGAAATATCTGTGTTCAAAAACTTTTTTACAATATTACAAGTGTTTATTATAATAGATTTTTTTTAATTTTAATGTACAAATTAACCGGTAAATCTAATTTTTGTAAATTATTTATTAAAGATTTCGGAGTTACCCCTGAGCCCGTAGACAATTTGTACTTAGCGATCGTCTACTGGCGAACTTTTCGACAATCTACCTACACGTACCGTATAATTATGCGTTATTGTTGCAGTTATTGACGAAAATTCGTTTGTAGGCGATCGCCAAGTACAAATTGTCTACGGGCTCTGTAGCTGACATGACTAAAGCTAAAGGTATTA
Source organism: Athripsodes cinereus (assembly GCA_947579605.1). Lineage (NCBI taxonomy): Eukaryota > Metazoa > Arthropoda > Insecta > Trichoptera > Leptoceridae > Athripsodes > Athripsodes cinereus. The sequence goes on from OX388315.1 coordinate 8,645,250, forward strand.
TATAAACGGACCTAGAATGCCAAATATTTTTTATTTCTCCTGCTAGTTCTGTATATTTACGTATTTTTTCTGCGACGGTTATTTGTATATTATGTGTATTTGGGACAGCGATGTCTATTAGGTAGGTACGTTATTTTATTACGTTTATCATGTAATACTAAATCGGGTCTATTATGATGTATTTGTCTATCTGTTATTATTGTTTTATCATAATAGAACCTGTAATTTTGATTTTCTAAAACCGGTTCCGGGTTGTATTTATAATTACATTTTGTGAGTTTAATAGATTATGTTTAATTGCTAAATTTTGATGTATTGTTTATTTTTATTTTCTTTTTGATTTTATTTGATGGGTTAGTTTGCAGATATCACGCTTCTGCGATAAACTTTCCCATTGCACAAAATTGTTTGTTTAGTTATATTTTTTTACTTCTTTTTTATTATACTTTTTTGGACAGTAAAGCATTTTTTATGATTATTATTTTTTTTATTCAACTACAATAATTTTGCTTTAGAACCTTCTATTCCAATAATTGAGAAAACTGGGAACATTCCAACCCAACCTCTCAATTGTGATTGCAATTGGCGAATATCAAAAAATATTAAAAATGACAACTATACCTACATCACTTTAAAACATTAAAGTTTTTCAAAAGTTCTCTCCCTTCCGAAATGATCTGGTGTCGATTAATTTTGTGGTCTCTTTCCAGGATATGTCAGATAAAATAAAAAGTAGGTACTTGAATTACTGCAAACAGTACGAAAATATTTTCAGCATCGAAAAACATGACTGAAAATTATTTTTGAAAACACGTAACTCCAGTTATGATAATGTATTCATTTTTAATCTCGATATGCATATGTTATTCAATAGAAAGAGAAAAAATATCGCATGTAAAGTATGGAGGAGAAGAGATAACTGTAATCGTATTTCGTATATCAAAAATTTATGTGACAAGTTGACACAGGTTCCTGGGATTGTACCTTTTTACAAACCGCACCTCCGCAATACGTCACAGGATGATTTAAATGTAATGCGACATTTATTTATGGGTGAAAACTTTTCCTTTATGCGGTCACAAAATAAAAGAATGGGAATTACTCTTCCGCAAGCAAAATCATTGTACGAATGCTCTAAGCGGAATGGGTAGAGCAATAGATATATTCCGTTGGATGAGATTACTTTGTGGGATATGACATTACAAAGACAAGATTTCACAACACGTAACGATATTCATCTTATTGTAGTTTTCAAAGATTTATTATTGTTTATTTTTATATTTCATTTTCATTGTATTCACTTTCCGGAACAACAATCATTTACAATAAATAATTACAAAACGTATGTAACAAAAAAGCAAACCAATCGAAGTTCCTCAGATTACCAACTAAGAATAAAATAAACAAATTGTCAGCATTACAAAATACTAAGCAACTACAGTCATCGTCCATATTTATCATGGAAACAAAAGTGAATAAATTTACATAGTCGAATGGATTGGGCTCCGATTAACTAGTAAACGAGTTGATGGCCTTTAATTTTTTATTTATTTACTAATTTAACAAACTATAATAACACAATTAAGAAACATTATTATCTCACTGGTGAACATGTTACAAATGATGCTGTCGGATAAATGGAAGTCCTCAGACTTCTGCGCTATCCGGGTGGTCGGTGGGTCCTTCAATGTATAAATGATGCTGTGCGCCGGCGCACCCAGCAGAGACCTGTAATCTCCGTAATACAGGAGAGACGATGGTCCTGGCTGGGACAGGTTTTGAGAATGCCTAATGATAGTTGGCCAAAAAGAGCACTGTTCTTCCGTCCGCGGGGGTTCCGTCGGCCCGGGCGTCCCTCTTTCACAATACACCGTTCCTATGACAACGATATCAGAGCGCAAGGAATGTCGTGGAAAGAGGTGACGCAATTGGCACAAAGACGCTCTGAATGGAGGAAGCTGGTTTCTGCCCTGTGCTCCCGAGAGGAGCGTTGAGGGCGATGATGATGATGAACCTGTTCAAGCCCTTCAGGCTTCCCAAAATGGCACCTTCGGTGTGTGGACAAGTTTTGTTAAATTTAGAATTTCGGATAAATGGAAGTCCCCAGATTTCTGCGGTATCCGGGTAGACGGTGGGTCTCCTTCAATGTTCTAAGATAATCCTTTTGTTACAACATGATATACGTTTACATATCAAACCTTTAAACTAAAAATAAAATACAGCAAAATAAAATAAAAAAGTAAGAGTAAAACTAGCACATATTATCACCAACAATCCACACATACATAGAATGGAGAGTGAATGTACATTCAAAGTATGTAGATAACAATTTCTTACGATGGCACTCAAAATACGGGTTTATTGAACAAGATTAATGAAAATTTAAACTAATAAATAACTTTGAATACTAGCCAGCGAAAGGGAATGAAAAATACGTGAATAATGATCACTAAGTCCCAATTTTCTTTATACTAGAATCTTTTGGGGTCTATTTTGGACAGGGTAAGGATAGATAATCCTTTTTGTCTCGTCTTGACATATTTGCTTAAGGAAAAGACAGAGCCAATTAAAATATACATGTTTTAAGAGAGCAATGTACAAAGTTCAAAAATACAAAACAGCAAAAGTACAGTGACAAACGAAAATGAATAACGTATATATGTGTTGGTTGGAAGATATCGCTTCTGCGATAAACTCGCCCATTGCACAATATAATTTATTTGTATCACATTATTTTATAACTTTGTAATTATGTATGCTCCTTATTGTGCAATACAGTTTATTATTTTTATATTTCGTATTGCTATAATGCTTTCCTCTATTTTATTGAAAAGTTAATTCAATTTTTAGATCTCTACATACAGCATGAAAAAAAAATAGAAAGCGGAGTACTTTTTCAGGAAGGCATTCTGACCCTATAGATTCAACGGAATTAAATAGTGAAATAAAAAACTTCCTTCGGTGACATTATCGAAATCCGTATATCGAAACTACTAACTATACCATTCCGATATATCCCACAAGTGGGATAGCCAGCAAAACCACTGCATGTAATAAAGACGCAAATCATCTTCTCTGCGCCATCAAAAAATTAAGATGGGTAGGACTGGTGACAATTATCATCACTTAATTTAAAATGTAAGATTAAAACATAACGCAAAAGCTTTATGATCTCAGTGAAGGGTGATATTTTTAGGATAATTATAATAATTTCTTTATTTTTCGAATACTTACCTTTAACGGAGCATTCGAAAACTTACAGAAAAGAGAAGGAGACCAATTCTTTGCCGTGTTCTCCACGGAATACGAAAGAAGAATCGAAAAAAAATAGAAAAATGACGCCAACTTCACATCCAAACAGAATCAGTCCTATTAGGATCTCATGGACAACGTCACCCAAAAGGTTCTTTTCAGAATCATGATGATAAAAACTCTTTAATTAACTTTCTTTGAAACGTGTAATGTGTATTTCTACAATTTTTAGTGGACTGATATTCATAAAACTAAGCCCTGTTGCGGAAATAATAATACTACTCCACTTTCGCAAAGCTCAACTTTGTCACTGAATTATAATTTTCCTGTTTTACACAGACACAGTACTGAAAAATTGTCATCCGACTGGTTCGGAGAAAAAAAATATATACGAGAGTATATCTAACACAATCCTGCGGTAACTTTAATTAAAAATGAAACTCAATTTCAAAAGTTAAGCAGTATCCGTGTAATGAAACAAAGTAAACTGCAATAGAGAAAGATAAAAATACATATCTTATACCTACCTAATAAAAATCATAATCAAACTTTTATAAAATAATACATTCTAGGTACAAAGAAGAATTGGATTTTGTATAAAAACATAGTATTACCTGAATATAATACTGAAAACAGGATTCTATTCAAAAACTTTTAATTAACACGACAATGAAAAGGATATCCCTTTACTTTACCTTGTATGAGTAGGTATATTAACACCTTATTACTTTGTCCATGAATTGAATTCTACGAACCTGTAATACGTGCTTACTTTTTCACACAATTTTCAGCCACTTGGATGGAGAGGATATTGAGTAACGATATAATATATTATTATTTAAACCACGATGGATCACAGAAGACACTACAAACAAATACCTGGTACTGGACCCCACAATCCAAGTACCTAGTTTTGATCTGCCGAAAAAGGTTTGGGTACAGCAAAATAGAGTGAGGACTGAACATGAAAGGTGTAAATACTTGCTTTAAAAGTGGGGAAAAAGAGATACCCCTGATTGTGAATGAGGAGATGTGCAAACAGTGAGACACATAGTGCAAGACTGCTACCTCAAAAAATTCAGCGGGGACCTACAGGACACTCGTGAAGCAGGACCGGAGGCGGTGAATTGGCTATCAGCGATGGAACCAAGACTGTAGAGGACACGACGCAGCCCACAGGGGTGAATATTTATCAACACACCAAGTCACACGAAAAGAAAAGTAGATAAGTATTGAAACCTACGTAAGTAAAATATATTTTCCTCCAGGAAGTCATGGGTAATGAACATGTGTCCCACTGCTAACTAAAAATTCCGAAAACCTTGTAAAATATTCATAAAACGTCACAAGTAATAGATATAATATCTTGAATTATCACAATAACTGCAGTAGGTACTGGTATGTACGCATGAACACCTTCAATTCAGCGATGAAGTACGCCACCATTCTGGATGTATTGTTTTTATTGGCATGGAGAGGAGACTTACATTGTTCTTTATTACATAGGTACAATTAGTACACTAGCCACTTCGCTTGTGGGAGATGCTGAGGTGGTTTATATATATGGAGAGATATAAACAATGACAAATTATGTAGGTCAATTGATAGAAACAAATTATAATACTCTATCAATGTTCTCAGCGAAATAGCTTTAGTTCAACAGAAATCATTATATAATACGAATGTACTTACAATTGAGTATTACTGGTTATTAAATAATACATAATATTGACTTTGATATGCATAATGAGAATATTTACTCCCCAATAAATTTCAAATACTGTACCGCGTAGTTAGATTTAAATTGGTAGATGTTGATTAAACATGTCGGTAGTAGATACATATATGGATTTACCATATAAAATAAATAAATAAAATCAGAGAATACATAATATAATAAAATTACTCATAAATCAATAAACTCAGATACTTGTTCATAATATATTAGTTTGTAGTATATTTAACACGAACAAACAAATGGATTATTACCAAATATTTGCTAGTAACCAATTACATAGGTACTTTATTATTTTTGTTTGAGAATTTCATATTTATCATCAACTTGAACTATGAATAGTACAGTAATATTTTAATTTAAAACGTAAATAAAATTGGTATAAATCAGCTCGTTTGGTATACCCTTAGAAATATTCAATAAAAAAATGGTTAACCGCGATATAAATTGATGTAGTTTGTTATTAATGACATTGTGTTTTCAATCAGTTTGGTTTGTCATTTTATTTATCTCAATTGAGGAGATTGTTCATATTAAATAGTCAATTCATTTCACAATATTTATATATTATGTCTGTTATACGAATTTCATTTCCATATAAAAACTAGGTATGTAACAATACTCGCAGTGGTGTTATTTTTCAGGATTGTCATTTTTATACGGTCTCATTGTGAGCAGTCAAGTTATTTTAACTTTTGCGCAATCAAATAAGCTATACAAATAATGACATGGTACATTAATTTAATTGTTGGACGGTTTGTGCGTCTACTTCGCGCAAAACACATTTTTAAGATTTTTTAAAATGTATCAAACAATAGGACTGTTTATTTTTTGCAGACATGGCTCGGGCGCTTTCGTCAAGATAGCTTGGCGTTATCAAGAAAACGTACCAAGCTAAAGTCACTCGAGTTTTACTATTCTCAGTGTGAAAAATAAAGAGTGTTGCTGTTTTAAACATTTTCAAATACATGGTACATTTATATAGGTATATATTTATACCATCATGGCATATTCCAAAAGTGAGGAAGCCAGCAAAATAACATACATAATTATATTTAGTAGATACTTACTTCACTTTTATAATTATTTTTCCCCATAAAGGAACTTGTGCGTTAAACGTTAGAGAATATTAGTAAATGGTCGGAACCTGTTAGAAAATTAATAGGTTTCATGCAACTTCCCTAAAATCCCTACTTCTCTCTGCTAATTTAACCGTTCAAATCACGGAATCTGATTCAGAGCTTTATGTCACGTGAATCTCAAAATATATATTGAATCTGTTGGTAAAGGATCAGTTAATGGAACCAGATAAATTGTAATTTAGAATTATAGCCGTGTGTATTCAAAACAAAGAATAACTGCTGTTATACCTGATTAAGTGACACCTTGCTCACAAAAACAGTAACAAATACTTCAAGTTTATGCCTGGCTAAAATTATTCCTTGTATACGCCAATTATTAACGTTCACTCGAAATGTTAAAATTTGAATTTTTGGTATAATAAGTAATATACCTATAGAGAGTCAACAATCCATCGGATTGGTCTGCAACGAGTTCAGATCTTTTTCTCCATTCCTTCCTATTTTCAGCTAGTCTCCAGTTCTAAGGTGATAAGCAGGCCTGGGTGCCTGATGTTGTGGCGAATCCAGTTAGCTCGTTGTTGACTGATTATTTTAAGGAGTTGCCTTCTTTCGCCTGCTCTGTTTGACACCTCTTCGTTTTTATTTTTCGATTGTATAATAATGTTTGAATATTCGGTATTATAATGTCTATGAAAAATGTGAGATTTTGAGATAACCGTAAATAACAAATTGTTTACATACGACTTTTGCTCAGAGATTCCTCACCTTCCTTGGGCCAAGAATGTATAATCGAATAATCCCAAATATTACTAAATTTATTTCCCCATGTGGGAAAAACTTAAACAAATTGGTGACGAAATGGCTCATGGACAGGGGAAGAAGGGAGTCTGAGAGAGACCTGACGAACATAATACAATAACTAACTTACTCTTACATTAATCTTATTTGCACATACTAAATGACTTGACGTATGACATGCTATTTTATTATGTATTTTGAAATATTTTAACTCTTATTCAAGTTTACATGAAAGAATTGTATTCTAAGTCATATTTGAAAAATTGTATTTTGATATTTGTATTTTTTTTTTCTAGTATTGCCCCAGAACAGATTTTAATCTATAGTGGGGCAATATATTCCATTATATTGTTTTTTTTTATGTAAATTTTGTATGCTCTATTTGGAATAATAAATAAATAAAAAATAAAATAAATAAAAAAAAAAGTTTTATTAGTATTATTTTTTTGTCGGTGTTAACTTTAGAAATGACATAATTAGTCAACTTTAAAAGTGTATGCATTTTCTGTTAGAGTACGGCTGCTTGAATATACTGCTAAAGTTAACGAATCAGTTAATGGAACTACGTAGATAATTTAAACTAAAGGGGTGCTCACACTTGTTCACTTTCAGTGATCACTCTGGATGATCCTCCAAAATGAAAAGGAATGAACAGGCGTTTCATCAATAGTGATCACTAGCGATGACGGAAAAAAGCGATTACCACCCGACATAATTTTAATGAAAGTTTCTTTCACAGAAACAATAATACACAAGTTTTTTCCTGTTATTTGTCTGATACTCTATGAATTATGAAATGAAAGTCAGAATCATAATCATAATTATGATACTGTCGAGAATTATATTAATTTGTTTTAATTTTTAATAACTGTTATTTTTTTATTATTATTTTACGAAACGTCAAACTACGTACAACATGACCGTGAGTGTTAACATGGCAGTGAATGCGGCTGCGCATCCTATGATGAACAAGTGTGAATAGACGTGTTCACTTTCGATAAACAGCTTTGACCCTGACACTTTGGATGATCATCCAAAGTGAAACAGTCGGAATGGTACTTTATTCACAATGGTAGCAACTTTGTACCCTCTCGTAGTTTCGAACTGATAGATAGGAGTAAAATAAAATCCCGCACACAAAATTAAAAGAATTGCAATCCCGCACAAAACCCAAGATAAGTAAATAATATGACCTATGACTATGTACCTACTTCTAAAGTTACTGTACATCAGATTGTTTTATATTTTAGATAATATGACGCTATTCTTTTTAAAGCTCCCTGCATTGTGCATACGCTGCAGTTTACACGAAATAATACAATTTAAAAGTTTCCCCCAACTATTTTACTTTCAGCCATTTAGGACAATAAAGTTTCAAAGCGTTTTATGAGACCATTGCGAGCTTTGGCAAGTTAAGATGTTTTTAGGTTTATACACAATCATAAACTTTCACGTATGTGCACAAATAATATTATTACTACGTCATAAAATTGTTTTTACAATTTAAATAACAATTGATTCTAGACAAAATTGTAACAAAAACAATTCCACCAATCCTCAATTTTCTTCGCAAGTAGAAGTAGGTACATTTTTATTACTCCTTGAGTCCCCGGTAAGGAATTAAGGATAGATCTCCAATTTTTCGAGTGTTTCGTAAAAGGTTAGTATTCGTAAGATATCACAAATAAGTATGCCACATTGTTACGGAAAGAAATACGTGTATAGGTATTTATAACATTATGCCTATTATGTTTGTCCTATGGAGTCCTTGGCAAAAAAAAATTACACTCTTGACATACAGTGACACTGAGTGAACGATAACGATATGCACTAGCTTACCTACATATATTACTCAACATATATCTTTTCTAGGTAAGTACCTACATCATCATTAAATTTTCATCTGAAAAGGTTAAATTACCAGCCAGATATTTATAGGTACTTCGGTAGGTATATGAATGAATTATTTTCCATTTATTTTACACCACAACTTTATGAACAAAGCGGTCAGTTTTATTAGTAAGTGGGTTTATACCATAAAATGAATAAAGTAGATATTTTATATGCATATACATGAACGAGATTTGTGGAAAAAATGGTAACAATAAAAAAATATTTCGCAATAAATAGAATTGGACACAACAGTTATCGCAGTTGGAAGGTAGGAGAGTTAATAATATTGTGCAACAATCACATCACGCAATATGGTGCAATAATAACGATTATTCAGTCAATAAAATGAAATTGTGATTGAGCATTCTCATTTTTATGCGATAAATTTTCGAATTATTCTGTATTGTCGATTTTATTTCCGTGAATGCAAGGCACAGTTCTAATTTAATACTAACAGATACCTAGGTATATTTTTTTGTTTTTTTTTTATATTTATTTACACTTTTACACGGCAGAGCCTTTTACATGTTAAATAAAAAAAAAACAACAGTTTGACAGACGAATATAAAAATACAGCTTGTAGCAGCATGCACAAAAATTGATGAAGAACAATGATATAAGTAGGTATCTATTCCTGAATAAAACTTAATTTGTGGGTACAAAAAATTAAATTGAAATGATTAGTCAAATATATGAAAAATAATAAAATGAGTCTGTTATACTTATAATAAATAGTCAAAAGAAAATGACAGTTATAGTTTTTAGTCAAGAAATAAAATTTAAGTATTGAAAAAAAAAGTTAATGAAAGTCAATAATAAAAACATAAAATTTTGAATTTATAAATGTGAAACTTGAGTGTTAAAGCGAAACCGAAACGAAACGAAATAGGTGCGAAATTTACAATATTATTTTAACATAAATTAATATTTTCAATAAATCGATGAGGTTTAAAACTCTTCCCGAATGTCTTATTTTGTTATGGCATGGTGAAGACGACAGACGATTTTTTTTACAGACAGCTATGAAATGAATGAATGATAAATTTCATAGGTATGTACACTGTACAGAGTGTTTTCACTTATTACACAAATAATTAACTTTGGGAAAACTCCGATGCGCCAAGAGATATTATCTAATTAGGTAAAAAGGCGTGTGCATTGTATTTGACATGCATGTGGATAGATAGATAGGTAGGTACCAACATGCGTCATTATAAATTAAGATTCCCACCACTGTAAGATTCGTGGCTTGTAGGTGGCTTTAAAGATTAAAAAGAACATTAATTATCAAAGTGTCATATCTAGTTTAAAAAACTCTAAATTTATTCCAGTCCCGATAAATGGCAAAGTACCTGATATCCAGTGAATTATGATATTCCAGCCATTAATATAATTCCATGATTCCACATTCCAGCCCCGAATGCGTCGAAATAATAATACCACTGTCTTCAAATACACATCCGTTTTTTAATAAAAAAAAAGTAATAGTGGCATCTATTGAAAAAATGTGTAAGCAAATGTTGTGTAAAGCTTTTTTTATTCTCTGATAGATGGACTTTGAAATTAATGGGTCAATAACGTTTAAAACGTTGAAAATATGACATTTTTATTAAAAAATCTATTAAAAATAAAACAGTTTCGCAAATTTGTCAATTTTGTATCTAAACCTTCTAAATTACATAGATATTTAGGCTATCATATGTTTAGACTGGGTACCGACATCTATTCAAATTTTTACAAAGCAATACAATTATTATTGCTTTTACTAGTTTTGTACAGGTGGCAATAAATAATACTTTTTCTACTCTTCTGTAGATGACAAAATATATCATAAATTTTATATTATATATTATTATCTATCAACTTATATACATAATAATTATTATTTCCACTGTTTGCCAAATCATTTCAATGACGAGATCACTAAAACCGAATATCGTATAAACAGAAATGCAGAAAGATGTGGTGTTTCTATAAAGATGGAAATATCCAGTACCTATGATTTGTGGTAATAGTAGATACCAAATACATATCATGTAGAAACCTTACGCATAATTTATAAGCAAGCTTTTACTACCTGTAAACAAAAAGCAGTTATTGTAATGACATCTAGGTAAGTATCTTATTTTAAGTTTTGTTTAAGGTTTACTACTCTTATGTAGAGGTTTATCTACACAACTTTACAATATTAATTAACTTAACACAGTCACGATTCAATAATACAATCAAAGATACATATTACTATCCTAGAAGCAATGAGGCTTTGCCTAGAAGGATACTCTAAATACAGATCTTACCTTGTTAATATCTTACAGGCGTCAGATTGTAGTTCTTTATAATGGATTGTCTCAAAGTTCTCAGGAATGCCAAATGAACATCTTGAATTAGATTGTCAACTAGACTTACCTTCTACCGGTTTCGCAAACGATAAAGTCACTTTAATTTTAAAGTGAGATTTGGGTTTCATGAAGTACACCAGAGATTTCATTACATTTGTGGCACAGCAAATAAACAATTTCCCTGAGGAAATTCAGAATTATTTTAATTTAGTCATTTCGGATTTAAACGTTATTTTTTTATGAAACCTGTGGAAGTGAAATGAACTTTAAAAATTAAAGTGACTTTTTCTTTTTCCTATGGAACCGGCAGTATGTAACAATAGATTTATTTTTCAAATTTATCGTCAAGAATGTATAGACATACTTGATAGATCAGTGTCGAGAGTAGCCCTCTGATTTTCCGATTATTATTTTTTTGATGTAGGTACTTTGAGGTAAATAATTAATGTTCCAGTGTGAAAGGTGTATAAGGTTGTATTTGGGTTTATAACAAACAAAACCCAGATATATCTTTTTATTAAAAAAAAAGTATTCTCCAGGTTATTTTGTATATAAATTTTAGATCTTTGTTTATAGATGAATAGGTATGGTAGTTACTTGAATATTGGACATTCTCAGAACATAATCCAGGCAATATCATAATTTTCTTCATTAGAATGAGGAAGGATAAATGAAATGAAAAATATGCAGCGTAATTTTTTATAAAAATATTTTAATATTTTTTTGTTTAAATACACACTTGAAAGCAGAACTTGATACGACATACAACACACACTTATTTTTATAAAATTATTTTTAGTAGATAATCCTTACATTAGTCTTCTACATACAAATGCTTACAAGAATGATTTAATTTTATGTTTGGTAAAAGTGAAGAAATAAAAAAAAAGAAAAAATACAGAAAAAAAACTATTTTAGTTGGAGGAAAAACATGAAATAAAAAATAAAATAATAAATCGAACAAAAACAAAAATAAATTAAATAAACCTAAATTTAAACTATGGTGATGAAGTTTTAAAATTAACAAGATTTTCACTTATTCCAAACTGTTTATTACTAAAATATTTTAATTTATAACTATGATATAATAATATTTTAATGTTAGATAAATCTATATTTACAGATTTCTTACTACTAATATAACAAGTTTTTTTTGTTGATTCGAGTATTTTCAGAAACATCACAATAAATTATAAGAACATATCAAACGAAACAAAAACACAACAACAAAACACAACAAAAACTTAACAATCGAAACAAATACATTCGGTATGGACAAAACGATACGAGATAATTAATTCCATTATTTGTAATTAATTTTTAATCATTGTTTCATTTTATTCATTATCATCAAATATTTACCACGAATGGGGTAGTCAGTTCATGCAGCGTTTATACACACACATATTGAACAAAAATGAATGACGATATTGAAACGGAATTTAAACACAACAAAAATAAATCAGAATTTTGATAATAATTGTCTTAAAACTGGTATTTATCATTTTTTTAATTAAATTTTCCAAACTTTTCGAATCAAATCTAAATTACAAATTTTCGTAATCAATTATCCCAAACAACATTTCTGTCTACAATTACCGAATGCTTTTGTTTTACCATTTGTAATATCTAATAACCAAACAAAAACAAAAAACACTCAACAGACAACATCAAACAAACAAAAGTGTATTTATCGTACATTACATAGGCTGAGTTTGAGAAAACGTGAAGAACATTTTGATTTCAAAAGGTATGACGTTAAATTTTCATACAAATGTAAATTTAATCAGTATTATAACTATTTAATCAGATCTTATATCCAGCTCATATAATATACAAAAGAATACATTAATTAAAACACAACACTATCAACTTAATTTCGCAGGTACATTCTGAACTTGAGATTTTATCGTTTTTATATTTATATTTTTATAATAATTTTGAATACAATGCGGTGCTTACAAAGAATATTAATTCCAAAAATTAGCGAGAAGATTATTATTATAAACAAAGATGTTTTTAACAAGTTAGTGATGTAACTCCAAAACAATCAATGTAACAAACAATTAACAGCTGAATTAACAACAACAAAAAACGTAAAACAGAAACAGTTAACAAAACAGAAACATAACAATAACAATGTGTTTTAAAGCCAATTGTGTTAATTGCTAATGATAAGCAAATAACAAATAAAATGGTAAAACAAAAACGTAAACTTAACAGTAACAGAGAAATTAACAGAATATTAACAAATCAATAACTAAAACAATATCAAATAACATGAAAATTATATGACGTTACTGATTATTTTGATTTTTTGAGATTCCTAAGGACATAACTATTGAAATTTTCAAGGAAAAGGTAAATGAAATATGTAATTGCGTACAATTTGAGTGATTTGAAATTAAATTCGGTTTGTGTGATAAAATCATAATACGTTGAATAGAAAACATAACGATTTTAACATTAATTAACATAGAGTACAAATAAAAACATAACAATTAATACAAGAAAACAAGAAAATCAACAACAGACTGTAACATGAACATCAACAGAACACAACAGACAAAATGTGACAACAAAACAGAACAACTGACAAAAAAAAACATTAACAAAAGCGGTCAACAGACAAACGGATTTTTGACATCAACAAACATTCATCCAAATCAGTTCACATTAAACAAGAATGTCAACATTCACAATAAACATTCAACGGAAAACTTAATTATACAATTAATAATAAGGCACAGTGTGACAAGAAACAAACATTTAACAAACAAAATAGCATAAAAAAAACAATTCAACTGATTTAAAAACAAAAATGGTAAAGAATATTTATGTATTTTTGAGAGATTTGTCTATTTTTTTCAGATATCAAATTTAAATACTGAATATAATCGTATGAGAATCTAGTTGGAAGTTTAATGTTTTTTTGCTGATAAATGATGCACGTGAAAATTTGAAGTAATATTGAAATTATCAATAATATTATTATTTATATACAGAGAACTTTAGTACGCTCGTATATGGTATTTTTGTAAACTTATAATAATAACCTAAGTATTAATAAGAAATTAAAAATTATAACGATACGAAAAACTACAAAAAAAAAACAACATAAGGCACGAAGAATGCGATGTCAATGAAAAAGAAAATAAAAAAAAAACAAAATGAAATTTAATTGAGAAATAAATTGATGAAAATATGGATTTTGAAATGAGATTCGATCACTCGTTAATGTATTGATTTTCTATACCTAGTAATTAACTGCTATCTTATTATCTACTTCTATTGTTAATCCTATGCTAAAATAGTAATGAAAACTAATTTAAACACAACGACACACAAAAAACACGAAAACATTACCTAATATTAAAAAAAAATGAGAAAAGTATTGAAAAGTAACCGAACTTATAATCTAAACATAAAAATTAGAGAAATGAAAACTTATAATGTAATTAATTATTATAAAAACAGCCAAATTTATAAGATTACCGATGGTGTAATTATGTAAAGTTTCATGGTGAATTTGGCTCATGTCCTGGCTCCGATATTCTGATAATTTTATGATAAATCCAAGTTCCATTACTATTGTTATATTGAAGATTCCGAAATGATGTAATTGGTGTAGATACGTATCCATCTGGATTTCAGCATTAGAAGACACACAGTAAAATAATATTGCGTGGAGGAGTTATTTTTAATCAATTCTGAATGCGATGATTTCATTGTATGTATGTAGGTTTTTAAATTCATCAGCTATATACAAAAGCGAAATACCCGTTTTGTTCCAAATATAGGCAGAGATAGATGTCTTCAAAGGTTCTAGAAGAAATTTCAGAAAATTCCCACTCTAAGAATCATGAATCCATCAATTATTGAAGTTAGTTGATACACGAAGTTTGGTGCTGATGATAACATTATGATGTGTTCTGATGGATTTCTGCAAAAACACAAAAAACACACAATAAGTACACAAGTTCGCTATTTAATAAATCTACGGTTAAATTAATGATGTTTACTGATTAAACAAAACTTTAACTTTACAGTTTTGAATCTATATAGATAGATGACTCAGACAAAACAAATTTACATACCAATTGTTAATGAAACATAAATGTGTTTTTGCTCTATGAAACTACTTAATTGTATCAGATATAAACTAATTCACATAAATAAAACTACTTAAAATATCTAAGTGTAATATGCATTTACAAAACTATGTTTAGCTACAATAATGTCAACAAATTGTTAATATTTAAGTCTTTCAGCTGGTTAATTATTTGTTAGTTTGGATGGTTTTAGTAAAGTTTTGAAAGACTTTTGAGTTAGTAAAATCAATTGACTACACATACCTACTATATATTATTTACTACTGATAAAAATGTCTACTGAAAAATCTAATGTTAGTTATTTTTAGTAAAAAAAAGTGATATGCTTATAAATATTATAAATACCTAAAGAAGAAGATTAAAATGAAAAAATTGTAATACTTTTTCTTTTAAATATTTTACATAAATAAAAATAAACTACGTACCTACTCAAATGACACTACGTATACGGTAATTGAAAATATCGATACTACAAAAATAAATAGTATTTTATGCAATAATATAATTTAGTATGTACGTAATAATATAATAATGAAACAATGTGTCTATTTAATGGAGATCATACTAAGAATTAGAAAACAATATAAAGAAAATTAATACATTTAAAAATAATAAAGATTGTTTAAGTTATTAAGAACGGAAAATATATTTGTCATGCAATCAAAATAGAATAAAAACAACAACAAACCTACATTTTTATTTATTCCTGTTTTCCAATTCGGTCTTCCTGCTTCTTCACACAACATTTATTTTAGATATCACAATTAAAAACAAACTTTTTGATAACTGACTGTCAGGCGTTCTGCCCATGAAGGGCAGAAGCCGACTTACAAAAGTTCTAACCGCAGAGAACTTCCTATAAGCGACACACTCTAATAACAAATGACACAGGATAACGGTTACATTTCGTTTATATACGCTCGTAATCTCCCCCTCCAATGTAAACAGATATTATTTTTAAATACCGAATTCGTTCCCTCCACATATTTTTAATTCATTATAATTTTGAAAGGAACCGGTAGATTGTAGGTAGTAAGGACCCTCTGATAATATTTCTTGAACCCCAGGATTGACGCAATAATAAGGATTAATCACAATGGACGATAGTATTCTTGGGCTCAGTATATTCATCTACCTTTTTACCTTTTGATTTAAATCGAAGGGGGTCGAAGGTTTCCAGTTCAAATCATAAACTTAGGGGTGATTTCTGCCCGTGAGAATATCGCGAATATTCTTTGAAATGTAAATTTCTTGCGTTAGTTTTTTTGTACCTTCTCACGAAACTGGATTACCTATAAAAAATATTATTTTTGCATTAATCAATAAGTATTCAGAAATGAAATACACTATTGTATAAAAATATTTCAGAATATGCTTGTCTCTAGAAAAGCATCTGCCATGTGATGCTTCGTGTGAAAATGTTAAAATTTTGTTTATTTTCACAGTTTTATGGTTTAATAATTAAATAATTATTATTCTAGCTGGTTTTATTCCGATACTTTTGATTCCCACATACAATTATACAGCTATACATATGAATATATTCTGACCTATTATTTATTTTTATTATAGACACAACAGCATACCTGTGATTTTATGATTGAATTTATCGACAAACGGGTACCTTGGCTCTCATTTAGAATATAATACCTATGCAAGTGATTTTCCGGGTTTACTTGTTTTAAGTTTCTTAAGGATATAAAACTATTCATTAATTATTCTTACAGGCATAGTATCTCTTACAATTTATATTATTTTGTGTGCCCTATATGCTAAATGTAGACGACGTCTTCGATGTTTCTTTGGATGCGAGATTTTATTCATTGAAATCATATCAAATATGTAACGCTGCTAGAGATATATCAAATATCCTTAAAAAAAACTGTAAAATATGGAAGTTATTTTGACAATACATGGTTATTATAGATACTAGGAAGATATAATGATCCAGTTTATACAATAACTTTGATTACAGGACAATTTTGAAACACTTTAAATACTATAAAATAATATATTTGGACTTTTAACTTTTAATGACATTTATAGTGGCAAAAATTATACAAAATCCAAACTTCACATTAGATTTAATAAATTAGGTACTCATAAATTTTCAGTGAAACGAGAAGTACTTCATTGATTGTCTGATTATGATTTATATTTTGGTCAACAATTACTACGTATTTTTACTATGTACCTACCTAATATAAAAGTTCCATCATTTCAATGGGTAGTGATTTCCATGGGAAGAAAGATAAATTCTGAGGGGACTATTGCAGTAGGTAATCTCTGAAATCAAAGGTGTGATATAGTACATATACCTACCCACCTTAAAACAGGGTGAGGAGTGTGGGAATCTTGTAAACACAATACGACCCTCTTTTACTCACGTAATGCAACTCAAGGTTTTTAATACTTACATTTACGAAGAAAAAATGTACATCTTCATTCATTTTGAATTCACACCATCCCTTAATTTCCCACAAGAGATATAGTCAGTGAATTGACACCATATAATGAACATCCAGATTGTCCTCATTCATTCAAGAAAGACAGTTAAATTATTAAATACCTAATGAAAATAAATACATTAGGTAGTTTCGTTAAAAATTTTAAATAAACTTTAAACCCTGAATCATATTTAAATTACTCTTTCTTACTTATCAAGTCTTGATAAATAAATATTTTTTGTAAAAGATTGATATGAAAATGATTGTAGTATAATTATGGTGCACATAATAATAATATTCATAAACAATAATTGCAATGCGAAGAGTTGTAAACTAAAGTCATGATGTAATGTGACAACCCTCATTACGATGAGAAATCATTACCTACGATGATGTATTCCGATAAAATTTATATAAAATAGTTTCTATGTACACTCTTACAAAAGTATCTACTTATCACAGAAAACCACGTGGTGATTTCTAAGCTATATTACGCCAACCTAACCTACTGAACCAACTTTGATGCGGAAGCTAAGACGATAACGTGATGCAATATAGAAATAATTGCATTATGATTTAGAAATTAAAATAAGTATGCGTATGTTGCATGTTTGTATTATTGTTAATACTTTTCTAACAAATGTAAACGTCATTCAATGTTTGCACTTGTATGCACTTATGTACACCAATGACATTAGGTATCTACTTATTTAATTTTCATTCTCTTTAGACCATCCATCCCTTGTCACTCGTAAACGAGTGGATGTCCTTTAAAGATGTAGTTATTTAGATAATTATGCATTCGCTTATTTTAGCTATTTTCAAGGATTATTTAATTTTTTTTTAACTTTCTCATAAGGTAATTTACATTAAGTTTGTTTAATTAGCGAGGGCATGTTATGAAATATCCAATGTTTTCGCAGATAATATCATGATATAAAAAATATAATTTAACTGGTACATTGTAATTTCAGCTATCAAGAAGTTACTTATATTGCATTTTAATTTTATGCCTTACAAAACTTCAATCAAAGTAAAAAATAAAAAGGTATGTGTTACATTCGAGAAGTCATCTTGCGAGAAATATTTACCCATTCAATATTCCCATCCACAGATAACAAAAATCCAGGTGCTACGACATAAATATTTAATGAATAGATCTCCTTATTCTTCTTCTTATTTTTTATTTATTATGCATAAATATTCTGAAATATAAACTAGCATTTTATTTATAGCGTAAGTCACAAGGCGCTGATTCAATATTCAGCACGTGTTCGTAATGTTCTGAACCAAATCATTGTATCCGATTTATTTAACATGGGGCATGTTATGTTATTCAACTGGAAATCGATTCAGAACTTATTGGCATGCATGTAAAGTAATTTTTTCAGATAGATTTTTTATTATTATGTATATTTTTAATCTACTGCTACTTCTACTAACATACCATCATGCCACATCCCACAACTGGGGTTATATGATTATAATCATGGTTATATGATTCATATGTATGATAAAAAATTGTAGCACCTTTCCAGCCAGATATAGCCCAGCTAATATGTTTGCATTATGAAAAAGGTAAAAATCTACTGCAGACTTAGGACCCAGAATCTATCGATTGTCCCAGACTCTGTCACCAAACTGTTGCAATTTTCATAATTAGATAACATTGTTTATCTATATTTTTTTACATTTATACCTACTGTAGCGATATTTTTATATCACTATAGAAAAATGATTTTGTTCGTTGGCAAGACAGAAATTGACAACGCGACGCCGCGCATGCGTGGTGGGAGGATTTCTCAATATCGGCGGTCGAAAGCAGGAATGCTTCCTCTTTTTGTATTCGACATTCCAAATTGGCAGATCGCAAAATGCGATAGTGAATATTAAGGTTTAAAAAAAAAAACCTTACCATTTTAAAATGGTTGATTAATGTATAAATTAGTTGTAGAAATGTGTTCTATTTGTCGATGGACAGTTTAATCATATTTAATTATTAAAATCAGTGGTAATTCAGGCCGTCATCAAAAATATGGTGAGTCTAAATTGTTACAATTATATTTTCGATGAGAGAAATTTCGTTGTTTAATAAAATAAACCGAAACATAGTTTGATAAATACTAATTACGTTGTCCTTTAATGTTTAAGGATGTACGGCTCTCAGTACCGGAATGAATTTCTCAGTTATTCAGGATACGCCTCAGTACTAGAATGAATTCAGGTTATGTCGTAGTACCAGAATGAATTTCTCAATTATTCAGGATATATCTGGTGACCAAAATAAATTCTTCAGTTAACAAGAGGATAAATCTTTTTCAATTATCAAGACGCTGACTTCCTCTCATACCAGAATAAACCTTATGTACCTATCAGGAAGGAACCTTCAATTTCGGGAAATGGGAAGTGAAGTGGAACTCGAAGGAAGATAACTTGATCAGGTTGTTCTCATTCATTCATAATTATATTTAAATATTTTGTTCTAAAGTTAATGTAAATTGTATAATCAAACAGAGTTTGATAACTTTATGATATATGTAGGTCGTTTCTGAAAAGAAAGGGTAAGAGTTAAGGATGATGTGCCACAATTATTACTTAATTTTAAACTTTTAATCTAAGGGTTAGTTAGATTGCCACATAGCAAATGATTAACAAGGTTTTAATCTTTTATTATTTTACTGTCGAGAAAGTTTATATAAAATGTATGTAAATTCATCGACCATACCAAAGGTGTCACCGAATACTGGAGGTTTGGAATAAATTGAAAAGAAAATAATGAAATAGCAATTTTATTTTGTTTCTGAATCTTTCCTTCTTATTGGGGATTGTTGGAAGGCACCGTTGATTT
Organism: Athripsodes cinereus; assembly: GCA_947579605.1. Taxonomy (NCBI): domain Eukaryota; kingdom Metazoa; phylum Arthropoda; class Insecta; order Trichoptera; family Leptoceridae; genus Athripsodes; species Athripsodes cinereus. The sequence continues at coordinate 8,665,756 of OX388315.1, forward strand.
AATGGCAATATGCATTGTTGAATTTATAGAGAGAAAAGTCTTGAAGTCTTTGTGATAAAATCTGGGTTAACCCATTCGACCCTGAGCATTTATCGTATAGTCAATTGTACTTTCCAATACTCTTTGTTTTATTTTTGAAATCTCTACCGACTGAGCTAAAAATTAATTTTTGAGATTGTGATAATTGATTATTTTACCTTGTACCATGAGGGGTACAAGGTAAAAGAGCGCATGAGAGCGCAAGAATAAAAAGTATATGCAAAAGTCCGTCGCATATTCATGGCGCCCAACGTGGGGCCGACCTTTATAGAATTTAAAGACGAATTAAATTTTGGTGGCAGAAGGGTCACATATTCATGTCACCCAAAGTGTCAGCCAACCTTTGTAGAATGTAAAGACGCGCTGAACCCAAAAATTTTATTACTTAGACTCAAGATTTTTAGTAATTGTCTAATTTGGTATCTTGAATACAAAAGAGCATTCATTAATAGTTGTAAGTAGAATAAGTCTTGTTTTAAAAAAAAAAAGTTTTAAAAATTTTAATTTATGTGGCAAAATTAATATTTGAATTTTGGTGGCAGAAGGGTTAAATTGTATTTCGATTTTAATTTTACAAATTATATTTGGTTATCAGTATAAAAAAATTGTAACATAATGTTTAAAAAAATACTGTAGGTAAATTAAAAAGAATGAAAAATTTTGAATATGTAACAAAACATTTTTTTTCAGAGTCGCGGTAGTTAAATATATTTATTGAATATGTAACATAATAAAAAAAAAGAATATTTATGGGTAGACTCAATATTTTATTATTATTTAATTTGTTGAGTTAATATTATTTTGCATGCTTTGAGATGATTGCTTGAAGAAAGGAATTTAGTCAAAAAAAATATATGCTAATTTTAAATTGTGTGAAAATATTTTAGAATAATTTTGTTCGTGGAATACCTAATTTGAAAAATGATAGATAAAAATTTATCTATTTTATCAATTTATTTGGTTGATTTTATTTTGAGTTTTCATAAAATTGAATGGTATTACCATAGTCAATAAAATAAAATTTTGTTAAAAAAGTAAAAGAAGTGTGAAAAATGATTTTTGAATTTGATATTTAATATGTTTTAAAAAAAATATGTTCTAGCTCAAATTGCTGATTGGAAATGTGTGATAAGATATGGAAAGACGAAACCCAACATCATGTCAAAATACAGAAAGCTGATTGCGAGTTTTAATTTTATTCAAAAAAAAGGAGTATACCTATTAACTTATTAAACAACCTTCTGGTGAGTTTTTATTATATTTTAAATTGAAAATTTATTTGATTGATTGCCTTGTCTGAATTCTTCTCATACTTCTGGTACGGCTATTGCAACTCACAACTAAGGAATACGTTGAACGAAGTAGATTTAATTTTAAATTAAAAAAAAAAAAAAAAAGTAAATAAAAAAAATAATATATTTTGAGCATTGTCCGATTCTGAAATAAATATGTATGATTAGAATTTTTATACGAAAATAATATTATTATTATTCTGATGCTATTCCGTACATATTGTGATAGGAAGGTACTCTTCTCTCCAACGCATAATAATTGTTAATCACTTTAGTTAGAAAGAGACGGAAGATTGTAAAGCGGACGGAAGATACAAAGGTTTGGATTTCAATGTTTTAATATCGAATGATAATATTTATATATAGGGTAAACTATACTATTATGGACGTAGTAGATTGTTGATATTTTACATAATCAATTTAACACGATAAAGTCGTTTCAAATAATTTTAATATGGATATATTAAATCAATGTGGAGATTGAAACTTTAATATTAATGATATTAGTTTATATAGATATGGGGATATTTAAGAGTAATTTTGAATAACGGAAGACTTTAATATTTAATGTATTATTTCTTTTAAAATATTTTTTTGTAAAGTTTTGAATTGTGGATTAGCATATTTTAGTGCAATAGATAGATAATTTAGAAATTCAAAATGGCAGTGACAGTAATCAAAGGTACCAACATGAAGCTGGTAAGAAGAATGGTAGCAAAGGAGTATTTGATCGACAAGGGTCAAATAGGAAGGATATACCTAATTTGTAGATTTTGTAACAAACCCGGACATGTATATATAAATTGTTTTGCGAGACTAAGGCAAAACAGGGATGTGAATCCCAATAACAAATTTTATAATGCAAAAACAGAAATGCAATGACAAGATGAAAGAAAGGGAGAAAATTAGAAGACGAAGACGTCTGAAAATTGAAATATAATGTAAATAAAAAAACTGTAAAAATTTTAGTTAGGTATTATAGGATATAGCTATTTAAGTTTAATGAAAAGGGGAAAAGGAGATGAATTAGATAAAAAAAAATTTACGTAGTAAATAGTACGTAGAATTACGAAAGAGTAGGGTTGGAAAAAATTAAAAAGAAAAAAATCGCTTCGCAAAAATTATTTGGATTCTTCGATAATATGAACTCTACGCGAGTACATAATACAGAAAGGGTCAGATAAAAAGGTGAGATAAGAATATGATTCTCTGTAAGACGGGTCATGTGTTATAATGTCATTATTGGGATGTGTAATGATTTGTATTGAAAGTTTGTAGTATGCATAAAGGCATAATCTCTGATACGAGTGTGTCAAGCTATACGCGGTGTATACATTTATAAACTAGGGATACGAATTAGCAAGACGTATATAGAAGTATGCGTAGTGCTTATATGATATGATAGTAAATTGGATTCATGCTCAAGGGATGAGTATTGGGTCATGGTTTATGAATTCCAATAAGAGAAGTTTGTAATCTAAGATGAGAGTTGATCATTCCGTCTTGTCAAAACGTTTTGTGGGTCTAATTATGAATCAAATGAAAGTAGTAGGTATGTAGGCGGTGAAAGGGGAAAAAGATAGACGAAGGATGAAAGTGAATGATTGTAATAGAATGAAAGTAAGGATTTGCAACGTTGATAAATGATAGGTTTGTAGTACTCAATAGTCTCGCGATTTAAAGTCAAATAGTAAAAGGGGAATTTGAAAATGAAATATGTCGAGAAGGTCAAATGTTGATGTTCGTTATATCTCTTTTGTGAGTATATTGACTATGTAATTTTCAATATGAAAGTGGAAATATTAAAAAAAAAAAAAATATATAGAGATAGGTAATGTGAGAAAATGTAGATAATGGAGTTATAGTATACATAATTTAAATCGGGGATACGGTGGTAAAGAAGAGAATCCTTAATTATCTCCATAAAAAAACGAGTAATTACGAAATAATTGTGTATACGATTGTTAAATTCATTTAACAAAGTAGAGAAACTTATATTATGAAATGGGGTCGTTGATTAGAAATTTTCGAAAGAAAATGTATTAGTAAAGTACGTAATTTTACGGATCAAAGGGAAATAAAAAGGAAAAGGGTTGAGAACCTTTGGTTGTAGTTGCATGTGCTTATCTGAGGAGAGGTGGGAGAATAAGACATGGCAGGAAAATGGAATTGATGATAAATTGATATTTTCATACATGAAAATAGAAAGGAAAATGACATGATGTTGAAGTGAGTCAATTCAAAAGGTTGAATCAAATATTTTTAATGTTATATAAAATATAAATGCATAATATACAGACAGATTTTAATGTATTTGAATGTTGAATAAAAAAAAAAGAAGGCACAAAATGTATATAGTTTAGATATAAGAAATTTTAATATAATTTGTTATGTAGCTAAGGAAAGTGTGGCAAATCATATGAGCTTGTAGTAGAAGATATTTGAATATTGTGGCACAAAACAATTTAAAATAAATGTAGTAGATCTGAGAAGATATTTAGTAAATGTAACAAAATGGAAATGTATTATTTAACATATAAGTGTAATTTATAAATGCAAAGATAAGATGAGACCTGCACTGGTTTAGAAATTATTTTTTTATCATTAAGTACTTATTATTTACGGGTATTTTTGTTCATTTTGGAAGTCGTTTGACCCGAATATTCGGAAACGAATGTAAATTAAAGTTTTAAAATTTAAACGAAACCAAGATTGGCGCCTATGGAATTACAGTTTTTCTTTAAAAGAAAAGGCTGGGCCCAGTGCAGTGCTTAGATTAATCTTTAAAAAAAAAAAGGTAGAGTAAGTTATAGGGTTGATGAGAACATAGAACGAGAATAACCTGATATAAAAAAAAATAGCTTCACTATTTTTTTTGGTGGGCGTGGGTGGTAATATGTAGCGATATTTTTATATCACTATAGAAAAATGATTTTGTTCGTTGGCAAGACAGAAATTGACAACGCGACGCCGCGCATGCGTGGTGGGAGGATTTCTCAATATCGGCGGTCGAAAGCAGGAATGCTTCCTCTTTTTGTATTCGACATTCCAAATTGGCAGATCGCAAAATGCGATAGTGAATATTAAGGTTTAAAAAAAAAAACCTTACCATTTTAAAATGGTTGATTAATGTATAAATTAGTTGTAGAAATGTGTTCTATTTGTCGATGGACAGTTTAATCATATTTAATTATTAAAATCAGTGGTAATTCAGGCCGTCATCAAAAATATGGTGAGTCTAAATTGTTACAATTATATTTTCGATGAGAGAAATTTCGTTGTTTAATAAAATAAACCGAAACATAGTTTGATAAATACTAATTACGTTGTCCTTTAATGTTTAAGGATGTACGGCTCTCAGTACCGGAATGAATTTCTCAGTTATTCAGGATACGCCTCAGTACTAGAATGAATTCAGGTTATGTCGTAGTACCAGAATGAATTTCTCAATTATTCAGGATATATCTGGTGACCAAAATAAATTCTTCAGTTAACAAGAGGATAAATCTTTTTCAATTATCAAGACGCTGACTTCCTCTCATACCAGAATAAACCTTATGTACCTATCAGGAAGGAACCTTCAATTTCGGGAAATGGGAAGTGAAGTGGAACTCGAAGGAAGATAACTTGATCAGGTTGTTCTCATTCATTCATAATTATATTTAAATATTTTGTTCTAAAGTTAATGTAAATTGTATAATCAAACAGAGTTTGATAACTTTATGATATATGTAGGTCGTTTCTGAAAAGAAAGGGTAAGAGTTAAGGATGATGTGCCACAATTATTACTTAATTTTAAACTTTTAATCTAAGGGTTAGTTAGATTGCCACATAGCAAATGATTAACAAGGTTTTAATCTTTTATTATTTTACTGTCGAGAAAGTTTATATAAAATGTATGTAAATTCATCGACCATACCAAAGGTGTCACCGAATACTGGAGGTTTGGAATAAATTGAAAAGAAAATAATGAAATAGCAATTTTATTTTGTTTCTGAATCTTTCCTTCTTATTGGGGATTGTTGGAAGGCACCGTTGATTTAATGGCAATATGCATTGTTGAATTTATAGAGAGAAAAGTCTTGAAGTCTTTGTGATAAAATCTGGGTTAACCCATTCGACCCTGAGCATTTATCGTATAGTCAATTGTACTTTCCAATACTCTTTGTTTTATTTTTGAAATCTCTACCGACTGAGCTAAAAATTAATTTTTGAGATTGTGATAATTGATTATTTTACCTTGTACCATGAGGGGTACAAGGTAAAAGAGCGCATGAGAGCGCAAGAATAAAAAGTATATGCAAAAGTCCGTCGCATATTCATACCTACTTATTAAATTTGGTCTCAAACTTATCATAAAAATACTGACTTATTTTAGCTTTTTATAAGATTATTCACATATAGATGTACTCTCATATTTCTTCTCGTGAAACTAATTTGATTTCTTGATTGTGCATTAAAAATATATTGTTGCATGGTGAAATTTTCAATAAATCACAGATTTTTTCTTTAGAATTGATACATTTTAGACTTTAAACCGTGTAACGTTAGACTTAGAAGAAATGTGCTAATGGGTTTGATAATAATCCACACCAACATAAACGAAACACAAATAATTTGACTATATTATCAATCGTTTAAGAATCTTTAATATAAAGAAACAATGAATATGATTAAATGAAGAAACAAGAATAATATCTTACTTAACACATAATGTGATAATGTGTTTGTATAACTATTCTTAGATTAAGTTAATACTGTACATAGAATAATATAGAACCTTTTACGTTCCATTATTATACCAATTACTTATCTGCAAGAACTGATTTGCTAAGTATAATTGGCAATGAAAATCATTACATTAATTGGTAGACTAGTCATGTTGTTTTATTCACAATCTCATCAATGGATCGATAGGAATTCCTTACACATACCTATCTAACAAATTTTACCACTCAAATGTTATCATTATCTTCCGGTCTTGCATTATTGTCACTTATATCATATATTATATATTATGTGTCACAGTGAAATAAGATAATTACATCCTAATGCATTGTTCTATGCTTTGTCTTTTCGTCTAAAGATAGTAAATTCTTCTGTATTTATAATTATTTGTTTCCATAACAATATGAGTCAACCACAAACAATATTATTTCCTTATCTACACGGACATAGATAGAAAGTCGTTTTGTTTCCAAAATATTTATACGCGATAAGATCTATTGCTAAAACTGAATAGAAGTAATTCGAAATATTTGTAGACCGGATAGAATTGTATCTTCTTGCATGAAAAGGTAATATTATTATTATCCTATTGCTTACCCTTTTCCTGTTAATTTTATTTTATAGATCAATATTTATCTGTTCATTATATTACTTTGATGCGATCGCTGAAAAGATGGTTGGTAAAACGTTACGTGATAGAGTGAAGAATGAGCGGATGCAAGAGAAGTGTTGTGGATAGAATGCGTTTAAATAAGTAGGCGGTGGTTTGGACATGTGGAACAAATAGATGAGGAATGGATGAAAAAAGAAGATATACTTGTCTGAAAGAAGGTGTGTGAGGAATCACGCACTTCCGACAATCATGTGGCTTGATCACATGGATCAAATTCTTAAATACGGGTGTGTGTTGAGCAATAGAAATCGACGTGCGTGCATGAGAAATTGTATAAATATGGAAGAGGCGAAAGAAGTATAATATGTTAGGTGATATAAATTATGTACCAGCACTGCAATAAATTACAATTTCTTTAACTTTTCAATACAGTACTGACTTTAGGTCAAAAGATCCCCTTTAAAATATTGAACAAGGATAGAATAATGAGTACCAAATAATTTATAGATTTAACAATACTATTGGTAGGTAGACTTCTTTATCAGCCACAAAATTATCCGTAAGAAAACTGGTTTCAGTTGAATTCGCTAGCAAACTTATATTTCACTTTTATTCATCTTCTAACCGTCTAACGATTTTCTTTTGTGGTTGGCAGATAATATATATCAGAACGATTTTAAGTTTGTATTATTATTTTGTATTCAAGCATGTAGTTTATTTAGTATCCACTTATTAAGTAGTAGGTATAATACCGGAATTCAATAGATAATTTCGCATTGGGTGAATCGAGAAGATGACATTGAAAAACGTGATCTGTATAACAGTTGGTTACGAGTAATAATACTGTTATAAAAAAATACTGTCCGATTATTATTTGAATTGAATGCACTGTGTCCATACATAACGGACATCAAAAATGATAATGCACAAATATTTTATTAAAGCACCTATTGCATTCGTTTATGATATTTTCATATAAGACATGTATAGACACACTTCATTGGAGGGTTGGCCTGGCCAAGTCAATATATTATGTTATGTTTTTGTTTTTTTTTGTGTCTTTTTTGTCAACTTTCTGCCTGTGCCTCTGATAAATAAATAAATATAAGCAAAGTTAGTCCAGCTTGGAAGGACAATTTACTAACGTGTCTTTATATTATATATATACCAGAGTTGCATGGAGATAGTTCATGTAAATCTAGCAGTAAAAGAAATTGACAATTATATTTAAAACTCGAAATACAAAGACGTTGTAATTATGAATATATATCTCAATTCAAAGAAATAATTTATCATTTCAAAGACAGAAAATTCAATACATGAAATTATATTCGACTATCTACTAAGACACTCTTCAAATTTTATAATCAAATAATAATTTACTTCTTCTCGGCGTGCTCTGTCGGATATTTCCAACATTGGAGATCACCATGGCGAAAGCTTCGTGATCCTGCATTGTCTAGAACAACTCCTCCACTCTCATTTCTGCATTCCAATTTATCACGTAAATGATTGAATTATTAATCCACTATCAGTTTACATTTCCAATTATTTGAATGACTTTAATCGATCATTAATTAATAATTATACAGCAATGCTATATGTAATAATAGGAATATTATGGTAGAATATCTATCAATATCATAATATGTTGAACCTATATCATCCCTCATACCTAGAGCATTTTTATACAAAGAATAAAATAAACAAACAAACAATACAACAAATATGATTCATAATAGCAACTATCAAACAATATAATTATACTAAGAGTACATAATATACTCGTACTTTTATTTCTACAAATCAAAGCTAACGTGTGAATAAAATCAAAACATGACATTATTCATAAAACAGAAGTGTGTTGTATTGATTTTTACTTGAATATAATAAATTTAATTGGATCCTAAGCCCGCATAGTTTAATCGTTATCATAGATAGTGCATGCTCGCTATAAACATTACCGTTACTGTTTTATAAGAGAATCATAGTCTGACTAGTTATAAAATAAATATGTTTGTATTTCTGTATGTGGAAGCGAAACTACACTATGTGGAATTTTGGACAAAATGACTTATAAACGTAGTATTGTAATCCTTGTTATGGTCTATTTGATGATATTATGTTCATCTATCTTGAAAACAAGTTATATTTTAAATATCCATTAATAAAAATAAAGTCCAATTTTTGTTAAAGAAAAACAACGACATTTTTACGTAATATTAAGAAATTTTTCAAAAGAGTGCGATATGATTAATCATTCACAGAGTAATTTCGTGTTAACTAACCTACGAGAAGTAAATATAATTTTGTAGAATAAACTTTGAACGGCCATACTGTGAAGTGGCGTCTATTGAGATAGTGTACCTATCTACATTCGCTCCAGTGTACAGATATATGTACTTTATGGATAAAGTAACTAGGTAAGATAGAGGAAAAATAATACACTCTACACGAGGTCTCATCATCTTGGTATATTTTTAGCTGAAAATATATTATATTGACAGTTTATACTGTTATAACAACATGTTATTAGAATTGTATGAGAATTGGATTTATGTTAAATACTTAAATTTAGATTTATCCAATGTTATATGAAGATGGAAATATGAAATTGTGTTAATTATTCTCTCGATACATAATACCTACACAAAGTTTTTTTTGCAATCAAATATTATCATTGCTAATAGAAAAAACTATATAACTATGCAAAAATAAATCACCAATAATATAGGTATATACGCTAAGTGGCGCCCTTGTTACCGTCGAAATCTGTGAAACGGCGCCGAAATCAAGCCATTCGTCATCATCGCTGGATGTCTGTCAAAAATATTTGCATCCAGTATTCCCCGTTATTTAATTTAATACGACCGGTGTTGCGCGGAGGCTAACGCTCTTGCCTTTGAGTCACGAGGTCCCGGGTTCGATTCCCGGCCAGGGCAAAATGAAAAATGACCTTTTTCAAATTGTACTGGGTTTGGGTATTACATGTAGGTACCTACATGTGTTTAGTGTATTGTAGGTATATATGTGTATTGTCGTGTTAGTACCCATAATACAAGATTCATTTATTAGTTTGGGACTAGCTCCGTCTGTGTGAACTGTCCATACATGTTATTTTAAAACAAAAAATAATTTCAAGAGAGACAAAAACCGGGTAAATCGCACTAGTATCAAATAAAAGTATTCATCATTGGATGATATTAAAATAATATCGTACATAACTACCTAGTCGATAATATTATTAAAACATAAGCAATAAATCTACCATTACAATATAATGTTTAGAATGAGGGACACGTGACTATACAAGTACAAATTTAAAGTACCAAATGAATATTAAACAAAATTGACAATATTGTTGATAATATTGCCCACTATATAATTGATAAAATGATAACTCAATGAAAGTTTTTTAGTCTCTTAGTCTCAATTTTATTTTTACAATAATGTTTGTGATTTGACCCGGCAAAGAATTGGTCTCAACTCTTTTCCGTAAGTTTTTGAATGGTCTGTGATAGGCAGATATTCGAAAAAATAAAAACATTTTACATCTTTAATTAAGTTACCCATCATGAATGTCTTATTTTTTGCTGTCACGAAGATGACGGCTTGCATGTTTATTCAATACTTCTGGTCTTCTGGCTACCCCACTTGTGGAATATGCCGTGATAGTGTACTACTGCTACTACTTTTGAATTGAGATATTTTGAGTCTAAGAAACACTAAATAAAACAAGAGACACTAAGTAACAATTTAGGAACTGTAATTAATTTAATCACTTTGTAATCTCTCACTTCACTTCAGAAAATACGTTATTAAAGTTCAAATGAAATAGATTACATAGTATATCGCTAGACACTAATAATTTGTTGCATGCATTTTGTTTTTAGCTATATAAATACTTTAACCACCTACGTATCTACTTTCTAGATATCAATAGATCCTATCTATGTATTTAGTAGGTACATATCACGGCATTCCCGTGTAAGATAGCCAGTGAAATAATGAACACACTTTTTGTCCTCTTCGTGCTACAAAGGATAAGACGAGACATTCAGGAAGAGTGGCAAATTATGTATATGCACTTTTTATTTGACTTGAATTTACTTGTACGAGTACTTACCTATTTGAAATTAATTGGCTGTATTTTATTTCTGTTTATATTGCTTTATTTGTCTAGTATGCATTATTTCAATTGATTGTTTTGTTTTTTTATGGTATTATATTTGTAAAAACTGATGCAGTCGTTGCGTATGTTGCGTAAATAAATAATTATGTCATCTTTAAATACCAAATGTCGAATGAATTGTTCCTGCGTGATATCTCAGTAGATACAAATTTGTGGATTTTGGCAATCGTCTCAATCATGAATGATTTCATTTTTATTTCTCAGTCTTATTCTCTCATAAAATGTTGGAGATAATATTATTATGGAAGGCTTGTTACTTACATACCCAAAAAAGTTTTATATTTTTTACAACTTTTAATAGTGTTTAATAGCGTGCGAAAATAATATCTAGTGGAGCCTAGGAATCACAATTATTATTGTATCTACGAACAAGGGTGTCATATTCATTTCTATTGTAGTTAGTGCATAGATAATGTTATGCTGGTACCCACTATACATCATTGACTGAAGAGAGGGTGGGACACTTTAAGGGTGGAATGTCCGAATCATCTAATAATTGCAATAGGTATAAGTTATAAAACTGCACACCAATTCTAAGTTAAATAACAAAATTCATAGCATTTTGTGAAATAATATATTTGAGTATTTTTTTTGTTCTATTATGTTCTGTATATTTAAATTTAATACATTCGTTTCCTAGTGATCAAGGCGATTTTTTCTTCTGTACTTAAAGAAATAATAATAATGACAATACACTTGATTGGTCATAAAAATGTATTTCCGGTTTAGTTGGAAGATATCGTGATACAACTATAAACTTATCATCTCTTTCGTTTACTTACGACTGAATTTTAATATACATTTATGTAAAACCTACATAAATCTTACCTACAGTTCCCTTATATAAGAAATCAGTAAAATCTCATTGGCGATTAGATCTCGAATTTATTAATAAGATATAGAAAATATCGTCAAGTTGTCTTGAATAGACCACCTGGAATTAATAAGCATAAGCATGACTATGTAACCATATTTATGTAGGTAAATAATTATGTTCCTAAATTATTTAAGTTTAACATTTTCAAACAAGCTCTATCACGTCTAAAAATGTATTTAATTTGCTTTTAAAATAAAATTCCCGTATTAATAGTATGTAGGTATAATAAATTTTATATCGGTAAATGACAATTAAAAAAAACATTCTTTTAACCCAAGATATAATATGAAAGATATGTATGAATCTACTTACTATCTATAAGTTATCAGTAGGACACGCACATTTTTCTAATATTTCATTTTATTTATGAAGTTAAGATGTCAATAATACTGTATTCCAAGATAAGAAGTAATATTATAATGGATGTATATTATTATATTATTAGATAGATATTATTATACTGCCATAAATAATCAAATAAATAAAATATTACCGCTTGATAAAGAAACAGTAGGTAATAAATTTAAAATTCATTGGGTATTTCAGTGGTTTGATAATTATTATTAATATTAGGGATGTAAGATAAAAGATATTAATCAGAGAACTTACGACCCTATACCTACCGCGTCCCAGACCCCATGGCATCATGTTTGATGCCAATATCAATTACCTACTTAGTTTGAACGATAAGATAATAATTATTATAAAAAAATAATATATCCATTGATATAATGTATAAAATATTGATTCCAGTTTTTTTTTAAGTAAAATAATCTTAGTCATTATAAAAATAATGATATACGAGTATAAGGATTTTGACAGCATTGATTTCATAGAATATTATGTTTCTCATACAACTGATATGAATGACGCACAACTATCTTTACTTGTTCTACAACGATATATTATATAACTCAATTAGATATGTCATTATCTCTTATTTTATTTTTCGTTTAATTTGTTGAAACAGATATTTTATTTTTATCACAAACTTTATAGTGATAAAAGCCCAAGCTTTTTTTAATGAAAGAATTAGGTAGGTACCTTTTTGAATGTTTCATGTATTTTGTTTTTTTTTTTTATTCCATCAACACAATTACAATAATACGTATAACAAGCAGGACAAATGCATAGGTAGGTACTAAATTTTCCGTAAAAGCCCAACTACGAATCTGTCTTCCACTCTTTTCAGGAAGTTTTCAAGAGTCCTGTAAAAAGAAAGTGTTCTTCAAAGTCTTAAAACATCACACACGATACATTAAGTGACTTTTATCATATTCTGGTACAACACATAAAATTAACATAAATTGGTTTTTCAATTGTTAATTTTATTACGTATCCGGATATAGGTGAGCACGCGTGGGAAAACAAGCCCACAGGTGAGTAAAAAGTTATATCAAATTTAGTGGCGACGCTTTTGGAGATAGGTAACTATAAGTATCCATATACCTGAGGGTACGAGTGCATACTTATAGAATAATATTATAAATATCCCTAGCCTATTTAATGGTAGCCTTTATGCTTGCATAATGGTGTAGGTATTAAAGATATTCCTGCATCGGTATGTCAATCCATTTCAGACCCATGTTTTGATAAAAGTCACCCCTTCTTATTAAAATGCACCCCTTCGAATCTGTTCATAGTTTTTTTTTTTTAATAAATTATTTTTTTCTACAAATCGTGGGTAAAAAGTTTTGCTTAATGTGTTATTGAGGGGGGTTTAAAATAAAAAATATCTTATAGTTTTTTTAATAGAATTTTGATTCTACAATAATTGTCCACTACCTAAAAATATAACACACTGTAAATTTAACACACTAAACTTTTATAGAAGACTCAGAAAAGACAATGTCACCTTATTCGGTAGTGTCCCGGACGGGACATGAACCGATATTCTCTCTTTCATATAAACCCCAATGACAGCTTCATGTGTAGGTATTGTTCTGGAATATCTGATATGGATACCGCATGCTGGATTTTTCCAGGTGTAGGCGATAGATTTGCGCCTATCATAAATTACTTTTAGGTGTTTTTCCACTGATTTTATCTTTATCTATATTTATTATATTTTTTTGGTTCTGTATGATCGCTCTTATAACAAAGCTCTATTACTCATAAAGAGAATTATACACTATACCTCGTGATTTTTTTACATAAATACCTCTTACGAATTTACTTTGTAAGAAATAATTTTTAATGATGATGCTAATATACTCGTATTATATTGGTGATTGATTAAAGAATACAGACATCACAGCATCTTACCTACAATGCGGACAATGATTGACAAAATCTCCGTCCACGATAAACGGTGTTAGGCTGAAAAGAAAAAAATGTTTCTATTATCAGCCCGTTAATTTTTTGATTATTGGGTGTCAATACAAATCATATATATTTTGATAATTAACACGTTTGGAACAATAAATAGTTAGGTGAAATCAAAACATTTTGAACCGCAGTAAAAATAAAATAAAGAATTATATTTTTCGACAATAATTGAATTACCCTTTACAATATCATGTTTCAACAAGTAATGCGTTGTTATACGATATTTAAATATACTTATTCTGTACAATTTCATTTATACGTAATTTCATTTATACGAGTAAAATTTTTTAAAATTTTATCGCTATGTACTTGGTTTCTAACAAAAGTTTTCTTTCCCGAACAGTTAAACCTCAATGCAACATTTCCTGCTGCGATCTCCGTGTAAACCCACTTCAAAGTTTTGACTCGTGTTACAAACCAATTTTTTTTTTATTATTGTATTACTCAGTTTTGTACTTTAATACCAATTTGCACACATACCATTACCATTCATAATATTGTAAATTTGATTATTGTAAACCCATTGTTAAAAATCTTAATCTTCATCTTGTTTGTGCAACTGCCACCACAAAATATAACATAATGGATCATTATTGAATTTAATTCGTTTACAAAACAAATTTTGTTAAAAAGATAAATCAACTACCGACTATCCCATCACGGCATTTACCATAAGTGGGACAACCAGCAGACCAGCCACATGTAAAGGAACATTCATCAAAAAATTAAGACACTCAGTATGGGTCTCATAGGTGAAGGTAAGATGCACATGAATTTTGCAGAAGCTGCAAATATGAAAGCTGCAATGCAAATTGGATTAAGATGCTTTTTCTCGAACACCTGCCTTTCACACGACACTCGACAACTTACGGAAAAGAGTGGGTGATATATTCTTTGTCTAGTGCTCTACGGGACCAAATACAATCTGAAATATTCACCATTCTATTCTAGAAAATATAATTTCTATAATCAAAGACTATGATCAAGTATTTCTTTATATGCAAAATATACACATGGCTACATCGAGTAATTGTGAATGTCCACGCTTTCTTACGCCTCTTTTTTCATGCAAATACCCATTCTGTCATTATTCTTTCATTTATTTACCTCAAATATCCAAAACATCTCAACTTAAATATACATACGTGGATTTTAGAATAGTACTTGTCTAATAATAGATACAGAAAATGTAAAGTTTTAAACACTTGTACATACAAAATGCATGGCTACTTGTTGCCTTTATATGGAGTACAGTGCACAATAATGCACATGTACTTACCTACTAGTGTAAGTACGATGATGTATGAAAATCACTGGATACGCTAGGTAGGTACACTTCCTTTGTTCCTGTTGATCCAGCAGTGAATGAGTTGCTCATGTGAGTGGGTACATCATTCCTACAGGTTTATTCCTATTATGATTGCGATACAAAACTCATCCGTGAGAACAGAATACGATATGATATTACATATACTTACATAATATACCTATTATCAAAAATAGTGAGGGGAGTTTCGAACGGAACTTAACCCCGTTAGATTTTGAGATAACTCTTTGTGTATAATTTGTAATAACTATAGGTATGTATTATATTTGTATGTTTATGTTAATTTAATTTTTATGTATTTAGACACTTATGCGAACGCGATTTAAGAACACGTGGTGACTTCTGAGTGCTATACGCAAGAGTATAAATAGGTATAGTTACCACCTATCAATATTTTTAGTAGACTGATTAATTTATCTTTCTCATGTTGCAGATCTTCGATCTATTTGTTCAGAAGTTGTCGCCTCTTATAATGCTGGAAACCAGTTATATTTTCATCTTCATGGTGGTCTTCTTCGGCGCTGATTAAATTAAATGTGCTAATTTTTGTCCTGCCTGAGCCATGTCTCTTCCAAAAGAGAACAAAAGACTGGTACGCCACCTTAGAAAAAGCCGACATTGATACATGTCAAACATAACTATTTGTTGAAAGGTTGTGTTTGAATGGCCAAAGGAACTGGAAGCAGCGATGGACAGAGGTCTCTGGTGGAAGTACCTAGGCGCACTGGACTGAACCTTCGACCCAAATAGGACAAGAGGAAAGAGATGCATCAACATAATACATGTTTTTAAATTTCATAGTGTAGTTCTACTACCTTAACACTAACACAGTGAATATATGTTTCTATATTTCCTATTAGATATTTGTAAATTCCACGATACCTTGAAATAAGTGAGCATTTAACTGTTAATATATATACATGTAATTTTAATACAGGTATTTTCGCATATTAAATTTAATCTGCGTTCCAGGAATTCTGATATTACGTAGAAAGTAAATACCTATATCAAAAATCCTTCTCCGATTGTGAGATAGGAGTAAAAGTGGAATTAATGTCAGATTTATTGGAAGTAAAACCTGTTTTATGATCAACGTGAATCCAGAATCATAAGTTTACAACTGCAAACTTCAATATTATATGCATGATTATAGATAATGCCAAATAATATCATGTTGTTTCGTATTTCGATGAAATTTCGTTATTTACGAAATGTTTGCAATAATAATATGTGTGGTGAAAGTTTTGAAGACCATCAACTCGGTAATGAAAGTTAGGTTTTTGTTGTGTAATTTTGATGGTTATGGATTTAATGAACGCAATCAACTTAATGTACATTCCGAATAACTAATTACTTAAGAAATACCTAACTATTTTTTTCCTCAAAAGAAAAACAAGATTTCACCGTAATTTTAATTGTAATTTTCTTGTCTTGTTGTCCAGTTAATATTTGGTTTTGCTCGTACAATATGGTACTAAATTTACTCATTCAAAAATTGGTGTCCTAAATATTATATTAAATAAATATTGCTCAACCAAAAAATGTTTTAGTTGTATGCATAGAGATAGAAATAGAGAGACAAAATGTTGCACATATGTAAAAGTGGAACAGCAATATAATTTGTCTGATATAAATAAAATAAGAAACCGTGGGGTCTGGTTCAATCATATTTATCAGAATTGAAAGTGTCCTAACCTAAAAAAAAAGTGCAAGTGCGTATGAACTATAAATGTGGTAAAAGCTGTAAACTGTCGTCTTGCTGTTTTGCTGTCATTCTGCTTACTTCACAAGGAATGTAGTTTGAGTGATGAATAGTTATATTGAAGCAGAGTGATAAATATGAAAAATAATAAATTGCATTAAGTTTTAATACTTGATCCTCCAATAATCCTCGTTGCCTATTGAAAGTTTATTTATTTATGTAGGTACATTTGCATACAACACAAGCCTTTTGAATGATTAAATAAAGACAGACCACAAACAAAATATACACAATAAAAGTTAACATATATATACACATCATTGAGTTTAGAAATTAATTGAGAATGAGAGTTAAGAATTTTAAATAATAAAGTATTTCAAAATTATAGATTATAAATAATTAATCAGATTAAGCAATCAAATATTACGCAATTTCAAATAAAATAATCAAAATAATCATAATTATATTTTTTTAGATGTCCTTCAAAAAGATATTTTCTTGGCACGTGCTATCAAAACCTTAAGGTTTTGTGTCTCTCAGTAGTGAAAGGTATAAAAAGATGTCTATTTGCTGCTTAGAAATGACAAAAAATACAATCCAAAATCAAGGTCTGTCAACTTGCACAATAACTACATATAATATGTTAAATTATAATATAAATTCAAGAGAGAAGACATTGAAAATAAATGCCTTACAATTTCGTCCATGAGTGAATAAAAATATATGTAATAGAATGAATGACCCGTGGGGTCCTTATAAAAATATGTCTTTGGGGGACAATAACAATAGAAATCTTTATAATATTATTTTCCCTACTTGGATTCCTAGAGTCTTAATAATTTTTACTTCCAGGACGTCACACGATTTCAACACGTGTCCTTTTCGGGAACATTTTACGACCATACGAGTATATACTATACATACATAGAGTTAGTAATAATTATGTTCTCCTTGTAGGAACATGACGTGAGAGTTCCTTATGTTTTGTATAACAATGCCTCAGGCTTCATACAAACTTTTAACGCGATCTGCCAATATATATTATGTAGATACTCTAACTACTGTTAGGTAGGTAATTCAATTTAAAGTCAACATGAAATAAAATTATACTCTTCAAAATAAGTCTATAATCATTCTTATTTACTTTTTTATTATACCTAGTATGATTATTTTATTGTTTATGTTTTGAATGTTATAAGAAATTAATGAATGTTATTTTATTTTATTTTCTTATTATTTATCAAAGCACAATAACGTGCAGTACAATTAGGAAAATAAATGTAAAAAAGAGCTGTGTTAATGCAGCAATAGTTAACAAATTTCATTGTAATGTAAGCATTCAGCGGGCGGTCAAGGACCATTTTATCACACAAAATATGGCTTCTGTATCTTAGTCCCTTTTCCTATGTAGAATATGTATTCTTCTCCTTTTTTACCTCCTCTTTCCTTTCTTTAAGATTTTCTTAATGTGAAAGTTTCATGAAATTGGGTTAGTTGGAATAAATCGCGCCTCTGCGATAAACTCGCCCTCTGTATATTGATTGTATGATTGTCTTTGTTTTAAATGTATTTTTGTGTGAATTTGCTTGTTATCAATGTACAGTAAAGAATAAATAAAATAAAATAAAAAAATATTTTCGTAAAGGATAATTGTAGTCTAGAAAAGCATTTATAAATTAAATATTTATGAACAATCTTATATTAAAAAAACAAGAAAACTATTAAACTTGTAGGAGTCCTTATCAAAATTACAATGTCCATTTGACTATAGAATCCAGGTGCGCTTTCTTGACAAAGGCAGCTCTATGTGTGAATGGTTATAGTTCTGTTTGTAGGTACCTTAAACATATAGTAATAATAATAATTATAATAATAAGTAAATAAGTAGAACCTTATAAGTACACATGAAGGTATCTACCCATCTCTGTAGCTATAGTACCTACATCCATCATACAGATCGCTTTATATCTTAGTGATATGATTGTATACGTTTTATGTATGTGATGTGATGCATTGTGAATTAAGTATATATCTGTTATATATGCGATGTTATAAAAAATATAATATATTCTTAGCCGTTTTGAAAAAAGATAACAATGCAATATTATAAGACATACTTTATTTTTGTATTTAGAAGATATTTTTATAAAGGTGGTATTAAGGTAAGGATATTCACTTGAGGTTCACTTAATTTATGGCATCTTGGCACGTGGCAAATTTTCAAAGACATACTGTAAACGTAAACTATTTCATACAATAAGTAATCTGAAGATACGTTGACACGTTTGGATAAATCTCTTTAATTCAAGTAACTCAAAAAATTCAATATTCATGATCTTGATATTATTTATCGGCTGGCAAATTGAAAGATGATTTTGAGGATATACTATATTTATTTATAATTATGCTGCTATGCCGTCAAGACATATCCCACAATTGGGGTAGCCAGCAGATCGTAATGTAATAAATAGACATGCAATATTTAACATGCATTTTTTAATATATATCTGGGTTTTTGCTATAAACCCAAATACAACATGATACACCTTTTACAGTAAACTAAAAGCTTGTGTCATGAAAGGGAAATTTGCCGGCACCTGAGATCGAACCGCGAACCTCATGTTCATGAGACCGAGACTGTACCTCCAGACTACCGACGAACTTATTTTCTTTGGCAACATAAAATTAAGACATTCAGGATGGGTGGCATATCTCATCGATGAATTAAAAATATGAAATGTCTTTTTTTAACTTTTGCTTTTTACAGGACACTACAAAATTTACTGAAAAAAGTGGGAGATCTGTTCTTTACTGATTTGTGGGTAACACCACGACCAACAAGAATTTTAGTGACATACTGATGTTTGCTTATATCCAGAATCACCTATCATATAAAAATTGGAAGACAGCGATGGACGCCGGGCATATACTGTAAGAATGGACGAACAAAAACCACTAAAAAAAGTCCTTTTCACTAAACCCTAAACCCAAACGCAGTGTTTGCTGATCAGAGCCCAGTAGCTGAATGGATTAAGTAAAAGCACAAAAGTAGGTATTGAATATAAACAAATAATTGGAGAACTGTATCTCAAAATAGAAGGGAGGAACGAGGAATCCACAAAGAAATCAAGGACTGCAACAGCAGTCATCTTAAAAGATATTACAATGAAGTAATTAGAAAAAAGTGAAGGATGCTAGTGCATGGTTGTAAATTGTAAATAAATGCCAGCATAACATTATGTTGGTATTTATGGCCAGCATAATAATTTTGTCTATGTATATTCCAACTTACTCTATGGTATATTCCTTCACTTTGTAACGAAAATTAATAATATAATTTTATAAAGAATTATTGAAATTAAGAATAAAAATGCAATGCGAAGTACATATAAAAGGAACCAATATTTTTTTAAACATTATTCTCAATAGATAAAATAATATCCTTATACATAACCATACAGATGATAGCCCGCCACCGCTGAAGATTTTTTTTAAATAGGTATTTCTTTAATAATAATTAATGTCAACTAAAAAAGGGACCTAATTATATTTTCAGAATCGTATAATGCTAACATGAGTCTAACCAAGAACTCGATGGAACTAGTTTAAAAAATATAACTAGGTTTCAAATCATTCAAATATTTGTAAAACGAGACATGTAAATATATGTAATTTAAGCCAAGAAAAAATACATAAACCTAATCGTTCCTTTACAAGATTTTTATCATGTTGACATGTCGACACATCAAGACATCATAACAAGTACATAATATGAAGTCCAGTCAAAACGTTTAATCCAGCAGTAATGTTGAAGTTCAGAGAGAACTAGACGATATATTAAATAAAGATATATATTAAATAACCTTTTATAATACTTATTTAGTAGGAATATAATTAAAATTAAAAGGATGCTTTTTCAATAGTGATTGAAAAAAATAGGAAGATATTTATAGTAAAGGGAACAAATAATTTTACCTAGGTACATATTATTATCTCTATTGTTAGGACAAGACATTGTGATTTGAACTTTCGGTTAAAATTCAGATCAGTTCCTGTCTTATCGGGTGCCGACCTATCTATTTAGGTATACAAAACAAAACTACCGTTACACTTCTAATAGTACATATAATATATAAAACCTTTTTATTTTTTGTATCTGTCTGTTTGTTAGTCTTCAGATATTTTTGTTTGTGTATCCTTTACAGATGGGCATATTAATTTCGTTAATTCTAGTGAATGATTAAAATTTTGAATAATTAAATTATAGGTAAATAGATAGCTAGGTAAGAATAAAGATAGATTAAATAACTATTTACCTAGTATACCATCAAGGGCATATCCCACAAGTGGGGTAGCCGGTAGACTCATAACATCGCATAATGTTGAAAATGATGAATGTCATTACGAATACCTGCTTTTTCAGGACACTAGAAAACTTACTGAAGAGAATGGGAGATCTTTTCTTTGTCTTTGACTGTCAAATATTATTTATGAATTTGATTAATGTCTTAATTTAAACTATTTTTAATTTTAATTATTTTCATTTTTAATTATTATAAAATCTATTGTAGTGTTATTTTTAATTATTTATCTTCATGATTTTTTGTCTTGTTTCTTGTTTTTGATTTAAGTAAGGTAAAGTATGTTTACTGTTTGCTAGCAACGTGTTCGTCATACGCTTCGGTAATTTGCGGGACCTTGATTGGTTTGTTTGCAGAAGAAATTTGAATGTTGATATTTGTTAAGTTGAACTGTTTGTGTCCCTTAAGACATTAAAAAAATAAAAATGAAACTCATTGACAATTTAATTTTTGTATTTAGAAAGGTTTTTATTAAAAAAAAAGACGGTTCGGGCACGTGGAAAGAATGAATGAGGACAGAATGACTAAGACGATATATTTGGCTGAGAGGAATAGTGCTCGGAGACATGGACATGGCAAGATCATTTAAATTTAATCTTACAGGACGGTCATGTGTTGAGGACATTGAACAGGAGAGCATGCATGATGAATTGCATGACAGTGACGGAAGCGAAAGATGTACCTATACAAGGATAGAAGGAAGTGGCGCTCGATCCTTTCTGCCTGCCCCGCGAGGGAAGCGGCGTGATGGTATATTATGTATGTATGTTGAATAAAAATAAATACTCAATTAAATTTACAGAGCACTCGCATTAATCGTCATTTATTATTATTCCACAAGCAACGTCAGGTAAAAATACTAATACACATAACACAATAAGGTTGTACCGTAGATTCACCCCATTCTATACTGTATTGAATACATTGCATATAACCAATAGGTAAGGAATACCTTATGACGCAATACTATCTATTGTTGAAATATTATTATTTGTCCCAAGATGTTTAAACGTAAATTTGAAGATTATCTATCTACCTATCTATAAATGTTAGACATTGCAAACAATATCAATCGTATTTTAAAATATAAACTAGAGCAGATGGTCCCAAATACAATATTTTATTTGTCAAATACTTGTACAAAGCTAAATATATACCGTTTGAAACGTGCCATTGATTTTTATACATACCTACAGTATTGTTTGATATTGATAAAATTGAATCTAAGAATTCAAATTTTACTATACACAATCTTTGCGCCATAATATTGTTTGTATTTGGATTTAGAAATATGTTTTATTAAGATATGGTAAGCAGATGTCTAAAAAGTAAATACGGGCCAGTAAACTTCATGTTGTTATTTTCAGCAACTACTAAAAATGTTTGGAAGACATGTTCAAAGGAAATGTTGGAACTCTTTCAAATATGTATGAATGAAGGTGTGTTTCCCAAAGTATGGAAGAAAGGTTTGCTTAGGGTGATCCCAAAAGGTAATGATAGACCACTGCCGGATTTCAAGGCGTACAGGCCTATTATCCCGCTGCCTTCCTTTCGCAAGGTTTTCGAAATCTTGGTGAGGAATCGGCTTGACTCTGCACTGACGCCAGGAGATCCCGAACAACTTGGTTTTAGCCTTGGTGTCTCCACTGAGCACGCCATTGAAGCTTGTTTCAACTGTAAGTATGAGAGATTGGAAAAGAATGTGCTACGAGTCCTTTTAGATATAGCTGGAGCTTTTGACAATGTATGATGGCCACTCATTCTGGCCAAGCTGAAGATACGGGAGTGCCCCCGTTGGTTGTTTGACGTAGTTAGTAGCTACTTTAGCGATACGCCAGTGGTGATTACTCATGCAGGGTTGAGAGGGTTGTTGATATGGGTTGCCCACCGGGTTTGTCCTTGGACCCATCCTGTGAAATGTCTTGTTTGACGACCTTTTGAGAATGGATTTACCGCCTTGTTGCACTGTCTTTGTACATGCAGAAGATGCACTTCTCCTTCTCTCAGAAGATACGAGAAGTACTATTGAAAATATTGAAAGCGTTTTATGTCACGATCGAACGTATCTTGACGTGGGGCAGAGTGAATAGGCTCGTCTTCTCACCGAGCAAGACCTCCGCTTTGTGGTTAAAGAGTGTGCTTGGAAGAGTTAGAAACCCGGTTCTTCGGATGGACGGACAATCCGTGAGGATTGTCGAAGAAGTCCGGTACTTGAGTGTTGTCTTGGACAGAGGGCTTACTTTTCATCTACATGTGAGAGCGACTGCCGATCAAGCGAGGTTGCTTTTTTTCTCCTACTAAGCCATGAGTACAAAAGTTTTGCTTAGAAGAGCGGATATTTATCCGTCTATCTATTTAAAAATCCCCCGATTTCTGAAATATCCACCCATACCCTTGGGAGGGAGTCTTCAATGTTGACCGGTTTGAATCCCAAGAAACTTCAATATTCCAATTTTTCCTTTTATCATCCATAAAAATTTTACAGTTATTAATTGAATAAAATGACGATTGTTTGGGTGTTTTGATAGATTTTGATCAAAGCGTGAAAATGAATATTTTTGACAGGTCTACCATGATGTGTTGATTTCATAAATATGTTTGACAGTTCAGTCACATATAAAATGATGATAGTTATGATGATGATTTCACGAAAATTTTTGACAATTCAATCATGAAATGACGATTGAATTAGTATTTTGATAGATTTTGATCAAAACGCGATAATGAAAATTTATGACCTTTCTGATGATATGATGAATTCACGAAAATTTGTGACAGTTCCATTATGAAACGAAGATTGTTTGGGTTTTAGATAGATTTTGATCAAAACACGAAAATTAATATTTTTAACAGGTCTTTCATGATGAGATGATTTCATGAAAATTTTTGTAGTTCAATCATTAAATGACGATTGAATCGGTATTTTGATAAATTTTATTCAAATCGCAAATATAAACTTTTTTGACAGGTCTACCATGATGAGATGATTCCATGAAAATTTTTGACACTGATTGATTGATTTGACACAACTGGTCATGAAATGACGATTGAATCGGTGTTTTGATAGATTTTGATCAAAACGCGATACTAAAAATTTTTGACTGTTCAATCATGAAATGACGATTGAATTGGTATTTTAATCAATTTTGATCAAACCACGAATATGAATGTTTTTTACAAGGCTACCAAAATATGTATATTTCACGACAATTTTGAACAGTTCAATCATGAAATTTCTATTAATTGGGTATTTTGATAAATTTTGATCAAACCACGAATATGAATGTTTTTGACGGTTCAATCATGGAATGACGATTGTTTGGCTGTTTTGAAAGATTTTGATCAAACCTCGAATATGAAAGATTTTGACAGGTCTACCAAGATGTGACGATCTCACGAAAATTTTTGACAGTTCAATCATGAAATGACGATTGAATCGGTATTTTGAGAGATTTTGATCAAAACACGGAAATCAATATTTTTAACAGGTCTTCCATGATGAGATGATTTCACGAAAATTTTTAACAGGTCTACAATGATGTGATGATAGGGTAAACTACCCAATTATTGACACTTTAAGAGGAACATTGGAGTCAAATTCATTTATTTTTTATAATATTGTTGATATGCAATTGATTTCATTGTTTTATCGTACTAAAACATATACTTTTCATCAGCAATATGGAAAAGTAATGAATTTTAAAGCCATTTTTGTTTTATTTTCATTTTTCGTAAGGTATAGTAAAATCCCTATTATTGACACAGTTTTTCCTAATGTTGACACTTTTTTGCCCAATTATTGACACTAGGGTTTATAAATTAAATTTTGGCGAAATAGTTGTAAATTAACTACAATTCAGGTACCTACATTCTTTATCTTGATTATTTAATGAGTCATCTTTATTTCTGTTAAGAGTTATGGGTAGGAAAACAAAATAGTAAATAGTTGCAAAGAAAATAACAATTTATTGAAATTATGTAAAGTGTAAAATAATAAAATATACTCTCAATTAATAAAAATGGTCTAAGATAATGAAATATGTTATCACAACAACATTAATTTCAACTCCTCAGAATCACCCTCAAATAAAATATTTTCAATTTCACTTTCATCCAGATTTTTTTTCTTATACCGCTATCAATTGGTTTTATTTCTTTCTCTTCATTCTGCTCATTAGATATTCTGTTAAATTTTTGCCCATGACATGTATTGTTGGCTTTTAATCCAACAGTAAATTTACATTTCTGAACTCTTCAGAAAATAATTTAACATTGATATCAGAAAGTACTTTTATGCGTTTGGATTCTGGTAAGGGTTTTGCTTTTTTTGTTTGTTTTGCTATTGTCAATTTTTGTTTTTTCAATCTTTCGTCTTTCCTCTTTCTAATATCTTCTAACTTTTTATTTTTGTCAACCATTTTCTGTTGCTCTACATTTCTCCACCAAGGAGGGCGCGATGGAATTTTGGCTTCTGAGAAGCTTAAATCCAAGGGGTTCACAGCTGCCGAACCCAAGGGAAGGTTCCCACGTATTGTGGCCCACGATACGCCGAGGGAGCTCACTGACGCGGATCTCCTGAGGGAGATATATTGAGCAAATATAAAGGGAACCGAAATTTCGGAGGATACTTTTATGTCTTCGACTAGAAGAGTCGCCAGGTTTGGCCCGAAAACTGGTGGCTTTGTTGGCAGCATCCTGGCCTGCACCGGGCAGGTCAGGTCTGCGCTCGTATCCCAGGGCTTCGTTTACGTGGGATGGACCACTTGTCGAGTACGGGACTTTGTTGGTGCCACAAGGTGCTACAAGTGCCAAATGTGCGGTCATACCCAGAAGCGCTGCATGCATAAGAGCCCTGTGTGTGCGCGTTGTGCCAGGGTGGGACATGAGGAGGAACAATGCACGGTCCCCACTGAAAGGAGCGTGTGTGCCACGTGCAAGCGCTTCAAAAAGAATGCGGCCCACCCCACGGGAGACAGGGATTGTCCTGCTCTGCGGGCCGCCATAGACAGGGTAGCGATGTCAACGAATTACGATGGCTAGGCGCGTTTCCGTTGCATTAGGTCAGGTTAACTTGGGACGACCTCGTGCTCTGCCATTGACTTGGTCAGGCACGTTTCAGTCAGTTCTCTCCCGATTGTTTTCGTACAAGAGCATCTGTTTAGTAGAGTGATCCTCGATGGTGCTGAATTGCCCCTTGTCATAGTTGAGAAGGGTTGCAAGCCCTTTGGTTTTGGATTTGGCCTATTGGTTTTCTGCAAAAATCTCCTACACTGGCTATGAGGTCGTCCTTTCTCTTGGGAAATTCTTTTTGTGAATTAACTCTTAGCCAATTCACCAAAAACTCCTCTTCCTTAACTGACAAAACAGTTGGAGGTCCTGGACGATCTTGGTGACCCGGATTTTTGGTTTTAAAAATAAGGGTCGTTCTTGGAACGTTAAATATCTTTGCAGCTAGTTTTTTTACTCAAACCATTGTTAATAGCTTTCAAGGCCAATTTAACGCTTTCTGCTGAATATCTCTTTCTGCTATTTTCTTTTCCCATGATCTGTAATATAGAAAAATAAAACAACAAAGTAATTGCTGATGGTATAACTAATTATTGACATCAACATATCCAAATATTGACACCATGTCAATATTTGGTTTTTGAAATATTGACACCATGTCAATATTTGGAAAATGTTAAGTAACAAATTTTTTAATATAGTTTATCCATTTAAATGGTTAAAACGAACTGTTATTGCATAAAAAAATATCTTCTTAACCAGTACTTTATAAATCTAATTATTGACACACTATGTCCAAATTAGGCAGATGCCATAATTTTTTTACCAATTGTTGACACGTGTGATAATAATTGAATAACCAAAAAAATCATCTCGAAAATCACATACTTTATAATAACAAAATACAAAATTAAGATAAATATTATAATTGCTCATTCTAAGATAAGAATCTAAAGAGAAAAATGTAAACAAGTTAAGCACTTACCTTAACCAAAATGAATATAAAATGGCTTCCTTACAGTTCTGTCACACGCGCTTCTCTTATGACTTCAAGTTTTCAACTGTCATATTGGTAAAAACAAATGTATCATTATTGCCACACGTAAAAATATTAAAATCACCGTTTAAAATGCTTTATTTTAAAAATCTATGGTCTAGTAGCTTAGAATTTCCATTTAAATGTTAAGGTGTCAATAATTGGTGGAGTGTCAAAATAAGGTATGTTTACCCTATCACGAAATTTTTTGACAATTTATTGAATTGACGATTGTTTGGCTGTTTTGAAATATTTTGGTCAAACCGGTCTACAAGAAATTATTTTGACAGTTCAATCATGAAAATGATGATTGAATCGGTATTTTGAGAGATTTGATCAAACCGCGATTATAAAAAAATTTTGAAAGGTCTACAATGACGTGTTGATATCACGAAAATTTGTGACAATTCAATCATGAAATGACGATTGTTTGGCTGTTTTGAAAGATTTTGATCAAACCTCTAATATGAATGCTTTTGACAATTTTTGACAATTTATTGAATTGACGATTGTTTGGCTGTTTTGAAATATTTTGGTCAAACCTCGAATATGACAGGTCTACCAAGATGTCTACAAGAAATTATTTTGACAGTTCAATCATGAAATGACGATTGAATCGGTATTTTGAGAGATTTGATCAAAACGCGATTATGAAAATTTTTGACAGGGCTACAATGATGGTGATGATTTCACGAAAATTTGTGACAGTTCAATCATGAAATTACTTGGCTGTTTTGAAATATTTTGGTCAAACCACGAATATGAATGCTTTTGACAGGTCTACCAAGATGTGATGATATCACGAAAATTTTTGACAATTTATTGAATTGATTGTTTGGCTGTTTTGAAATATTTTGGTCAAACCTCGAATATGACAGGTCTACCATCGACAGGTCTAGACATCTGTCTACAAGAAATTATTTTGACAGTTCAATCATGAAATGACGATTGAATCGGTATTTTGAGAGATTTGATCAAACCTCTAATATGAATGCTTTTGACAGGTCTACCAAGATGTGATGATTTTACGAAAAATTTTGACAGTACAATCATGAAATGGCGATTGAATCGATATTTTCAAAGATTTATATCAGAACGCGATAATTTAAATTTTTGACAGGTCTACAATGATGTGACAATATCACGAAATATTTGTGACAATTCAATCATGAAATGACGATTGTTTGGCTGTTTTGAAATATTTTGGTCAAACCTCGAATATGAATGCTTTTAACATGTCTACCAAGATGAGATGATTCCATGAGAATTTTAGACAGTTCAAACATGAAATGACGATTGAATCGGTATTTTGAGAGATTTTGATCAAAAGCGATAATGTAAATTTTTACAGATCTCCAATTTTCACGAAATCATCAGATTTCATGAAAATTTGTGACAATTAAATCATGAAATGACGATTGTTTGGCTGTTTTGAAAAATTTTGACAGGTCTACCAAGATGTGATGGTTTCACGAAAATTTGTGACAGTTCAATCATGAAATTACTTGGCAGTTTTGAAATATTTTGGTCAAACCTCGAATATGAATGCTTTTGACAGGTCTACCAAGATGTGATGATTTCACGAAAATTTTTGACAGTTCAATCATGAAATGACGATGAATCGGTATTTTCAAAGATTTATATCAAAACGCGAACAAAAAACGATATATCAAGGTCTACAATGATGTGATGATATCACGAAAATTTTTGACAATTTATTGAATTGACGATTGTTTGGCTGTTTTGAAATATTTTGGTCAAACCTCGAATATGACAGGTCTACCCAGATTTTATTTTGACAGTTCAATCATGAAATGACGATTGAATCGGTATTTTGAGAGATTTGATCAAAACGCGATTATGAAAATTATTGACAGGTCTACAATGATGGTGACGATATCACGAATATTTGTGACAATTCAATCATGAAATGACGATTGTTTGGCTGTTTTGAAATATTTTGGTCAAACCTCGAATATGAATGCTTTTAACAGGTCTACCAAGATGAGATGATTCCATGAGAATTTTAGACAGTTCAAACATGAAATGACGATTGAATCGGTATTTTGAGAGATTTTGATCAAAAGCGATAATGTAAATTTTTACAGATCTCCAATTTTCACGAAATCATCAGATTTCATGTTTTCATTGTGACAATTAAATCATGAAATGACGATTGTTTGGCTGTTTTGAAATATTTTGGTCAAACCTCGAATATGAATGCTTTTAACAGGTCTACCAAGATGAGATCATTCCATGAGAATTTTAGACAGTTCAAACATGAAATGACGATTGAATCGGTATTTTGAGAGATTTTGATCAAAAGCGATAATGTAAATTTTTACAGATCTCCTATTTTCACGAAATCATCAGATTTCATGTTTTCATTGTGACAATTAAATCATGAAATGACGATTGTTTGGCTGTTTTGAAAAATTTTGACAGGTCTACCAAGATGTGATGGTTTCACGAAAATTTGTGACAGTTCAATCATGAAATTACTTGGCTGTTTTGAAATATTTTGGTCAAACCTCGAATATGAATGCTTTTGACAGGTCTACCAAGATGTGATGATTTCACGAAAATTTTTGTGTTCATCACGAAAAAAAAAATTCAAAACGCGAACAAAAAACGATATATCAAGGTCTACAATGATGTGATGATATCACGAAAATTTTTGACAATTTATTGAATTGACGATTGTTTGGCTGTTCTGAAATATTTTGGTCAAACCTCGAATATGACAGGTCTACCCAGATTTTATTTTGACAGTTCAATCATGAAATGACGATTGAATCGGTATTTTGAGAGATTTGATCAAAACGCGATTATGAAAATTTTTGACAGGTATACAATGATGGTGACGATATCACGAATATTTGTCACAATTCAATCATGAAATGACGATTGTTTGGCTGTTTTGAAATATTTTGGTCAAACCTCGAATATGAATGCTTTTAACAGGTCTACCAATATGAGATGATTCCATGAGAATTTTAGACAGTTCAAACATGAAATGACGATTGAATCGGTATTTTGAGAGATTTTGATCAAAAG
This sequence comes from Athripsodes cinereus, assembly GCA_947579605.1. NCBI lineage: Eukaryota > Metazoa > Arthropoda > Insecta > Trichoptera > Leptoceridae > Athripsodes > Athripsodes cinereus. The sequence goes on from OX388315.1 coordinate 8,696,315, forward strand.
CGATAATGTAAATTTTTACAGATCTCCAACTTTCATGAAATCATCAGATTTCATGAAAATTTGTGACAATTAAATCATGAAATGACGATTGTTTGGCTGTTTTGAAAGATTTTGACCAACCAACCAATATGAATGTTTTTGACAGGTCTACCAAGATGTGATGATTTCACGAAAATTTGTGACAGTTCAATCATGAAATTACTTGGCTGTTTTGAAATATTTTGGTCAAACCTCGAATATGAATGCTTTTGACAGGTCTACCAAGATGTGATGATTTCACGAAAATTTTTGACAGTTCAATCATGAAATGACGATTGAATCGGTATTTTGAGAGATTTTGATCAAAACACGGATATCAATATTTTTAACAGGTCTACCAAGATGTGATGATTTCACGAAAATTTTTGACAGTTCAATCATGAAATGACGATTGAATCGGTATTTTGAAGATTTAGATCAAAACGCGATTATGAAAATTTTTGACAGGTCTAGAATGATGTGATGTTACCACGAATATTTGTGACAATTCAATCATGAAACGACCTTTTTTTTGCTGTTTTGAAAGATTTTGATCAAACCACGAATAAGAATGTTTTTGAAAGGTCTACAATGACGTGATGATATCACGAAAATTTTTGACAGTTCAATCATGAAATGACGATTGAATCGGTTTTTTGAGAGATTTGATCAAAACGCAATTATGAAAATTTTTGACAGGTCTACCAAGATGTGATGATTTCACGAAAATTTTTGACAGTACAATCATGAAATGACGATCGAATCGGTATTTTGAGAGATTTTGATCAAAACACGGAAATGAATATTTTTAACAGGTCTTCCGTGATGCGATGACTCCATGAGATTTTTGACAGTTCAATCATGAAATTACTATTTCTTGGCTGTTTTGAAAGATTTTGATCAAACCTCGAATATGAATGCTTTTGACAGGTCTACCAAGATGTGATATTTCATGAAAATTTTTGACAGTTCAATCATGAAATGACGAATGAATCGGTATTTTGAGAGATTTTGATCAAAACACGGAAATCAATATTTTTAACAGGTCTACCAAGATTAATGATTTTACGAAAATTTTTGACAGTTAATGAAATGACGATTGAATTGGTATTTTGATAGATATTGATCAAACCACGAGTATGAATGTTTTTGACACGTCTACAATGACGTGAATATGTCACGAAAATTTGTGACTATTCAATACTTTTGACAGGTCTACCCAGATGTGATGATTTCACGAATTTTTTTGACAGTTCAATCATGTTGGGTTTTTTGATAGATTTTGATCAAAACACGAATATGAATGTTTTTAATAGGTCTACCAAGATGTGAATCATTCACGAAAATTTTTAAAAGTTCAATCATGAATTGACGATTTTGGGGTATTTTGAAAGATTTTGATCAAACCACGAATATGAATATTTTTAACAGGTAATGATGAGATGATTTCATGGAAATTTTTGACAGTTCAATCATGAAATGACGATTCTTTGGCTATTTTGAAAGATTTTGATCAAACCTCGATGTTTTTGACAGGTCTACCAAGATTTGAGGATTTCACGAAAATTTGTGACAGTTCAATCATGAAATTACTTGGCTGTTTTGAAATATTTTGGTCAATTTTTACAGATCTCCAATGACGTGATGATTTCATGAAAATTTTTGACAGTTCAATCATGAAATGACGAATGAATCGGTATTTTGAGAGATTTTGATCAAAACACGGAAATCAATATTTTTAACAGGTCTACCAAGATTAATGATTTTACGAAAATTTTTGACAGTTAATGAAATGACGATTGAATTGGTATTTTGATAGATATTGATCAAACCACGAGTATGAATGTTTTTGACACGTCTACAATGACGTGAATATGTCACGAAAATTTGTGACTATTCAATACTTTTGACAGGTCTACCCAGATGTGATGATTTCACGAATTTTATTGACAGTTCAATCATGTTGGGTTTTTTGATAGATTTTGATCAAAACACGAATATGAATGTTTTTAATAGGTCTACCAAGATGTGAATCATTCACGAAAATTTTTAAAAGTTCAATCATGAATTGACGATTCTTTGGCTATTTTGAAAGATTTTGATCAAACCTCGATGTTTTTGACAGGTCTACCAAGATTTGAGGATTTCACAAAAATTTGTGACAGTTCAGTCATGAATTTGATCAAACCTCGAATATGAATGCTTTTGACAGGTCTACCAAGATATGAGGATTTCACAAAAATTTGTGACAGTTGAATCATGAATTTGATCAAACCTCGAATGCTTTTGACAGGTCTACCAAGATGTGATGATTTCACGAAAATTTTTGACAGTTCAATCATGAAATGACGATTGAATCGGTATTTTGAAAGATTTTGACCAAACAACCAATATGAATGTTTTTGACATGTCTACCAAGATGTGATGATTTCACGAAAATTTGTGACAGTTCAATCATGAAATTACTTGGCTGTTTTGAAATATTTTGGTCAATTTTTACAGATCTCCAATGACGTGATGATTTCATGAAAATTTGTGACAATTAAATCATGAAATGACGATTGTTTGGCTGTTTTGAAAGATTTTGACCAAACAACACATATGAATATTTTTAACAGGTAATGATGAGATGATTTCATGGAAATTTTTGACAGTTCAATCATGAAATGACGATTCTTTGGCTATTTTGAAAGATTTTGATCAAACCTCGATGTTTTTGACAGGTCTACAGGAAATTACTTGGCTGTTTTGAAATATTTTGGTCAATTTTTACAGATCTCCAATGACGTGATGATTTCATGAAAATTTTTGACAGTTCAATCATGAAATGACGAATGAATCGGTATTTTGAGAGATTTTGATCAAAACACGGAAATCAATATTTTTAACAGGTCTACCAAGATTAATGATTTTACGAAAATTTTTGACAGACAAATGACGATTGAATTGGTATTTTGATAGATATTGATCAAACCACGAGTATGAATGTTTTTGACACGTCTACAATGACGTGAATATGTCACGAAAATTTGTGACTATTCAATACTTTTGACTGGTCTACCCAGATGTGATGATATCACGAATTTTTTTGACAGTTCAATCATGTTGGGTTTTTTGATAAATTTTGATCAAAACACGAATATGAATGTTTTTAATAGGTCTACCAAGATGTGAATCATTCACGAAAATTTTTAAAAGTTCAATCATGAATTGACGATTTTGGGGTATTTTGAAAGATTTTGATCAAACCACGAATATGAATATTTTTAACAGGTAATGATGAGATGATTTCATGGAAATTTTTGACAGTTCAATCATGAAATGACGATTCTTTGGCTATTTTGAAAGATTTTGATCAAACCTCGATGTTTTTGACAGGTCTACCAAGATTTGAGGATTTCACAAAAATTTGTGACAGTTCAGTCATGAATTTGATCAAACCTCGAATATGAATGCTTTTGACAGGTCTACCAAGATATGAGGATTTCACAAAAATTTGTGACAGTTGAATCATGAATTTGATCAAACCTCGAATGCTTTTGACAGGTCTACCAAGATGTGATGATTTCACGAAAATTTTTGACAGTTCATGACGACAGACAATGACGATTGAATCGGTATTTTGAAAGATTTTGACCAAACAACCAATATGAATGTTTTTGACATGTCTACCAAGATGTGATGATTTCACGAAAATTTGTGACAGTTCAATCATGAAATTACTTGGCTGTTTTGAAATATTTTGGTCAATTTTTACAGATCTCCAATGACGTGATGATTTCATGAAAATTTGTGACAATTAAATCATGAAATGACGATTGTTTGGCTGTTTTGAAAGATTTTGACCAAACAACACATATGAATATTTTTAACAGGTTATGATGAGATGATTTCATGGAAATTTTTGACAGTTCAATCATGAAATGACGATTCTTTGGCTATTTTGAAAGATTTTGATCAAACCTCGATGTTTTTGACAGGTCTACCAAGATTTGAGGATTTCACAAAAAATTGACAGTTCAGTCATGAATTTGATCAAACCTCGAATATGAATGCTTTTGACAGGTCTACCAAGATATGAGGATTTCACAAAAATTTGTGACAGTTGAATCATGAATTTGATCAAACCTCGAATGCTTTTGACAGGTCTACCAAGATGTGATGATTTCACGAAAATTTTTGACAGTTCAATCATGAAATGACGATTGAATCGGTATTTTGAAAGATTTTGACCAAACAACCAATATGAATGTTTTTGACATGTCTACCAAGATGTGATGATTTCACGAAAATTTGTGACAGTTGAATCATGAATTTGATCAAACCTCGAATGCTTTTGACAGGTCTACCAAGATGTGATGATTTCACGAAAATGTTTGACAGTTCAATCATGAAATGACGATTGAATCGGTATTTTGAAAGATTTTGACCAAACAACCAATATGAATGTTTTTGACATGTCTACCAAGATGTGATGATTTCACGAAAATTTGTGACAGTTCAATCATGAAATTACTTGGCTGTTTTGAAATATTTTGGTCAATTTTTACAGATCTCCAATGACGTGATGATTTCATGAAAATTTGTGACAATTAAATCATGAAATGACGATTGAATCGGTATTTTGAAAGATTTTGACCAAACAACCAATATGAATGTTTTTGACATGTCTACCAAGATGTGATGATTTCACGAAAATGTTTGACAGTTCAATCATGAATTGACGATTTTGGGGTATTTTGAAAGATTTTGATCAAACCACGAATATGAATATTTTTAACAGGTAATGATGAGATGATTTCATGGAAATTTTTGACAGTTCAATCATGAAATGACGATTCTTTGGCTATTTTGAAAGATTTTGATCAAACCTCGATGTTTTTGACAGGTCTACCAAGATTTGAGGATTTCACAAAAATTTGTGACAGTTCAGTCATGAATTTGATCAAACCTCGAATATGAATGCTTTTGACAGGTCTACCAAGATATGAGGATTTCACAAAAATTTGTGACAGTTGAATCATGAATTTGATCAAACCTCGAATGCTTTTGACAGGTCTACCAAGATGTGATGATTTCACGAAAATTTTTGACAGTTCATGACGACAGACAATGACGATTGAATCGGTATTTTGAAAGATTTTGACCAAACAACCAATATGAATGTTTTTGACATGTCTACCAAGATGTGATGATTTCACGAAAATTTGTGACAGTTCAATCATGAAATTACTTGGCTGTTTTGAAATATTTTGGTCAATTTTTACAGATCTCCAATGACGTGATGATTTCATGAAAATTTGTGACAATTAAATCATGAAATGACGATTGTTTGGCTGTTTTGAAAGATTTTGACCAAACAACACATATGAATATTTTTAACAGGTAATGATGAGATGATTTCATGGAAATTTTTGACAGTTCAATCATGAAATGACGATTCTTTGGCTATTTTGAAAGATTTTGATCAAACCTCGATGTTTTTGACAGGTCTACCAAGATTTGAGGATTTCACAAAAATTTGTGACAGTTCAGTCATGAATTTGATCAAACCTCAAATATGAATGCTTTTGACAGGTCTACCAAGATATGAGGATTTCACAAAAATTTGTGACAGTTGAATCATGAATTTGATCAAACCTCGAATGCTTTTGACAGGTCTACCAAGATGTGATGATTTCACGAAAATTTTTGACAGTTCAATCATGAAATGACGATTGAATCGGTATTTTGAAAGATTTTGACCAAACAACCAATATGAATGTTTTTGACATGTCTACCAAGATGTGATGATTTCACGAAAATTTGTGACAGTTGAATCATGAATTTGATCAAACCTCGAATGCTTTTGACAGGTCTACCAAGATGTGATGATTTCACGAAAATGTTTGACAGTTCAATCATGAAATGACGATTGAATCGGTATTTTGAAAGATTTTGACCAAACAACCAATATGAATGTTTTTGACATGTCTACCAAGATGTGATGATTTCACGAAAATTTGTGACAGTTCAATCATGAAATTACTTGGCTGTTTTGAAATATTTTGGTCAATTTTTACAGATCTCCAATGACGTGATGATTTCATGAAAATTTGTGACAATTAAATCATGAAATGACGATTGTTTGGCTGTTTTGAAAGATTTTGACCAAACAACACATATGAATATTTTTAACAGGTAATGATGAGATGATTTCATGGAAATTTTTGACAGTTCAATCATGAAATGACGATTCTTTGGCTATTTTGAAAGATTTTGATCAAACCTCGAATATGAATGCTTTTGACAGGTCTACCAAGATATGAGGATTTCACAAAAATTTGTGACAGTTCAATCATGAATTTGATCAAACCTCGAATGCTTTTGACAGGTCTACCAAGATGTGATGATTTCACGAAAATTTTTGACAGTTCAATCATGAAATGACGATTGAATCGGTATTTTGAAAGATTTTGACCAAACAACCAATATGAATGTTTTTGACATGTCTACCAAGATGTGATGATTTCACGAAAATTTGTGACAGTTAATCATGAAATTACTTGGCTGTTTTGAAATATTTTGGTCAATTTTTACAGATCTCCAATGACGTGATGATTTCATGAAAATTTGTGACAATTAAATCATGAAATGACGATTGTTTGGCTGTTTTGAAAGATTTTGACCAAACAACACATATGAATATTTTTAACAGGTAATGATGAGATGATTTCATGGAAATTTTTGACAGTTCAATCATGAAATGACGATTCTTTGGCTATTTTGAAAGATTTTGATCAAACCTCGATGTTTTTGACAGGTCTACCAAGATTTGAGAATTTCACAAAAATTTGTGACAGTTCAATCATGAATTTGATCAAACCTCGAATATGAATGCTTTTGACAGGTCTACCAAGATATGAGGATTTCACAAAAATTTGTGACAGTTCAATCATGAATTTGATCAAACCTCGAACGCTTTTGACAGGTCTACCAAGATTGATGATTTCACGAAATTTTTTGACAGGTCAATCATGAAATGACGATTGAATCGGTATCGTGAGAGATTTTGATCAAAACGCGAAAATGAATTTTTAACGTTAACAGGTCTTCCATGATGAGATGATTTCACGAAAAATGTTGACACTGATTGATTGATTTGACACAACTGATCATGAAATGACGATTGAATCGGTGTTTTGATAGATTTTGATCAAAACGCGATTATGAAATTTTTACAATGATGAGATGATTTCACGAAAATTTATGACAGTTCAATCATGAATTGATGATTTTTGGGGTATTTTGATAGATTTTGATCAAAACACCAAAATGAATATTTTTAACGAAGATCCACGGGGATTCGGTATCAGATGATGGGTCCTGCGACACCAGAAGCCCTGTCATAGAAGCAGGACTTGTTTGCTCATTTGATCTCGTTCAGCATAGTGGTGAAAGTTTTTGCTACTTGCAGGTATTTTGAGAACACAGAGCTCATAAAATGACTGAGATGCCATATTATTCAAAACCTTGTAGACTATTAATTAGGCACAGGTATGGCATTTGATTCTCAATTATCTATGCCTAGCCTTTAAAGAAATCAGAGTGATAATAGGTACCTACATAATTATAATAAATATTATGTAAATATTTATGTACCTAAAAGTATATATAATACATACAAATATACAATACATAGTTAATACCTGCTGTCTTTCTTCACAAATATTTAGGCTTCTGAAAATATACATAGACATTACGTAACATTTAACTTATACTAATACGATTAGGTAGGTATATTAAATGAGAAGTAGGTATTATGAATAATAAAATACTTACATTACTAGACTAATGATACCAACATAATATCATAGGACAATGGCATACATATAGGTACAATAACATATAATGATATTGATTATTAATAAAGTGTACGATAATTCAATGGCTTCATTTGTATATACATATCTAACATTATTCTTTCAGTCTTTGGTTGTACCGTGTTGCAAAACGGATGCCGTACCTATGACCTAAGTAAAAGTTAATGCAGTTGGTATAATAATAAAAAACAAAGGTATCCAAAAAAACACAGACAAAAATAGTTATATATACTTAATAAATAAAACAGGCTCCCATATGAACAGAGATGGTACAAGGATTCACAAAGTGATGGTTTAAAATCGTTTTTATCAAAATATTTTTTAAAAAGAAAAATGTTTTTTGATATAAAAATTTTAACAAGTGTGTTGGGGTGCGTTCTTTACTTATACTATTCTAAAGTTGATGTGAAAGACAGAACGATTAATTTAGAAACTCCTATTCATAATGTGTCGTTGGAGGAGGCTTATGATTTTCTTATGAACCCTGATGGTTTTGAAAGAGTAAGTGTATGTGTAAGTGTAATAATGTATGTGAATATAATATAATATAATATAATAATACATTGGATTGGCCTGCAACGAGTTTGGATTTTCTTCTCCATTCCTCCCTATTCTCGGCCAGTCTTTTCAGGTCTACGTATGAGCCACAGTTCATGTCCCTCTTCAGTTAGTCCATATACGCATCTCTTAATCGGCCTCTACCATTTGTGCCCTCGGTCTTACCCTCCGCGATGGCGATGAGTAGTCCTGGGTGCCTGATGTTATGGCCAATTCAGTTATATAGCTTGTTGTTGGCTGATTCTCTTAAGAATTTGCCTTTTTTAGCCTACTCTGGTTAACACTTCTTCGTTTTCGACGTGTTCCGACGAATGGATCTTCAGCATGCGTCTGTAGCACCACATCTTTGCTGGTTTTGTAATTGATTGTAATTGATTTGTCTGTGTATTGTCATTTTTGTTATACCTAACTGTTTGTTTGTGAAAGAACATTAAATAAAAAAATCTCATAGGCCGCCAACCGTCCGTCCCTAATTTAGTTTTATTATTTCGTATGTTTAAAATTATTATGCAGACACTAATTCTGAAAGAACATTCAAATGAACGTATAAAATTATGACGTACATATTGAAAATGCAACAAATTTATGAAATGAGCAATAATTTAAATACCTATTATTAGAAATTACCTTTATGATAATAAAAGCGTTCAAGTGTTTCAGTTATGTTTCCAACCGCTTTGAATTCAATATATCAGAATATTGATTAATTTGAGGGTGTCAGTAATATATTTTTGTAGTCAAACAAAAATGAAGATTTTCATAAATATGTAGTATACCTACAAAATCATTCAATTATTGAAGATAGGTAATCCACTCGTATAAGAATAGGTAAACGGAATTTATGTGTTTGACTCATATGACGGAATAAGAATCTATTTAGAAACTGGGTCTTTTCTAATTAGATTCACATTTACCGTGTCTTTTTTTTTAGTGGTTTCGTTGGATTCCAAGAGCATACCAAGCAGACCAAAGACAAGTTGGAGTTGGAAAGAAGTACATCATAGAATTTGTTTCAAGCCCGATTGTGTTTGAAACAAAGCAATTAGTCGTTCACAAGGATGAAATCAAAGCTACATTCGAAAGTGAAGCAATTTTAAAACCAAAATTCTCTATTCATTTGTATCGAACGTGCAAAAATTTAAATTATCATAGAATCAAAGTGAAAATAACTTTAATATTTGATATAGATTCTTGTTTATTTAGGTATCCTACTGGAATATTTTTACAAAGCATCGCAAGGTCGAAAATTAAAGAAGCTTTAATTAATCTAGAATATGTATTTATAAGGCTTCATAGAAATAAAAACAGAATTTTGTAAATATTAAATAAGTTTGTAAATAATAATTTATTATTACTGCCACCTTTTTCATGTTAAACCAGCTACTGACATCTTTCGGAGAGTAGTTAAAACACGTACCGACTTGAAACTGTTTTATATTGGTTTAATTCTTTGCTAGATGTTAATAAAGCAGAAATCTGTAGAACAAATGTCAGCTGTCAAGTCAACGTGCAGCATAAACTCAATAAACATTGAGGTTATGTTGGAAAATATACTTTGAAAGGAAGAGGCGGTATTATTATTTTCCTGTCATAATAATGGTAAGGCTAATATTTATTCAGCCCAATATTTATATTTTATCTTCGGTAAGAAAGTGTTAATACGTTATTATCCACAAAAGTTGGCGTACAAACGAAATTCAGATACACTGATACCTCTGTATTGGACAAAACTTAGTTTTTATTTATTTCAGATATAGTTATCCAATATGATTGAGGCAGATTTACCAGGTTTTTCGGCAATTGGTGTCCATGATGAAAATGATAGTTTGGAGGCCCCAAAGAAAAAAAACAAAAAGAGTGGTGGATTTCAATCTATGGGATTTGACCCTACGATTTTAAAGGGAATAAAAAATAGAGGATACAAAATACCTACACCAATTCAACGAAAGGTAAGTCTTAACACAATGTCAACATTTTAATTAATCCAACATACATACATATTAATTAATCCAACACACCTTTAAATGTTTGTTCTAAGAAGTCGAACTGACATTGTTATTTTTTTAGAGTATTCCACTTGCACTAGAAGGTAGAGATGTCGTTGCTATGGCTCGTACTGGGTCAGGTAAAACAGCTTGTTTTGTTCTGCCTATCTTAGAAAAATTAATGGCCAATTCTGGAAAAGCGTATGTGAAAAGTGTGCGAGCTTTGATTCTCACTCCTACGAGAGAGCTGGCATTACAGGTTTGTATTTGTTATATATCTATGATAATATGTAAACCAATTCAAAATATTTCCAGAGTGAATCGTTTCATTGTTGCAATAATTTTCTATCAGCTATTAAAATATTTTTACTTAATACGATAATCATTTTTTTTATCAAATGACATCATAAGATCTGTCTTATAATTAAATATGGAATTTGTAATATTTCTCATCTGGTTATCAATTATTTGTATAAAAAACCTTTTTTATTTAAATATTTTGGGTACTTTAGTGGGCCCGTTGTGGTAGCAAGGTATTGTAATGGAAATTGTTGAATTAGGCAGATCATTAATGGTTCATAATGAATTAATCATAACTTCTTAAAAATATTAACATTTTTACAAATTAAAATAATACATAAAAATTTGAGAGTAATAAAAATGAAAGTGTACTAGGTTTATCTGATCACAGGTTCTGTGACATCATCGTGCTCTTTCTTATGATAGTGATCTATTGTAGCATCACTAGAGATTAGAGAGATGTGACATTAGAATACTGTTTTCGTGGAAATATTTTTTGATAAATTTCAAATGCAAATTCTTGAATAATGATTAATGATTTTCAAAAAGAATTTTAAAAGTGTGCAACAGGCCCATGTAACTGTGGTCACATTCAAATTTCATGCTAAAGATTTGTAATTATTTTTCTCTATTTTTTTCCAGACCCTCAGATTTATCAGAGAATTAGGTCGCTATACAGGTCTGAAATCCAGTGCAGTACTCGGAGGTGATTCCATGGAACAACAGTTTGGAACCTTGCAATTAGGGAAGCCTGATATAAATTGTAGCAACACCTGGACGGTTCTTGCATCTCTGTGTTGAAATGGATTTGTCCCTTTCTACTGTGGGTTAGTAAATTACTTAATTATTTGATGATGTACAATTTTCCCACATATTCAAACTAAATTGACAGGTGACATAGCTAGAAGCCCAAATGATAAGTAGATGAAGATTCTCATGGAATAGAGACCAAGCGCAAGGATATTTTGTTTCTTTTTATTTAACATAAAAAGCAAATTTAGTTTCTTAATAGTTGTAATTTTCTCGTGTACCGGTTTCTGTAAATTATAATGCACAAAAAACTAATTATGAACATGTTACCTCTCGCAGAAATTCTTGTATTTGATGAAGGTGATCGTTTGTTTGAACTTGGCTTTGGTGAGCAGTTGCGTGAGATCTTGGCTCGATTGCCAATATCCAGACAAACACTTCTCTTTTCTGCAACTCTCCCATCTGCACTGGTGGAATTTGCTAGAGCTGGCTTAACAGATCCAACACTTTTAAGGTAAAACAATTACTATTTTTGTTTATTATATGCTCAGTTAAAGTAAACTGTACCACGATTAAGATGAAGTTGAATGTATATGATCAGAGAATTTCTCTATCCGTCTCGACATCTGTGAATGTGTTTCAAAAGCTAAATAAAAATCAGGTTTGTTGATAGTTGCATCAAAAAAATTCAACATCATTAGATTGAGATAATTGACAATTATTTGAACCTTTTTTCTGATAATTAAACCACCTTTGAGAATTAACCATTGTTCTGTGTTTGAAAGTGTACTAGGTCTATTACATATCCAGATTTGTCACCAAATAATATATATCAGGTGAAGAAGGTTTAATGTATTGATTTGTCGTATGAAATTTAATTAAAATGTTCAAGATCAAATAATGCTGTTGTTATTATAACAAATTAAAAAATAAATGTTCTCTTCTACTATATGTGTTATTGTCGAGAGAGACATCTTTCGTCTTGTAATCTTGATTGACAATGTCCTTATGAGAGTCGTCTTTCGTCTTGTGATCTTCATTGACAATGTCCTTAGGAGAGGTGTCTTTCGTCTTGCAATCTTGATTGACAATGTCCTTACAAGACGAAAGATGTGTCTCTCGACAATAAAACATAAAGTAGAAGGAAACATTTATTTTTTGATTTCATTATGGAATTCTACTACCTAAACACTAACACAGTTATTATATTTGAATATTCCAGGTTAGATGTTGAATGGAAACTACCAGCTGAGTTGTGGCTGGGCTATGTTTGGTGTCGCACAGAACAGAGGGAAGCAGCCCTTCTCATTCTCTTATCTAAACTTATCACTAAAGCAACCCCACAAGCCATTGTATTCACAGCCACCAGACATCATTGTGAATATTTACATTTGGTAAGTTGTTCTTTTTACCCATAATTATATTATATTCCAGGTGGTCAGCAACCTAATGATTATGCCTTAAACATTAAAAAAAAACTTATTTGGGACCCACTGCTTACATGCTCTGCCTTCATGACACAATTTTTTTTCTATATGAGTGTTTGAAAATAACCACCCAGATTCATCCTTAAAAAATTACTAAAATATACATTTTGTCAAATACTATCTGCGATTTGAGGTAAATAGTGTTTGACGATATTGTGAGTTAGTTAGAAGAAATTGCGCCTTTGCGATAAACTCGTCCTGTGTATATTGATTGTATTTAAAATTAATGTACTTTTTTATAAAATTGTTATACGATATGTCTGTCATGAATGAATGAATGAATAAATAAATAAAATTTGCAAAGTTTTAAATACATTTGTCAACAGGCTCCAACTTTATAAGACAAGCATTAAGGTAATGTTAATTTTTGCAGGTCCTAAATATTTTCATAATAATAATTTTTACAGGTCTTAGCCAAAGCTGGAATTGACTCAGCATACATTTACTCAGGGTTAGACAGTTCTGCAAGAAAAATATCAACTGGAAAGTTTATTGCCAAGAAAGTTCCAGTCCTGTTAGTAACAGACGTAGCTGCTAGAGGCTTAGATCTGCCTTCTCTGGACACTGTCATCAACTATCACTTCCCAGCCAAACCCAAGTTATTTGTCCATAGAGTCGGTGAGTAAATATTTTAATAACTTTTAAACTAAATTGGGTAAAACCACTTGTACTTCAAGTTTTTTAAATGTACCATAATTGTATTTGTCACAAGTGGGGTAGGCATCAGACTAACTGCATGACATGCAGAATGTCCTCCTCGTACCATTAATCAAGTAAGACATTCAGGATGGGTGGCTTATTGAATTGAAGATGTCAAACGTCTGATACGTGATTTTTTTATGAATACCTACCTTCTACAGTACATTTAAAATTTGCAGAAAAGAGTAGAAGGCCTATTCTTTGTCAGGGACTCCACACAACATATTTTTTTTTTTTAAATACAAATGAAAAACAAACACTCAAGATAACTTAAGAAATATAAAAATGTTGATATTTTCAACCGACGGTACTTGGTGGAAATTCATGTTGAATTAATTAAAATAAAACACTTATTTGTAGTATATCCACGGTGACACCGTGGATATACTACAAATAAGTGTTTTATTCTAATTAATATAAAAATGTTCATGATGTAAGCTAGAGTGAGCAGATAGTACATGAGATAGCTATCAGTAAAGTTGATATTTTCAACCGACGGTACTTGGTGGAAATTCATGTTGAATTAATTAAAATAAAACACTTATTTGTAGTATATCCACGGTGACACCGTGGATATACTACAAATAAGTGTTTTATTCTAATTAATATAAAAATGTTCATGATGTAAGCTAGAGTGAGCAGATAGTACATGAGATAGTACATTATCATGTACAGCGTCCTCGAGGTGCTATGGCACAAAGATGGCGCTATAAATACTCTCCGTTATTATTATTATTATAGCTATCAGTAAAGTTGATATTTTCAACCGACGGTACTTGGTGGAAATTCATGTTGAATTAATTAAAATAAAACACTTATTTGTAGTATATCCACGGTGACACCGTGGATATACTACAAATAAGTGTTTTATTCTAATTAATATAAAAATGTTCATGATGTAAGCTAGAGTGAGCAGATAGTACATGAGATAGCTATCAGTAAAGTTGATATTTTCAACCGACGGTACTTGGTGGAAATTCATGTTGAATTAATTAAAATAAAACACTTATTTGTAGTATATCCACGGTGACACCGTGGATATACTACAAATAAGTGTTTTATTCTAATTAATATAAAAATGTTCATGATGTAAGCTAGAGTGAGCAGATAGTACATGAGATAGTACATTATCATGTACAGCGTCCTCGAGGTGCTATGGCACAAAGATGGCGCTATAAATACTCTCCGTTATTATTATTATTATAGCTATCAGTAAAGTTGATATTTTCAACCGACGGTACTTGGTGGAAATTCATGTTGAATTAATTAAAATAAAACACTTATTTGTAGTATATCCACGGTGACACCGTGGATATACTACAAATAAGTGTTTTATTCTAATTAATATAAAAATGTTCATGATGTAAGCTAGAGTGAGCAGATAGTACATGAGATAGCTATCAGTAAAGTTGATATTTTCAACCGACGGTACTTGGTGGAAATTCATGTTGAATTAATTAAAATAAAACACTTATTTGTAGTATATCCACGGTGACACCGTGGATATACTACAAATAAGTGTTTTATTCTAATTAATATAAAAATGTTCATGATGTAAGCTAGAGTGAGCAGATAGTACATGAGATAGTACATTATCATGTACAGCGTCCTCGAGGTGCTATGGCACAAAGATGGCGCTATAAATACTCTCCGTTATTATTATTATTATAGCTATCAGTAAAGTTGATATTTTCAACCGACGGTACTTGGTGGAAATTCATGTTGAATTAATTAAAATAAAACACTTATTTGTAGTATATCCACGGTGACACCGTGGATATACTACAAATAAGTGTTTTATTCTAATTAATATAAAAATGTTCATGATGTAAGCTAGAGTGAGCAGATAGTACATGAGATAGCTATCAGTAAAGTTGATATTTTCAACCGACGGTACTTGGTGGAAATTCATGTTGAATTAATTAAAATAAAACACTTATTTGTAGTATATCCACGGTGACACCGTGGATATACTACAAATAAGTGTTTTATTCTAATTAATATAAAAATGTTCATGATGTAAGCTAGAGTGAGCAGATAGTACATGAGATAGTACATTATCATGTACAGCGTCCTCGAGGTGCTATGGCACAAAGATGGCGCTATAAATACTCTCCGTTATTATTATTATTATAGCTATCAGTAAAGTTGATATTTTCAACCGACGGTACTTGGTGGAAATTCATGTTGAATTAATTAAAATAAAACACTTATTTGTAGTATATCCACGGTGACACCGTGGATATACTACAAATAAGTGTTTTATTCTAATTAATATAAAAATGTTCATGATGTAAGCTAGAGTGAGCAGATAGTACATGAGATAGCTATCAGTAAAGTTGATATTTTCAACCGACGGTACTTGGTGGAAATTCATGTTGAATTAATTAAAATAAAACACTTATTTGTAGTATATCCACGGTGACACCGTGGATATACTACAAATAAGTGTTTTATTCTAATTAATATAAAAATGTTCATGATGTAAGCTAGAGTGAGCAGATAGTACATGAGATAGTACATTATCATGTACAGCGTCCTCGAGGTGCTATGGCACAAAGATGGCGCTATAAATACTCTCCGTTATTATTATTATTATAGCTATCAGTAAAGTTGATATTTTCAACCGACGGTACTTGGTGGAAATTCATGTTGAATTAATTAAAATAAAACACTTATTTGTAGTATATCCACGGTGACTTTTTATTGGACGCGAGCCAGCTTTCAAGAGCTTCCGCTCTCATCATCAGGCTGGCGAAAAGCCACTTTTCGCCAGCCTGATGATGAGAGCGGAAGCTCTTGAAAGCCGCCTCGCGTCCAATAAAAAGTCACCGTGGATATACTACAAATAAGTGTTTTATTTTAATTAATAGCTATCAGTGTCCAGGAAAAGACAGGTGTTTAAAACCTCGCTTATAAAACATTAGCATCTACAGTTCAAATTGATTTTTGCCACCCATTCTGAATATCTTATGTTTTACCAGGGCAGAGAGGATGATCTGCATGTTTAACACATGCAGTTTGTCTGCTAGCTACCCCAGTTTTGGCAGATGACATGGTGGTATAGTAATAATAGAAGTATTTTATTGTTGGGGTGTAGTATGCACAGCGACCTATAAGATCTATTTTCTCCAATAATAGCAGTAGATAAGATTCATTTTTTCTAAATTACCTTTTTGTATATAAATTTTTTAGATACACATATTTTAGTTGTTATCAACAGATACATGGTACACGTCTGTCTTGTTAAATGTAAATATAATACAAGATAAGTAAATGAATAAATGTGTTTCATATTCCAGGTAGGAGTGCGAGAGCAGGAAGATCTGGTCGTGCTATTTCTATTGTTTCTCCCGATGATGTGGCCCATTTGCTAGATCTACATTTATTCTTAGGATCCACTCCCATATCGGCTGATACCCTAGATGTCACGCTGGAATCTCTCAAAGCTGCAGGAAAAGAATGTCCACCATGTGTCATAGGAACCCTGCCAGCTGAAATGATGGATATGAGGCAAGCTGATGTATTGCAATGGCAACAAGGGGCTACAGATATTGTAAGAGACTCCCATTTACATTATTTATAATTCTTCTTTTGCTTTTAGATGTTTTTTTGGGATTATTACAAATAAGAATCGAGCCATTTCTATTGCTTCTTTCGGTAGTATTTGGGTGTCAATCAAAAAGTGTCATTTTTACGCTGCAATCATAAAACTCCTGAAATGTTGCCTGATGGACTGTCAAGATAATTCTCTAGAACTTAATAAACAGCTAGTATTGTTAGCTCCATCATTTGAAATACATTAATAGCTAAATTAATAGCAAAATTAATAAAGTCAATAATGGAATAACTAGATATCGTGTTTCATTTTAAAAAATATTGATATGAACTTCCATCTGTCGGTCGATAAATTAAACTTTACCAGTTACAATTGTTTTTCCTGTACTTCATTAAATAGTCTGCTAGCTACTTCACTTTTGGATCCATGATGGCGTAGATAGATTAAACCGGGTTAGTTGGAAGACATCGCATTTTAGCGATAAATTCGCCCTCTGTACATTGAATTGTATAACTGATATTTATGTTATACTGTTTTATTTTGTTATATTGTTATCAGTGTACAGCATATAATAAAATAAATAAATAGAATATAACTACTTATACAAAGTATTATTAAAAAATATTTTTGTGTTTATTTTAGTCGGAAATGAAAAGGGTATGCCGGAATGCTTGGGGTCAATATTTGAGATGCAGAGAAAATGCTTCTAGTGAATCTAATAAGAGGGCAAAGTTGACTAAACCCCCTTCCAAGGTTCACCCATTCTTTGCGAATAAGGGTAATAAAAATGACTCGAGCAATAGTGCTGATGATCTAATTGCACAAATGAAGACTTACAGGCCTAAAGGAGTGAGTAAAATAGATCATGATTTATAAATGTATGCAAGAAACTAACAAAGTAATGTACATTTTTTCTTGTATTGAAACTTTTTTATTTGAATTCATAACTGACATATTTTCTTTGCAGACTATCTTGGAATTAGGTGCTAAAACTGATGCACCAAACTACACAGCAATGAAGGCCAAAAGATTGTGGCACCAAGACAAAATTAAACCAATTGTAAAAACTGAACTAGGCGCTACAACTTCTCAAACTTCAAATGTAAGAAACATAATTTTTACTTTTAATTTTTTGAGTATATTTATTTAATATCTATTTATTTGGAGCCTGGCATATCCTAATAATTTTATAAAAATCATTAAGTCAGTAAAAAATTGCTACAACATAAAGCTTTTAAAATTAATAAATGAGAGATCCTTTCCTTTCTTTTTTAGATTTCTTCTAAAGACTTTACAACTGACAAAGATCTTTCGGAAGCCTTCCCCACAATAATAGGAGGACATTCTAAATTTGACGCTGAGAAATTATATACAAAGAAGAAAAAGAAAAAAGAATTTGTTAGAGATCCAAATTATATTCCACACCAGTCTAGTGATCATCATACTGAATCTGGGTAATGATTTTATTTTGTTTTTTGTGTCCGTAGTATAGGGAAAATAATAATCCTGGTTGGTTCATGTTTTGAGTAGGTATACGTTACGCTAGTTGGCCAATATTAGCATTGTTTTTTGTCAACAATGTTTTTGAGGACCTGAGAGGCCCTCTTTCATAAAACACTGTTCCTTTGACAACAGTATCAGAGCGCTAGGAATGTTGTGGAAAGGAGTCACTCAATTGGTGCAAAGACCCTCTGAATAGAGGAGGTTAGTTTCTGAACTCCTAGACAAATCGTACTTGGCAATCGACTACAAATGAATTTTCGACAATAACGTATAATTACAAGGTAGATTGTAGGTAGATTGTCATAAAGTTCGCCAGTAGTCAATCGCCAAGTGCGGTTTGTCTAGGGCCCCTGGTCTGTGTTCCCGAGAGGATTTAGTGCTGTTTTCCTTGTTTTTTAATTCAATTTTAATTATTTCTGTTCTGGGTGGTAAACTAATTTTATTAATTTTGAGGGCTTATTTTACAATATTAGGTATTGTTTGATTTTAGTTTGGCTGTTAATTTTGGTACTGAGGCACAGAAAGCTCAACTGGAATTAGCTCCTGATACACATGAGGATTTGAGAAAAGGGCATCAAGCTATGAGATGGGATAGAAAAAGAAAGAAGATGGTCCATGTTGATGCTGTAAGCACTAGATTTTTATGTTGTTTTTTTGATTGTGAATATTTTACCATCAATCCCTTGCAATGTTCTTCTATTTCCGTTCTATATTTTTGCTCAAACACAGAATTATAGGAGTAAAACCAAACTTTTACAATTTGAAATAGTTGGTTCCAACTGTGTTTTCTTTTATAACATATTTTTATTTACTCTTACTCATCTCATGGTCATGTTTCCTCGATTTTCTTATTTATTTATTCTTTGCTGTATATGGATACACAGGAAGCAAGTGTATTGTGTCAGTATTTCAATATTCATGTGCATGTTTTTTAGGACAATGGCAAAGGAAAGATGATTCGTACAGAATCAGGTAATCGCATCCCAGCCTCGTATCGCAGCGGAAGATTTGAGGCTTGGAAGTTGAGAAATAATCAGACCGATGGGGCTGAAGATATGGATGATAATGACGATGATGCCCCACCAGTAGCCAATCAAGTTAAACCAAGTAAGTTTTGAATCACTTTGCTAACCCAATAAGTGCTTCTGTCTTAGTTGTGTAAATAATTGGGCATTCGGAAAGTTTCTGTCCTCTGTTTATTCCATAAAAGATTTAGTAAGAAGGGATGGATTGGTTTTTCCATTGACCGTTTTTACATTGTTATTTCAGTATCTGAATTCCGTCCTCGCTGGATGAAACACAATGAACGTATGGTGCAGAACAAGACTACAAAGGGCAAAGGAGAACTGAAGACAAATCAACAGATCCTGAAGGAAAGGCTCAGGAAGCAGAGGTTGAAGGCCAAGCAAGCCAAGGGGAAGAAAAAGGGAGGTGGAAAAGGAAAAGGGGGAGGGAAAGGTGGGAAAAAAGGACACAAAAGATAACAGATTTGAATAATTTAATTACGATAAACTGGAAAATATATCTATTATATTGATTTTATTTTTGTTTCAATTACTTTATTCTTTGACCCAGAAGCACCAATATATTGAGACTCATCTAAGCTAACTATGATAATTATTCCTATCAGAATATCATTGAAAGAGAAAGAAATCCCTCTGATTGGATATTTATTTCTTTTCTGTTTTACCTTTAGGAATGATTTTTGAAAAAGAAAGTCTCTATAATATACTCATACATATATACTAAGTATATACTCATACATATAAATTGGTGAATAAACTAAAATCATAAATCTTTTATATTTCATGTAAATAGTAAAGCATTGAATAATAAAAATATTATGGAAGGTATGTGAATTCTTAATGCCTAACATTATTATCTACATGGAAGGTATTTTATTTGTAGAGTTTTATTTGTACATAAATTGAGGTAAATATGGGTAAACATTGATTGTAGTGCCAGATAGGTCCATTTTAATTATTATTCTTCCACATTACATTTGTTTTGATATCATAAAACAAACAATTGAATATTAAATGGAACATCGATATTAAAAACTGATATTATTATTTAAATGTAAAATGTTGTACATCTGTCTAATAAGAACCACGCATGCTAATTTGATTTTACATAATGAGAAAATATGTTTTTATAACAACCGCTATAAAAGACCACACAAATTGTGTGAAGTTTACAAGCACACACAGATTGTCCATTATAAATTATTATGTACCTATTTATATAAATAATTATTTTATATCTTAAAACCTAAAGTAATGAGAGAAGATTAACAACAAACTTTAACGAACAATGTTAATATCACAAGTACAGTCGATTCCGCTTAATTGGGACACATCGGGACTTGGCCATTTTGTCCCAATTAAGCGAATTTCACAATTTTTAAATTCAATAATTTGGTTTTGGCAATTAAGGCCATTAACCAGTAAGTAATACACACATAAAATTAAACAATGCTTATTTTTTTTCAATAATTTTATTTTAGAAACTCTTGGAAACTGTAAATTACATAAAGGTAGGTAATATAAATTATCATATATATTACAAATATGTAATATAAACTTTTAAGAAAAAAAATCCTAGTTAAAATAGTAAATGGGTAGGTACCTACACACAATTTAATTCAATGCAAAAATGAGATTTTTTTTGTACATAATTTTCTTGAGAATATGTGTAAAAAAATCTTAAATTTACTGTCCCAATTAAGCAGAATGTTGTCCCAATTAAACATATAAATTTTCTATTGGTTTCTGTTCTATGAGATTTGTCCTAATTAAGCGGAATCGACTGTATCTGAACTGCGTTAGGTACCAGTCTATCAATGAAAATCAATGAGTTTGTACAATCATAGAAAAACTGTTAAGTTTTTGCGTCATCCATGTTATTGTATTATAACCAACTGTAGACAAATTTGACGAGTTAATAAAACAAATCTAAAATATGCAAACCAATGTTAGCTTACCTACTAATAAACTAGTTATGTTTACATAATGTTCACCTACTTTTGTTCTTCAACTCCTACACTATTCCCATATTCTAGGCACAAACTATTACATTCTATCTAGTAGGTATGCCTAAATAACCCTTAAACTAATCAAATTAACGTTTTCCTTTTGTTTTGCTCCCTTTCAATCAGGAATCGATGTTTATTTTATATCTTCAATTTGGCCCTTGGTTAAACACAAGATAAATAGGTACATCGCTCTCTTAAAAAATTCTCGTAGATATGTTAGTACATTTCATTACAACGTGATTCATCGAAATTCTCATTGAAGGTTTTCAAGAAGATACTTTTCTCTATGTAGTTAATCTACGTGTTCTCTATCATCATTGAACGCATTCCAACAGTGGGCCACTTGCAGTCGTGGAAGATTTTAATAAAAATTATCGAATTAAGTCAATTTGAGGTCGGAAAACACAAATATGTCAGTTAATTTTTTTTAAATATCTAAATAATGGAGAATTTCCAAAAATAATCCAGAATTTTTGACGTTTGGCAAAACACTCTAAACTTCATTCATTTTATCGATGCACTCGACAATAACATTAGGAATGCGTGATGTTCACGTGATCAGATGGGCCGCTCGCAGAATAGATACTGGATAGAAATTGCCCAGTGTGAATAATAAAAATATTGTAAATATGTAATATTAAAATAAACATACTGTTTTAAGATTATCTTTATTGTAGTGCTCTCAATAATGTCGAGATAACTTGACGAAAAATTTCAGATTTTTTAAATGTGAAAATTTAACTGTGTTTTTTTTTCAATATAGGTAATTTATTATAATGTATTTTCAGTGTCAATACACAACCCTTTGGATTATACAAAATTATTGAATTATAAAAAGATTTACTACAAACTGAAACATGAGGGACCGTTTATCGAAATTTTATGATTATACATAGGTACCTATATAAAAAAATCTTATTTACTAAATGATTATTGATTATTTAATTTTAAATTTTTTGAGGCTTATTTTTGGGCAGACTCAGGTAACTGATTGGACTCTTAAATAAGTGTTATTTAATTAGGTAATACATGGAACAAAATTTTAGAAAGATAATAAAATAATTGATTAAAACATTTTACATGTCAACGTGACATAATATATATACTTATATCATCATCATCATTTCTGTCGGTCCCTCAATCCTGAGGATCGTGACCATCATGCCTCGTTCTGTAGACCATCTGTCTCCATGTTGAGCGATCCTCTGCCATGTGTAAGGCCCCGTGAAGTGAGCTCTGTGTGGCCTCCTTAATTTGGTCGCTCCATCTTATTGGCACTCTGCCCCTTCCTCCCCTCCCTTCTACAACCCCAGTCACAATCACTTTTTCTAGGTTGTCATGCTCTCTTCTTGCAATGTGCCCGAAATATCGCAAAGCGCGCTGACTGCAAATCGTTGAGAGTCGCGCCTTATACTTATATAGCAAAACAAAAATCATTATTAATACGATAACATAGAATAATTAATTAAACACCTTAACAAAGTGTCAACACAAAAATAATTATAGCAAAACGAACAAACATTATAAATGTGATAACAGAATAATTAATAGAACTAAAGTAAAAATAACAAATTTTATAGACTAAATCGGCCCAGTTTTCATATAACATATATTTACTTTGAGTGTGTGTATCTTAATTTATAAAAGAAATTTGAGGAAATACTGTATGTCGGAATTTAGCACAAAAAGATTTATAAAAAAATTTCAACTAAATTAAAAAAAAAGAAACAATTAATCAGAGAGATGAGGAATCGGACGTGTTTCCAACATTTATCACGAATTGGTCGAAAGCATCATCCATCATTCCATCTGACATCCAAATTATTTTTTCTACTTTAATCACGTGTTTTAAACAATTGCTCCAATTTTCCAGTTGTCACATTGCGAATCGCATTCTCGAATAAAATTTTAATCTCAAGAAGTTTTATTCTTCGCCGAAACCTTATCTTTGATTTGCACCCAAATTACCTCTGTGGGGTTACACGGCTAGTGTCTAATATTCACTGTCAAATGATAAAAGACGTATCTATTCGAAAAGAAGTACAAAAAAATATCTCTAATGTACAATATAAATTGAGGTGATTTTACCGTGTCGCCGCTATTTCATATAATGTATTTCGTTTAAGCAATGTATTTGAATCTGTTGGTAAATATTTTTTTAACGAAAAGTAGAAAGGGTAATTTCAATATATATGGAAAGATAATTTACACAATTGCAATGAAAATACCTTTTATAAGGTTTCAAAAGCAAACTTTTAATTATAGCCGCGTGATCGTTAGTGACTTTATAAAAAGGGTACAGTCATTTAAAAGCTATTTAAAAAATACGGAGTAGAAGAAACAGCCTTTTATTAAAATTTGCCTGGATGTACTAAACGTTATCAGAATTGTTCACGTGGACAATTGCAGCGTCTCGGTGAATACATTATAAATGGCTTTTGACAACTGATGACGTCACGGAGTCCTACGTATGTATAAGATTATAATCTGTGGTGCGAAAATTATTATGATTCACGGGACTCCGTGACGTCACAGTGCCGCCATGTCGTTTTTGATCACTCCGAGAAAATCCAATTTTTAATTTCTAAGAAAATAGTGCAAGAAAAATTAAAATAAAAGTAACTACAAAAAAATACATGGTTCCCTTTATATATTTTATTATGAAAAAAAATAACTACAAAAAAATACATGGTTCCCTTTACTATGGAAAAAATAATGTACCTATTTTCAATTCCGTAAATAAATATTTCGCATTATTTAACTGATGAAGGAACAATGACAACGCATGTCTTTTAACAGTGCGATTATTGTCTAGTATATTTCGCTTCCTGGTTTTTAAAGCATATTGCTCGTATAAATATGGAGTTATGTTATGAGTTATATTATGTTGAATTATATTATTATTTATTATTATTCGTGTCGAAACCCAGAAAAAAAACCAATCAAACTGATCTCCAGTACTGTGCAAAACGCACAGCAGGTGGAGATGCGTCAAAAATATCCTCCATAGTGCAAGTGACAGGGCACAATGGACACTCCAACAAGTGTGGCATAGTCTGTGCTGCACCATAGTCACATGCCCCGGATTCGTCCTGTAGGAAGCCCCATCTTATGATGAAAGAGCGATGTCTTCAACTTGCTCCTGAACGTTGTTATCTGCTGGTTTTTACAGAGGTCCTCGGGGAGTCGGTTCCAAATGACGGGTCCTGCGACGCCAAAAGCATATGAATTGTATTTTCTCTCACTTATAAATTAGTGACGTAAAAACTAAAGATTCTGAACACTAAATAAACCTTCCATCATGGGATTCTATGGGGAATTAATATGATATTATATTGTTACAGTTATTCGCTATCAAACAGTTTCTATGCCATTTGATATTATAGCTGGTGAATGAAAATAGAAAAGAAACCTTCCAATTACTTTTCCAAACCGCGAAATTATGGACCATTAATAGTTTATTTTATTGGAAAACTTCTAACACAGTGTACCAACAAACTCCTACTTTCACTTGGATGCTGTATACATAGTGTATAGGTATCTACTGAATGGTGCAAACGACGTGAAAATAAAGATTTTCAAAAATCAAACAATACCTATAACATGCACCTCTATTTTGTACGCTTAAAAATCATGAAAACAAAATATGTAAAATATGATGGAAAGATAATTTGCAGTTGTTTGAGACTTTACAAGAGTAATTCAGATTCTCAGAAAAAGATTTTTTTTGACTGAGTGGCGGTGAGTGGACGATTTATTATCGGTATTCGTATGATTGAGAGCAACGAAAGTGTAAAGGTAAATTAGTGTTCAGTCCTCTCTGCCTATATATCGTGTGAGTAGATGAATAAATAAATAGATTACTTACAAAAGACAAAAAACAACACTATTATGACTTTTTGTCTGAAGACTTTTTTTCATAATTATAAGAATGATGACATTTTTATTCAACTGATACAACATTACTTTGAATTTGCTGATTGTTTTCTCAGGAGTATAACTGGCAAAATAATGAATTATGAGAAAACAATTACTGGATTTTGTTAATAATAATATGCAAAACTTTGTTGCTTATATCTTACTTTGATTGTTGCATCGTAATATATAAGATTATAAGGTATATTCAGTTCCTATACGGAGCTAGATATTGTATCTACGTTGTTTGTTTGGAAAAAAGACTATATCCGTAGGGTATATAACTTTTAACGAGCTCTTTAACTATCTGTGCACATGGCAACATACACCATATTACTACATATACAAAGTCTGACTGTACGTACGGTACTATACCTAGAGTTATGTGTTTTATAATGAAGTTATAAATATCTATATATTTTTTACAACCTCTTCTACAAGGACTCACTGCTTGCGTTTGAAGTGTTATTCTTGTGAGATAAAGTTTAAGATATGATAGTCCTGCGAAAGAGTGGGTGTGATAAAGCGCAGACCTCCGACAACAACGTGGCTTGATCACATGGATCGATTCTCAAAGACAACCGCATGCTGAGTAGGAGAAATCGGACTGCATTTATGAGAAATTGTATCAATGTAGAAGAAACGAAAAAGTATGTACGAGTATGTCTATATGGCATCTATCTATAATCCATCCTCTTTGCCTACTCCACTTGAGATACGGCATGAGAGTATAGATAGATCAAGATAATCCTCTTGGTTGAGTTCGACATGCTAAATCAATGTAGGTACTTGAATAAAATATTTTCAATTTTTTTTATTGTTCAAGCGGATTTGGGCACAACGTTTAAATAACAAAAACAATAAGATATCTCGATTGAAGAAGTGAGAAACGCGTCCCAACGCTTACGAATTGGCTCTGGGCTGGCATAAGTGATCACTTTTCGTGTCCATGGATAAAGTTCATCAATTCCGCCATTCCCACTGTCACGACATCAGGTCTACTTTTATGATGGTTACTTTTATAGTTTGCATTAAATGTTTCTCAAGTGGTGGAACTATGTTGTGGCAGTGAAAACGGGAAAATTGATTAACGTCGTCCACGGACACCGAAAGTGATCACTGAAGCCAACCCAAAGTATTAAATTCCAGAAAGCTTATTTTCTAAGACTTATTTTCAACTACTTAGTGTCTGGATGTTGAGGGGCATCTCCGGGTTCAAACACCCAGATTCATTGCTATCTAAAAACCCTTTTGACGATTGCTTCACGTAAGAACTTGAATTTGAAAAACTAGCACAAGTAATATAAAATAATAATGTGATATTTTATGACAATCAAAGTTGAGAAAATAAATAATATTTCAATAATAATATCATTTCAACCACCAAGAAAGCACTTTACCACACTTCAGTACCTGAAGAAAATATAACTCAAATATTATTATATGGAGTCAAACTCAAGATATCAAGATACTCGCCTTTTGGAATCCCGAGATTCATGCGCGACCGTCAATATAGAATCAAGTGTTTCCCGAGAAAGACAAGATTCTATCGCGATTACCACTAGTAGACAACAACATAGTCAAAATGTTTTGCAGATCAATGACGACTCTATGTTGTTACGGTCTGCAACCATTGAGACAAATTTGTATTCACCCCAGTCATTTACTTTCGAGATGAACAGGGATTTGTATCGTGAATACTATCGTTTTTCAAAATTTGAGTCTACTAGTTTGGTATTGTGCCTGGAATATATTGTAAATTATATGAAATCGGCCTATCCAAATTTTTCATTAAATGGAAATATAATAACTAATCAGATAAATAATATTAAAAATAATAATGTATTAACGTTTGATGAAATTAATGATATAAAAAAACAATTAGAAATAGAAACTGGTCTAAATTATAGAAATTTAAACACAAACTTAAGACCAGAAAAAACAAAAGCAGGAACTTCTAGGCAGAGATTAAAATGGACAACCGAAGTTAATAAATTCATAATTCAACAATATTTTATCGTAACGGATTTGGAAACAAATTTATTAGGTTATAGGCAACGCTTACATACGGTATTTAGGCAAAATTTTCCGGCAGTTGACGTAAGCGAACAAAGGCTTTCCGATCAAAGACGATCAATAATACGTAATAATTTACTACCTAAAACAATAATCGATCAAATAAAAAAAGATGTGGCCGATAGCATACACCGCGGTAACAACCCTGACATTCCATTAAATAATAATGATGATGACAATAATAATACAATACAAACAACCGTCGCTGAAAAAATACGTAAATATACAGAACTAGCAGGAGAAATAAAAAATATTTGGCATTCTAGGTCCGTTTATATAATACCTTTAGTCATGTCAGCTACAGGGGTAACTCCGAAATCTTTAATAAATAATTTACAAAAATTAGATTTACCGGTTAATTTGTACATTAAAATTCAAAAATCTATTATAATAAACACTTGTAATATTGTAAAAAAGTTTTTGAACACAGATATTTCAGGCACAATGCTGGTATTTTGATCCCGCGTTTTGAGCCTAATCCTTTGATATCCTGTATATCTGGATAGGTGAATTTTTCCCGGCATTAGACTGTTAAGTTTTTGTGTGATCATGACTGATCATATGGAGACTTATCTGGTTGTACAATGCTGAGAAGTGTGGATGGCAATTCTGCCGCCGCGTAAAAAAAAAAAAAAAAAAAAAAAAAAATACTAGCCTAGAAGACGACATAAATGTAGAATCAATTACTTTAATAAATGATAATAATATAATAATAAATAACGTTATCCATAATGTAGATGATAACGTCGCGAATGATAATAATATTACAGAATTGATCAATTCTGTACGCGAAAACATCAATCTTTATGCTAATACAGATCCGATGTGTAGGCCCAAATTTAGAAAATTAAATTCGTCTAAAAAACTTTCGTCTTTAATTTACGAGTTTAATAATAAAATATTTAACAAATTTCTGTACGATAATATATCATTTTTGAATTTACATTTACTTATATATGCTAGTGTGGTTACCATTCATAAAAAAAATTGGCTCTAAGCTTATAATAATAAATAATAATCAAAATAATACAGCTAAATCAAAACCCCACTGGCAATATATGTATTCAATATATCTGGTAAATAGCACGAAATAATGGATTCAATATATCTGGTATACAAAACAATCAAATTTACGAAATACTAGATATATTAAAACAAAAACTTGCCGCGAAATCTAGCCGATTACGCCGGTATAATAAAGAACTTAAACGTAAAAAAGATAACGCTTCTTTTGTAAAAAATGAAAAACAATTCTATAAAAAATTAAATAGTAATATCGATTTTAATAAAAATAATAATGGCTTACCATCGGAACCGGAATTAAAACAATTTTGGTCTAACATATGGAGTAAAAATATTGAGCATAAAAATGGAAATTGGATTAATGAGGAAACTGATCGATATTCAGATGTGGACGAAATGGAATTCTCCAATATTTCCGTTGACTTAATTAAAAATGTTATTAAAAATACACATAACTGGAAATCGCCGGGTTGCGACGGAATACATAATTTCTGGTATAAACGTTTCACATCCCTACAACCTTATATTGCTAATTCTTTAACAAATCTCATACAACACCCGCAAAACGTTCCTAAATTTTTAACAAAAGGTCTGACATATATGCTACCTAAAAGTCAAAATACAACAAATCCATCTCAATACAGACCTATAACGTGTTTACCGACTATTTATAAAATATTAACATCGTGCTTAACTAATAAAATATATAATCACGTGACGCAAAATAAAATTTTGGCTGAAGAACAAAAAGGGTGTCGTAAAAATTATATGGGATGTAAGGAACAACTAATAATAGATTCCGTACTACTTAAACAAATACAAACGCGTAATCGGAATTTAAATATTTGTTATATCGATTATCAAAAAGCATTTGATAGCGTACCTCACTCGTGGCTAATAGAAATTTTCAAAATTTATAAAATTAATCCAACAATCATAAATTTCTTAAAAACAGTAATGGGTTCGTGGAATATCGATTTAAATTTAAATCTTAATAATAAATCTATAACTCTAAAAGATATTCCTATTAAAAGAGGTATCTATCAAGGAGATTCCTTAAGTCCACTTTGGTTTTGTTTGGCAATAAATCCTCTATCCAATTTATTAAATGAATCCAAATATGGAATCAAAATTAACGGAAATACTCGTTTGTCAACAAAAATATCGCATTTAATGTATATGGACGATATAAAAATATACGCTAAATCGGATACCGAATTAGAAAAACTAATAAGTATAACAAAAAAATTCTCAGACGACATAAGAATGTCTTTTGGGCTAGATAAATGTAAAACTTTACACATTGAAAAAGGAAAAATTAAAGAATGTCAGGACATAGTTTCTAGTTATCAAATTAATAACATGAATAATAACGAAATATACAAATATTTAGGTTTTCCGCAATCTAAAAATTTAAATCACTCTTTAATCAAAACTCAATTAACAAATGATTTTAAAGATAGACTTAATAAAATATTTAAATGTGATCTATCGGCCAAAAACATAGTAAAAGCAATAAACGCGTGGGCAATCCCATTATTAACATACTCATTTGGCATCATAAAATGGTCTAAAACGGATCTAGATAAACTAGAAAGACTTATTAGAACACAATTAACAAAAAATAGATATCACCATCCAAATTCCGCGAAAGAAAGGTTGGTTCTGCCTAGGAGTATAGGAGGAAGAGGAATTGTTAACATTTCCTCTTTACATAATAATCAAATAGAATCCCTTAAAACATTTTTTAAAAACAAACAAAATAATTCTATACTACATAAAATTATAATACAGGCCGATAAAAATCATACACCTTTAAATTTAAATGACGAAACAGTAGGTCCGCGATTAAACTATTTAAATATTTTGTTAGAATCTTGGGGTAGGAAGGAACTTCATGCTAGACACCTCAATGATCTCAACCAATCTTATGTTGACAAATATGCGTCAAACAGGTGGTTGACCATTGGGGAATTGTATGGGGAAACCGAGGGTTTTATGCTAGCAATTCAAGATCAGGTAATAAATACAAAAAATTATCAAAAATATATTTTAAAAAATCAAAATATAATTGATGATTCGTGTAGGAAATGTCTGGCCAAACCGGAAACAATTCAACACATAGTTTCGGGTTGTTCCACTCTCGCTCAAACTGAGTATACTTATAGACATAATCATGTAGCAAAAATTATACATCAAAATTTAGCTATTAAACATAATCTTTTAAACTCAAATAATGTAATACCTTATTATAAATACAACCCGGAACAGGTATTAGAAAATCAAAATTATAGGCTCTATTATGATAAAACCATAATAACAGATAGACAAATACATCATAATAGACCCGATTTAGTATTACATGATAAACGTAATAAAATAACGTACCTAATCGACATCGCTGTCCCAAATACACATAATATACAAACAACCGTCGCTGAAAAAATACGTAAATATACAGAACTAGCAGGAGAAATAAAAAATATTTGGCATTCTAGGTCCGTTTATATAATACCTTTAGTCATGTCAGCTACAGGGGTAACTCCGAAATCTTTAATAAATAATTTACAAAAATTAGATTTACCGGTTAATTTGTACATTAAAATTCAAAAATCTATTATAATAAACACTTGTAATATTGTAAAAAGGTTTCTGAACACAGATATTTCAGGCACAATGCTGGTATTTTGATCCCGCGTTTTGAGCCTAATCCTTTGATATCCTGTATATCTGGATAGGTGATTTTTTCCCGGCATTAGACTGTTAAGTTTTTGTGTGATCATGACTGATCATATGGAGACTTATCTGGTTGTATAATGCTGAGAAGTGTGGATGGCAATTCTGCCGCCGCGTAAAAACACATTTATTTCTTCTAGAATGTGAGGATAATTGAAAGATAGAAAGTATGAAAGGATTAAAGATGGGCCTAGAAGAAAAATAATTCCGTAAATCGAGAAAATATTTTCAACACATGTTATAAATCATTTTGTGCTCGGAAATATTTCTCGCGGGAGAAACACATTAAAGAACACGACATAGAATTTTTGGCAAAATTCAAAACATTTATTTATGGCTATACCCATGGGGGGAAAAGCACCAGATGGTGACTTGAATTTATTCATTAGTCGAGACCTATTTGTGACTGGTAAAGCCGTACCAGAGCGATATCAATATATTATTACGTGTACGTACATTATATTCCCGTATTTACATGAACACCTACCTACATGCGTACCAGTAACCTCTGAAAGACAAGACAACTTTTGGTGAGTTTCAAAGGATTATATAGGTACGTACGTACTTAGTTGAAAGTGGATTGTTTTTACCGAACAAACTCTCTTATAATAAAACAAAGTGCTTAGTAGGTACAAGTTCTTAAGTAATGCAAAAAGAAAGTAAAATGACGTAACGTCGACGCGATACTAATTGAAGCGTTCAACTTCCATACAAAAGTGAAACCTTTTTACTTGTCTCGTAGTAACTTGAAACTAATTCAAATTGATGTCTTGTGTTAATTAATTACTATTGTAATAAATATTACGATGGTACGAAAAGAGAAATATCAGTCAACACTACAATATACAATTACATAACAGCCTTTCGAATATTCAGTCGACAGATCCAATATTCATATTATCATATTAGCAATCTCTACCGAATCGACCTTATTGCTTATGGTATTTGGAAACAAAAACACTGTCATTATTGAAATATCCATGAGTGAAGGATGGTAAGTTTTTTTTCTAGAATCACCTTTAATAATAATTTTCACTCTTTCCAAAAGCTTTCAAAACCTTAAAAACCAATACCTACTTTAAAAGTCATAATGCGATTTCACACTTACTAAATAGTTTAGCACTAATTTCGAGAGTACAGTATGCTTATATTGTTATTCCATAGGTATATATTCCAAGTTTCAAACTTAAAAGCTGTCCGTTCTCAAAGCTCTGCTCGAGGCTATGTGTAAATAGCGTACATAAAAGCCTTAACACTTCAGGAGCTTTAAGAGGAAATCCTTCTGTGTCGAAAATTAATTGGTTCATTCAAAGTAGGTTAATATATATGTATGCGAAAAACTTCTTGATCCTTATTTATCAAGCTATAAGAATAAAACGAAATGCAAAAACTAATTTCCCTCGGCTGAATTATATTTTCTGTTTCGTTTTCCTAACTATTGTTAATCCTTGTAGAACTATGAGCCGGACTTAAATAAAATTAAATGTAAAAAGATATGTCACTTTATTGTATTCACAAAAAAAAATGTAAGACAGTTCTGAATTTTCTTCCTAAAACAAATTTGCGCTTTTATTCCGATTTCGGCTTGCGCTGAACCGAAATGAGGGTCTACTAAAATCTCGTATATCAACCCAAAATAGGCTAGCTATTATTGCTATTTGAGAGATAAATAAACCGTGTGGAAGTATTTATCTCACCATTATATTTATTTTTTATGCATTTAAACCATAAATGTCATCTTTATAAACTACTAATGATCAAGTTAGGTACATCGATAGTTGTCCCAGGTCATACAATTTTTTTTACCAATTTAAGTCTCAATTTAGTGCTTTTGTCAACAGACCGAAATAAACTATCAATCAAATTCGGAAGGGTTGGCATACCTTATCGCTTAACTGAGGATGTCAAACGCCTCAAAACGTGATATTTTACGTATACTTTCTTTTACGGGACACGCGAAAACTCACGGAGAAAAAAATTGGGAGACTATTATTTACCGGGTACTCCACGGGATAAGGACAAAAATCAATATGTGGAATTTTATTGTCTCTATTTTGCCAATGAGAATTATATTCCTTAAATTTTACCTTCTGAATAATTAGGATTCATAATACCGTGAATGGTTAATAAGGTTGACTTTGGGGTAGTAATAAAAACCCAGATAGGTACATCTTAAAAAAAAGTATCCGTATATCTCGATTTATGCATATCTATCAATGTTATCAGGCCTTGATTAATTTGCTAATTACATAGGTTAATTTGTATGATAACAAAATATCACACATATAGTTTATATAAATTTTATTGATACTGTGCCCATTTGTAAACAACATTTTCAAAAAAAAAAACACATGCATAGTAGGGGAAATTAAAAATCTGTGCGTTATTTTTTTCAGTTCATAGTTCTGAAATATTAATGGGTTCTGTAGTTGTGATTCCAGGAATCAACATGGCGATGTCTCACCAACTATAGGAGTGGAAACGTTTAACCGGGACGCGAAAACGTTTAACCGGGACGCGAAAACGTTTAACCGGGACGCGAAAAATAAATAAGTAAGCAATATTTGAATCATGTCCTTCCATTTGCTTTTCCAAGACTCTTTTATCAACCTACAAAGCACCTCAAATAAACTATACTGAAAATAACGGCTTTTCTACAGAATTTGTGAATGTGAAATGAAGAATATTAATCTCGTTTTAGATAATGTATAAATCACAATGTCAAATGACATGTGATTTTTCACGTTGATTAGTACAAAGTTGATTGCATCTGATCTAGATAATCTATGAATATTCTACGTATAATTTGATATGATTATCTAATAGATTCATGTCACTATTTATTGCTATCATCTATCAGTTCCATGATATCGTACCTAATTATAATAAGGTATCATCACTTAATTCCATGACTGTGACCGATAGAACATCGCCTATTAGGTACATCGATATATTTAATGTCACACTTTGACATTAGCCTTATCTAAATAGCCTTTACACACGATTTATATGTGAGAAGTATTTTTTTTTTGTATGTACCTTCACGGTTTATCTCATAAATGGGGTAGAGAGTAGACTAATTGCATGTAAAATACAAGTTGCCCTCTCCGTACCAATAAATAACTAAGACATTCAGGATGGGTGGCACACGTTTACGTTGAATTGGAAATGTTAATTGTATCTTTCGTGAAGATCACCTGCAGTGGGAAAAATACTAACGAAATTTCACAACGGTTCATTGGTACATACTATCAGATTAGGACCAGAGTTAGTACAACGATTCATTAGTACGAATCAGGGATGTTGCGGATGTCGATTTTTACACATCCGCGGATGTGAATGCGGATGCGGATTTTTGAAGGCTCACATCCGCGGATGCGGATGTTTAAGATGTTATAGAAAAAAAAGTAGGAACTATCTTAGTTAGTAGGCCCCATTGTCAAATATGTGGCGAAATTGTTGCTACAATAATATTATGGATTAGTAGTAGTAGTAGTAGTTATTTGCAAAAATAAAATAAAACCGGCAAAAATAAAATAAAACCGGCAAAAATAAAAACGCGTCGGATCTTGTCACCATTATTTTTGTTCCCATTGGTTAAATTCAAGTGCAAACGGCACGCGCCATTCGCCTGCCCCGCCCCATTTCTTTCTTGACGCAAATTGTCTTACATCCGCATCCGCATGAACATCCGCATCGATTATTGCGGATGCGGATGCGGATGCAGATGTCCAAATACATGCGGAAGCTCCGCATTTGCGGATGCGGATGCGAATATTCGCAACATCCCTGGTACGAATCTATAAAATTAACTTATCGCAAACAAGTCGTTAGTAAATTTACTAAGGATTTGTTTGCAAAAAAATAATATTATAGATTAGTACTAATGAATCTTTATCTATAAAATTAACGTATCGCAAACAAGTCGTTAGTAAATTTACTAAGGATTTGTTTGCAAAAAAATAATATTATAGATTAGTACTAATGAATCGTTTGTACTATCTCTGGTCCTAATCTGATAGTACGTACCAATGATTCGTTGTGAAATTTCGTTAGTATTTTTCTCAGTGTGTCTTTTATATATTATCGTTTACCTCGATATCCACGAAAATAATTTTTCTCTATATAGAAATACAGAATAAAAACAATATGTTTAACAAATTTAATACTTTTTCATCGAGTCACAAAGAAGACACAAGCAATCGATTAATTATTAAAGTTTTTTTTATTTAATACTTTAAGTCTCGTATAGTTCATCAGATTCCTTATTGTCCCAGTGGTGTGATCAATTAACTTACTTTTGCAGTTATAATAAAACACTTGGCTACCAGTGGCGTGCTTATCATACATACGAAAAACACCGCATGCTTCGGCGGAATATTTTTATTATATACTCGTACTAAACGTCATTTTACCTATACATTTATTTATTTATTTATTTATTAACAATTCACGGCGCTAGCCTTTTACATGTTATACATTTACATACATAGTTCATATGATGCATATACAAGTTGTGATGACCCTACCTATTTTAAACCATTCTAAGCTCCGAATTTGCAACATCCTAGCTTCTAAACTATACCTACTGTAATAAATGATTCCCAAACTAGAATTTACATCCCTATCCGACTAGCTAAGAATTGTATGAATTTTCGCATTGTTGCAAATATACGTACGAAATATCGCATTCCTAATTAAATTAATTAACGAATTTTGGCCTTTCGTGATCGTCTCGATTTATCTATTAACTATTTTCATAGATTTGGACCCAGTACGTTGTGTTTTGACGATAATTTTACCTACGTTGTGTATTTTTAAAAACGCAAAATAAGTCACCTGAAATATACATTTCAATAATCAAAAAGAACAACAAAATCACAAAATCAGTAAAACAATTTAAACATGAATTATGATACATATTAACTCTGAGATCAACTTTGACGTCAGATCACTTACCTTGAGATACTGTAAAATAACATAATAAAAGTAGTGCACAGTAAGACATAAAATACAACTTAACAATCATTATAACATAAAATTCAAATAATATTATTCTATATCATTACGAGAATGTTGTATGGTAACTGGTTGCCGATCTATGTCCCTACATAAGATAACCATTTCATAGTACAGTATCTATAGCCAATGCATGTGTGTTCCACAATATACCTAGATACTAATTCGATGCGTCGAAAGGACAGTGGCGCACCCCAAACATTACCTTATTACTTTTAAATATTAATTAAATTTCAACACGATTGCTTTGACATCATTTTCGGAGACTATAACTACTGGTTGTTAATGCATGGAAAGCATGCTGTGTCCATGCTGAAGGAGCGCCGCCTCCGCTCCCTCACGTCTCAAACTGTCCAATGCCGCATTTTGAGCCCGTGTGCACTAATCTACATCCCGAATATATAAAATAATATATAATATGTATACTCATTTGAACATGCAGCTATATATAATAATAAGAATAATTATAAATATATGTTAAGAAGCTTTGTCTAGGACCCTGGCGGGAAACGGGGCAAGACCCATATTGACCCTTGTCTCAAAAGCTGAATCGAAGAGATAGGAGCAGGGCTTGCTAACGGTACACCTACATTTCGAAGCAGGATTAGGACTGGAATTGTTAGTATATAGTATATGTTTCTACAAAGTACATAATACGTCTCGTGCATAATTGTATAATAATAATGATAAATATGTGGTTACGAATAGATCAAACCCACACTATAGACACAAGGTAGCTAGTCTAGTGTCGATAGGCAGAAGGGATCCATATCCATAAGGTAATCTCGACAAGATTTAGCTATAAAAGACTACATATTTATGGTGAGGTGAATTTAGGTATCATGTAAGTCAAATAAAAATATATTAAGACCAATAAATACATAAATATTACTTATGATTAGTGTCATGCAAAATATCAAATTTGTTCCTTCCATGATATCGCAGCAATTACAGCATGTTGAACAAGTAGAAAAATCCAGTAAGTTCGTAGAATACAAATGACATTCGACGATAAAATATGTAATTAAATTAATAATCAAATAATATCCTTCTCAACATATAACTCCTCTTCAAACTGTATACTCCATCGTTACGGTAAAGTAAATTAAATAAAAGTATAATATTGGGTAGAGCGGTGCGCCACTGTTATTAGTCTAGTTCTAGATGTGTCGGACCGCGCTATATATAAATCAGCCACAGGTACATACATACATACAATAATACTGAAAATAAATGTACATATAACACATAATTCCTTCGTTTTCAAAATCCGTAAAATAATAAATCCTTGAGTACAAATATTGCCTTGTAGACAACAGACATCCTGAGAGTATCCTAACACCTAGATATAAATAATAAATTAATAATATTAAAAGAAAATCTTATCTTAGACAGCTGGCAGCATCACGGATTTTAAATGCTAATTAAAAGTAATTTAGGATGATCTTTATATATTCCCAATTGTGGAAATATCACTAAAAAATAATGTACTAACTACTACGAAGGTGGGTAAATAAATATTAAAATATATCGAATTCAAACACTGAGATTAATATGATTGAGTCCCACCTCTCCCAGGCTCAAAACTAAACTGCCTAGAGTCATCTATCCTCCCTCTTCAGGTACTGAAAAATGTCGACCCAAAGCAACAAAAAAAAACTACATCCATCTCTTTATGATACACACCAAAATATACCTGTCTCTGTCTCCTACATAGATAGATAGATCATCATCATCCACTTGAAATTAAACTAAGTTTCATTCCTATATTAATTACCTACTACAAATATTCCATCTAGGTATACGAAAATAATATATACCGTCTTGTATATATTCATTTCATGACACCCCCCCTTTGAGATCATGCTGAAGACAAAATGGATGAGGCATTATCTCACAAACAATTATTTATTTTCTAATTATTTTTCATAATTATTTAATTCCAACTTTCGAGTACGCCCCTGTCTTCCGATAGGTCGTAGGTACCTCGTCAACTGTGTCCCTCTATTCAAGTCATCAATAATTATAATACACCCCAACGCTACCACTTGAGATATACTCGTTCAATATTATTGTCCCAACATAACATAATATTTTAATATTCTGTTATATTTTATTATTTCGAGTTTCGTTATTATTTTATGTCATAACATCTATAGAACATAAAATAATAATAACAAGTTTGTGCCAATACTTTAATATCCAAGTTGCATTTTGTTAAAATTCCTTTTCATGTAATCATGTTCACACATCATTATAATTATTCATAGTCGTGTGGTTCTTTATAGTCCATATATGCATTCTTCAGGGTGATCCAATTCGCTGGTAACACCAATCCTGTACTACTCGCCAGATGTCTCATATCCATGATTCCTTTGCCGATGCAACCAGTAGTCCTGCAGCACACAAATAGACATGCAAATCGTCCTCTCCGTACCAATTCAGAACATTCATGACGGCGGCAAACCTCATCGCTGAATCCAAGATGCTAAATGTCTTAATTTCCTAGAACACCCGTCCTCCCACAGAACACACGAAGACTCACGGAAAAAGTGGGAGACCAACTCTCCACCGGCAACCCATCCTAAATAACCATTCATCTCTCAGCACCATCACGCTGCGTCTCAGATGGGGTAGACAGAGAGAACCAAACGACAAATCCTTCTATCTTGGCACACATCCCTCGCCTCCATCACTGCCTTACAATCCCTCACACAATTCATACCGATTTCTCCTACTCAACACGCGGCCTTCCATAAGAATTCGATCCACGTGATCAAGCCACATAATTCTACAAGTTGTGCAGCATCCTCCAGCTAACCAACAAAATTCGTGTTAATGTGTTGACAGTGTGCCTAAATAATTTCAAACGCGAACAGCTAACTCAAAATACCTATAATTATGTACCTAAAATAAATCACCCATAATAATACCACAAATAATCAAGAGAAAGATAACATACAATGTTCTTGAAACATCCAGAGGTAAGTGGTGGGAACCCCTCCCTTGATGTATTTACACACATTTATGCATATAAGATACAAAACGCAATATTTAAACGAGTTGCATTGACAATATCTACATAATACATCCCAATATGTTATTCTATAATAGGTATATAGAATTTCCCTTGTATCCAATATAACAGTCACCTAATGTATATACCTACATATTAGGTATATATATATGAATCGTCCTCATTCATTTCAAAAGTCCTGAAAAAAAAACACTTATCTATTTCAAACTATATCACACACACAACTAAATATAATACACACAATTGTAACTCCATATGCACATATCATAATATTCGTTCCACTTGTAAAATAATAATAACTAAACACTTTATAGTTCACATCTTCACTCTAACACTATTGAATAATATTATTATAATATTTGACACCACAATTTTAAAATTATAACACATTAAATAGTTTATTCCATTTGTGACTTCGATAGATTCACAATCGATTCTCAAACTGTTACATCATAGCGTTGTACTTTCTTATCAAATTACTTCTCTTCAGCGATTTATGTTATTGTACACCACTCTCTTTTGGGTTAACAGAGAGGATCCAATGCTACATAATCTCATCACATCACCCTTCTGGCCTCCAATAAAACTACTATCATCGCTGTCCAAACTTTTCACCAAGTTTCTTGCAAGTAAATCATGTTGGTATCCTACCAACAAATATTCAATTGAAATAATTATCTCATTTTAGCGCACGCATAATTCCTAATACCCTTTGTCTCAGGTTTCTTTGTTCCATTCAGCAACATCACAATATCAGGCATACAGTTTAACAACCACTGATCGTATACATCCCGTTAGGTACTATAATATCCCTATACCTATCTGCTTGCATCTTTATTTAAAACTATAGTTTTTTGTCATTCCAGTAATAATATTATTTCCACTCTCGTTCTTGGTTTTAAATATTATAACGTATTAATTAATATTTTAGTATTTATAGGTTGTACATCTTATTTCTCTATTTGGAAGACATGATGTGTTATATCAGCGAACACCAGCCTCTTTCTTCTTAGAATATGTTCATAAATTCGTTTCTTCTTCCAGTCCTCCATTTTAAAATGATAGATACCACCTTTCAGGGTACACAAAGAGTTCCAACGTTATCCAATGTGAAGCCCTTGGTTTTGCCCCCCCCCGGGCTTAAAAGAGTGTAGGTTGTCCCCTCCCCCCCTTAGCCTGTAAGAACGAATATCCACTATTTCTTCCAGCTAACCGTTTAACATATAACTGTAAAAATAATCACCTAAATCGTGATTTTATCAAAACCTCATCATTCGATTATTGCCTATATACTTATCCGCTTCATTCGTATATTGTATTATGTATGTTATCAGATACTCATAAAATCTGATCTAATATTATTTCAAACTCAATAATATATTCACCATTCATGCCTCGATCATAAATTTATTTCACACCCCAAATAATTAACTTGACAGAATTCTAAAAGTTTATTAACAAACCACTTAACTTACAAATACTGTAAAATGTTAAGACCATATCCCTCATGAAATAATAATACCTATTATAATTAGGTACAATTCTAATCCTTAACAAACATCCACTTGATACATATAACTAACATCAAACTATATACCTATTATTTATCCATTTTACCCAAATACTATAATATCTAAAAATCCTAAAAACTCTAGTCATATACCCATATACATAAAATAAACTCCACATACCTAATACCCATGTTTACAAGTCTATTTGGGAATATAATATTCCATTTTTCTAACACCCAATCTTCTTATGAAAGTACATATTTTTGGTACCTATATACATTATTGAATAAAATAAAGAACTATTCAGGATTTCAACATATATATACCTATCCAATTTTATACCTGAATCACAAGCGCTCTTTATTAGACTATTCATAAGGACATAATTCCGAACGAACTCTTAAGGGTTCACTATTCTTATGCATAATGTTAGGTATATACCTATAGATAGCCAAACATAAATATAATATCATGTTGCCTAATTCGACTAACACTATAATCCATGGGTAACCAACCCGCGGTTCTCGAAGTAAAAATCATCAACCAATTTTCTCACTACATCTACCAAGTATAAATTTTATTCCTCCCCTCAAAAACCAAACACATTCCTCTGTCCATAACCCAGTTCTACTCCTCAAAACCCATTTATGCTCTCCCCCCCTCCAATATTCATGATTTTAGTTATTTATCATCGCAAACCCAAAACCCACTTCTACTCCGTAAAAACCCAGTTTATGTCTGCAATGACAGACATAATATCCTGGTCACGGCACCATTTGTGATGACCCTACCTATTTTAAACCATTCTAAGCTCCGAATTTGCAACATCCTAGCTTCTAAACTATACCTACTGTAATAAATGATTCCCAAACTAGAATTTACATCCCTATCCGACTAGCTAAGAATTGTATGAATTTTCGCATTGTTGCAAATATACGTACGAAATATCGCATTCCTAATTAAATTAATTAACGAATTTTGGCCTTTCGTGATCGTCTCGATTTATCTATTAACTATTTTCATAGATTTGGACCCAGTACGTTGTGTTTTGACGATAATTTTACCTACGTTGTGTATTTTTAAAAACGCAAAATAAGTCACCTGAAATATACATTTCAATAATCAAAAAGAACAACAAAATCACAAAATCAGTAAAACAATTTAAACATGAATTATGATACATATTAACTCTGAGATCAACTTTGACGTCAGATCACTTACCTTGAGATACTGTAAAATAACATAATAAAAGTAGTGCACAGTAAGACATAAAATACAACTTAACAATCATTATAACATAAAATTCAAATAATATTATTCTATATCATTACGAGAATGTTGTATGGTAACTGGTTGCCGATCTATGTCCCTACATAAGATAACCATTTCATAGTACAGTATCTATAGCCAATGCATGTGTGTTCCACAATATACCTAGATACTAATTCGATGCGTCGAAAGGACAGTGGCGCACCCCAAACATTACCTTATTACTTTTAAATATTAATTAAATTTCAACACGATTGCTTTGACATCATTTTCGGAGACTATAACTACTGGTTGTTAATGCATGGAAAGCATGCTGTGTCCATGCTGAAGGAGCGCCGCCTCCGCTCCCTCACGTCTCAAACTGTCCCATGCCGCATTTTGAGCCCGTGTGCACTAATCTACATCCCGAATATATAAAATAATATATAATATGTATACTCATTTGAACATGCAGCTATATATAATAATAAGAATAATTATAAATATATGTTAAGAAGCTTTGTCTAGGACCCTGGCGGGAAACGGGGCAAGACCCATATTGACCCTTGTCTCAAAAGCTGAATCGAAGAGATAGGAGCAGGGCTTGCTAACGGTACACCTACATTTCGAAGCAGGATTAGGACTGGAATTGTTAGTATATAGTATATGTTTCTACAAAGTACATAATACGTCTCGTGCATAATTGTATAATAATAATGATAAATATGTGGTTACGAATAGATCAAACCCACACTATAGACACAAGGTAGCTAGTCTAGTGTCGATAGGCAGAAGGGATCCATATCCATAAGGTAATCTCGACAAGATTTAGCTATAAAAGACTACATATTTATGGTGAGGTGAATTTAGGTATCATGTAAGTCAAATAAAAATATATTAAGACCAATAAATACATAAATATTACTTATGATTAGTGTCATGCAAAATATCAAATTTGTTCCTTCCATGATATCGCAGCAATTACAGCATGTTGAACAAGTAGAAAAATCCAGTAAGTTCGTAGAATACAAATGACATTCGACGATAAAATATGTAATTAAATTAATAATCAAATAATATCCTTCTCAACATATAACTCCTCTTCAAACTGTATACTCCATCGTTATGGTAAAGTAAATTAAATAAAAGTATAATATTGGGTAGAGCGGTGCGCCACTGTTATTAGTCTAGTTCTAGATGTGTCGGACCGCGCTATATATAAATCAGCCACAGGTACATACATACATACAATAATACTGAAAATAAATGTACATATAACACATAATTCCTTCGTTTTCAAAATCCGTAAAATAATAAATCCTTGAGTACAAATAT
Organism: Athripsodes cinereus; assembly: GCA_947579605.1. NCBI lineage: Eukaryota > Metazoa > Arthropoda > Insecta > Trichoptera > Leptoceridae > Athripsodes > Athripsodes cinereus. The sequence goes on from OX388315.1 coordinate 8,739,970, forward strand.
TGCCTTGTAGACAACAGACATCCTGAGAGTATCCTAACACCTAGATATAAATAATAAATTAATAATATTAAAAGAAAATCTTATCTTAGACAGCTGGCAGCATCACGGATTTTAAATGCTAATTAAAAGTAATTTAGGATGATCTTTATATATTCCCAATTGTGGAAATATCACTAAAAAATAATGTACTAACTACTACGAAGGTGGGTAAATAAATATTAAAATATATCGAATTCAAACACTGAGATTAATATGATTGAGTCCCACCTCTCCCAGGCTCAAAACTAAACTGCCTAGAGTCATCTATCCTCCCTCTTCAGGTACTGAAAAATGTCGACCCAAAGCAACAAAAAAAAACTACATCCATCTCTTTATGATACACACCAAAATATACCTGTCTCTGTCTCCTACATAGATAGATAGATCATCATCATCCACTTGAAATTAAACTAAGTTTCATTCCTATATTAATTACCTACTACAAATATTCCATCTAGGTATACGAAAATAATATATACCGTCTTGTATATATTCATTTCATGACAAAGTGTAGAATATTATGACACAACAATCATAATAAAAAATCAAAAAAAAAACACAAAAAAAAGAACAACACAACTATCAGTATCACAGCATATGTTATGAATGGAAAAAAAAAAGTCAATGGATCACAAGTCAATTCGATAGTAGGTTATATTGTCAAATTTTCAATAAAAGAGTATTTATGAGATTATTTCAAACAAAAATAAATAGGACGTCAAGTATCACACAGTCTTTAAGAATGGATGTTGTAGAATTAATAATATTCAGTGTCAATAGAAGCTGAGAAAAGTCAAATTATTGAAAAATGTCAAAACAAAAACAAATATTTAGTGTGGTCAATTTGGGTGTCAATAAGTAAAATGTAAATAAGGTAATTGTATTAATTGGATAAGAATGAACAATTTACAATGGTGTGAAAATTATGCTGTCATTTTAAGGAACAAACATACACACAATCAAACAACAACAAACCACAACTGCCCAATGTCAATCTATATATTCAAATAGTTAATAACATCACGTTTATATTTGAGGAACTTGTCAGCAAAAATGTCAGTTTCATGTCCAACCAGATTTCCCAGTCTGTGAAGCCTATTTACAGGTGGATGGAAGGTGTAATTATTCCTACATGATATTTTATTTGAGTGATTCATCCTGTTATGAAAATAAGCGGGTCCAAGAAGAGTGTTGTGGATAGAATGCGTGTAAATAAATTGGGATGGTTTGAACTCGTGGAACGAATGAAAGAGGAAAGATTGACGAAGAGGATATACTTGTCTGAAAGAAGAGGTGTGAGGAAGCGCGGGAATCCAAGAACTACGTGGTTTGACCACGTAGATCAAATTCACAAGTGTGTTGAATAAGATAATAGACGTGCGTGCATAAGAGGTTGCATGAATGTAGAGGAGACGTAAGAAATATGCAGGGACAAATCTATATGGCGTTTCGTTCTCTCTGCCTACCCCACTTTGGATGTGGCGTGAGGGAATAGATAGATATCTAGACAAAGAAGATTCTATTAATGCAATATTTCTTAATGCATGTCTAAGCAATTGTATGAACAACAATTATCAACCTCACTTACATAGTATAAAATTGCATTTCTAATACTTAATTAAATTTCTGCGATGGGGAATGAAAAAAAATCTAAAATTTTTCGTAATATGTTATAAAAACTAAGAACAAATAATATAAAGTTCCACCAATCTTAAAATATTCATTACGAAACCATGGGCAGTAAAAACATTGTAGGTACATTGTCCCGTCACTGATGGCTACATATTGTGCAGCACAGTCTTGTTGTTACTTAGGTATGTCCGGCAACGGACCATTAATTATTACTCACAAGTACGATGACTAATCACCCTAATGGGTATTCATATTGCATTGCTTAGCGTCTACAGGAAAACAGTTTTCTTTAATGTTAATTACTACATAAAAAATTGTATCACTATATTGAGATAACTAATGTTGGAATTTAATTAAAACTTTGCTCGATCATTCTACAACAAAATTATATGAATCGGACTAATAAAATAACAAGGTTTTTTCTCCTTCTTCTTCTATCAGTGCCCTATCAGGTCCCCCGACGTTGGCGATCACTCTAAAGAATGCCTCCCATGTGCGGACCAGTTCTCTCATCCGTGTTATTCCGGCCCATTGCCGTATATTCCGCAGCCACGACATCTGCATCCTTCCCACTCCACGACGCGACGTCCCTCAATCTTGCATTCTATTATCAATTGCAGAAACCGATATTTTTCGCCTCGTAGAATGTGGCCCAAATATGAGACTTGAAATTTGTCATTTTTTTATAATTTAAAAAAACACCACTCTTAACTAAAAATATCAAAGTGGAAATACCACATATGTAGGTAGATAAGAAAAACATTGCGTGATAGAGTAAGAAATGAGGATATTAGAAGAATAAGTGGATGCAAGAGGAGTGTTGTGGATAGAATGCGTGTAAATAAATTGAGATGGTTTGGTCATGTGGAGCGAATGGATGGTGTAAGATTGACGAAGAGGGTGTATTTATCTGAAAGAGAGGGTGTGAGAAAGCGCGGACGTCCAAGAACTACGTGGCTTGACCACGTGAATCAAATCCTTAAGGTCGGTCGCGTGTTGAGTAAAAGAAATCGGCGTGCATGTATGAGAAACTGGATGAATCGGGTTGGCTGGAAGAAATCGCATATGCGATAAGCTCGCCTTTTGGTAGTTTATTGGAACAAAAACTTTATACACATTATATATTGATGCCAATAAAGCTTTATTTATTTATTTATGAATGTGGAGGAAGCGAAAGAAGTTTGTAAGGATAGATCTATATGGCGTTTCGTTCTCTCTGTCTACCCCTCCGGGGACATAGCGTGAGGGTATAGATAGAGATAGACAAACTTTAAATGTGTTTTTAGAACAATCCTTAAATCAAAATAAAACAAGCAAAGAGGCATGTTTCTAATTGCGATAAGACTTTTCATGAAAGGTATTATTTTTTATGGCCCACCTACATGTAGTCCATTATAGTTCATTACATGTAGTCCAATATCCCATTTTTGGGAAATGTCATGATGGTGTATCAAATATTTATAATATTATATGTCAAGCAATTCGCCGAATTCTTTTATCTATCTCATTAGAGAAGTATGACATTAATTATTTTTCATCATACAATCAGAAAACACAGTTTTATTTTTTTATTTAAGGCTAAGAAATTATTATTTGTTACTGTAATTCGCCAAATGTAAGATAATTGATAGAACCTTACTTGTAAAGTTTTACCATCAATTATTATACACTTACCTACTTATATCCTTTAACGTATTTTCTAGACTTTTTTTATAAAAAGATATATCTGGGTTTGGTTATAAACCCAAATACAAACTTATACACCTTTCACGCTAAGCTAAAAGCTTGTGCTGGGAAAGGGGAATTTGCTGGCATCTGTGGGCCTAGTCAAAACACATTTAAGCGTAACGTTTTCGTTTCGTTTTCGTTCAAACGCGGACGACGTTGCGAGAACGCGTCAATTTTCGTAGTTAGAATACACAAGTAGCTCCGAAAATTGACGCGTTCTCGCAACCTCGTCTTGTTTGAACGAAAACGTAACGCTTGACTAGGCCTACTTGGGATCGAACCACGGACCTTTAATAAGTTTATTAAGTAGGTACCTACATAATGAATGGGAAGTATGTTTACGAGGGATGGAAGATGCGATAGGGACATTGAAAGAAGGAAAGTGGCCGGTGCTAGAGTAAACGGTGCACTTCGACCCATTGTCAGCAATGACAATGTGTCGAACATGGCTAAAATGCTGGTGCACAATACCATTCTGATACCGTCACTTACGTATGCAAGCGAGACATGGACGTGGTTGAAGAAGGACGAAAGTGGAATAAATGCGGTAGAGATGCGATCGTTGAGAAGAATGGTTGGTAAAACGCTGCGTGATAGAGTGAAGAATGAGGATATTAGAAGAATGAGCGGATGCAAGAAGATTGTTGTGGACAGAATGCGCGTGATTAAACTACGGTGGTTTGGGCATGTTGAACGAATGAACGAGGTAAGAATGACAAAGAGGATATACTTATCTGAAAGAAAGGGTGTGAGAAAACGCGGGCGTCCGAGAACCACGTGGCTTGATCACGTGGATCAAATTCTCAAGGACGGCCGCGTGTTGAGTAAGAGGAACCGACGTGCGTGTATGAGGAACTGTATGAATGTGGAGGAAGCGAAGGAAGTGTGTAAAGATAGATCTGTTTGGCGTTCCGTTCTCTCTGCCTACCCCACTTGGGATACGGCGTGAGGGTATAGTATAGTAGTATAGTATATTTTGGAGATAATATATAATTGAATAAAATATATATATACACCGTAGTTCTTACTTCCAAGTGGCTTTATCAACTACGCTTACTAGTTTTCAGAGACTCGACTCCATCATCTGGTGATTTGAATAAAAAAAATATGTAATTAAATTTTCATTCTAATCGCCTGATGATGTGGTCAAGAGTCTCTGAATACTAGAAAAAGTTATTTATAAAGTCAATTGGAAGCTAACTAAATAGTGTTTTTTTTTTTAATTCACCTTGAGATGGACTTCAAACAAGTACCTTCGGTCAATAACATCAAAATTTTATAACACTTTGTGCCGAAATCATATTTAATTTACCTATTAAAAAAGATATAGATAACACATTGAATAGCTTCGAAACATTTCAAGCAATATTTCAATTTTCATTAAATTTTGAATTTGTAGTATGTCAAAGTTCTTCAGGCTTGCCAACTGATATGGATATAATACCCAACATAGGGGTGATCTGACATAAAACAGAAGAAAGATGAAGAAATTTGTAGAGTATAACCGTTTTCCAATATTCCGGGTCAGTTGGAAGACATCGTGATAATTCTCATGATAAGCTCACCCTCTGTAAATTGAATTGTATATCGAAAATTTTATGATATTTTATATTGATTTATAATATTATAACCAACGTACAGTGAAGAATAAAATAAATAAATATATTCTTTTTTAGAGTAATACGAGTACAAATAAAAAAAAAAACAAAAAATTATTCACCTAAGAAAAAATCATCTGTCAATTTTTTGTTTGTGGGCATTCCACCCAACAGAGGGTAATTTTGCCCATGTTAGATATCATCATTAAACAATTGCAATAAAATTACAAAACGATTATAACTTGTAATCTGCCTATTGACATCATGGGGCCCGAGGGAGAGTAGGTGGCAAACATCGAAGGGATTAGTCACATCTCTTATATGGTCGTATAAGCCTATGTCTGCGCGAATTGGGCAGTTAAAGAGTGCATGATCAATCGTCTCATCGTCCTGGCCACACTCACAGAGCGAGCTCTCTATGAACCCCAGTCTACGAAGATCACACAATTTTCAAATCTCATACTTGAAAGTACAGAGATTTCCATTTTATCTGTCAATTGTACAACAACGAAGATCACACAATGTTCAAATCTCATACTTGAAAGTACAGAGATTTCCATTTTATCTGTCAATTGTACAACAACGAAGATCACACAATGTTCAAATCTCATACTTGAAAGTACAGAGATTTCCATTTTATCTGTCAATTGTACAAAATATTGTAATGATATTTAAGGTATGACAATGGCTTTAAATTGATCTAATTCCAGATGAAATATGTAATCGTTCTATCGATCACACAATGTTCAAATCTTATACTTGAAAGTACAGAGATTTCCATTTTATCTGTTAATTGTACAAAATATTGTAATGATATTTAAGGTATGACAATGGCTTTAAATTGATCTAATTCCAGATGAAATATGTAATCGTTCTATCGATCACACAATGTTCAAATCTCATACTTGAAAGTACAGAGATTTCCATTTTATCTGTCAATTGTACAACAACGAAGATCACACAATGTTCATATCTCATACTTGAAAGTACAGAGATTTCCATTTTATCTGTCAATTGTACAAAATATTGTAATGATATTTAAGGTATGACAATGGCTTTAAATTGATCTAATTCCAGATGAAATATGTAATCGTTCTATCGATCACACAATGTTCAAATCTCATACTTGAAAGTACAGAGATTTCCATTTTATCTGTCAATTGTACAAAATATTGTAATGATATTTAAGGTATGACAATGGCTTTAAATTGATCTAATTCCAGATGAAATATGTAATCGTTCTATCGATCCCGACATTGTTTACTTTGAATAAATGTGAACACATTTATGTATGAATTATCGTTTGTCACAAACACGATGTATCGATGGTTTAAAGCACAAAAGACACATGTCCACTTTTTAGGTAAATTGAATTAATATATGTACAAGATCGGTTGCAACGTCGTCTATGTCCTGATTACATAATTACCAATAATGCTTGTATAATTATCGAAATATTTAACAAAAACCGGATGCCAAACATTCTTTAATTATCATTTTTTTGTGCACAGATGTAACATGTCACATAAAATATTTGAGAATGTATTAAAATCGACATAATTGATTTTTAAAAAGCACATTTCCACCAAGGACATCTTCTGAATTAATTTGAAATTAGTTAATTAATTTTGAATCTCTAACTTTCAAACCCTGTTGTGGACATGTGTCTTCTGTGCTTTAAACCATCGGTATGTATTATTGTATAATTCAAAAAACATGGGAGTGCTTTTATTATTATCATCATCATAATATTAATGTTTGTATATATGTATGTATCTATATAAATATAATAACATTAATTTTCCATGCATCAGATAAAGACTAATCTCCAGGAACATTTGCAATTCATTTTGATTATCACATCACATTGTTATTACTACTGTTGTACTAACACGTAGAAGTGTTAGTACAATGTATACTGAAAGTGTTGAAGTACAATGTCAGTGTTAAATTCTACATAAAGCTTTTCAATTTAAAGTGTTGCTGTGTTTGTCGCCCGCGGGTATAATACTCGTAATAATAATAATAATGAAATTTAATAACCAAGTGAATTTATGAACGATATAAAAAGACGAATATAATGATCCCCGTAAACATTTCAAGTTATAAATATTATTATTATTATATACTGTTGATCAATCTACTTGAACATTTATTGTATGTAAAACTTTAATCTCGTTCTTGTGAAACACCTTTTTTATGAATATCAAATATCGTAAACAGACCTTGTTATGACTTCTACTGAAGAAAGGTAAATGATTTTTTATTTATTTACTTTAATTGAAATAATATTTTTACTCACATTTTAAAAATATATTATAATAACACTGACTTCTTTGGTAGAAGTAAATGAAGTTCCTAACTGGAAGATCAGATATTTTACAAAAAATTTAAAATTTCGATGAATATTTTAATCTCAGACATAATTATTTTTTAATCAGCCTAATAAAACATTGACTCAAAACAACATGTATTGGTTATTATTAAAGAAATTAAAAAAAAAATCTTTTGATTAAAGAAAATAGATAACTTTTGTATCCTAGTATATTTTAATGTGATGCACTCGTCAACCATATTATTTATTTACACTTATGCATATGCTTTAATGATATCTTGTAACCAGTAGAAAAACTAAATTAAAATTTCTTTAATACATAAATAAACACAATATTTATACAAAGATTTTATATTGATACTTAATCATCGCAATTTTTTTTCATATTTTCAGCAAAAGAATAAAACACAACTTGTTGAAAGGGCTAGTGATAGTGATTTTAATAGTTATCGTGATGATGACATCGCTGAGACTTGCAGCAAAAGAAGAAAAACATAGAGTACAAACAAGTAAATCAAATATTGTGGTACATTTTAACAAATCCAATAATTGCAAAAGAAATCAATGCTGTATTACAAATTATTCACAAAATCAGATAGGAGATTACAATGATGTTGGTTGCTCTGTTCAATGTAGACACTTCAATGCTCAGACATTCAATTTATCTGCTACACTTGAAAACACAATTAAGGTATGAACTTTCAACATGTTTATCTATCTATCTATCTATCCAATCACGACATCTTTCACGAGTGGGATAACCAGTTGACTAGTGAAATAAACGTGCAAATCGTCTTCTCGTGCCGATAAAAAAAGGCATTCGGGATAGGCGGCATATCTCATCACCGAAATGACCATAGAAGAATCACTTTTACATATAAGAAGAAAAAACACCAAAACAATTAATAAATATAAGAAAAAAATTAATATTGTATTCTGTTATCATATAATATGCGTTGTAAAACTCTCTGTTTCTAAAACGTCACAAAATATCATATTGTTGTGAAATTTTGTCCTATATTTCAAATCATTTGATTTTTGTTTCAGAAATATTGTAGAAATCAGCTTATTTATTTGGATATTCAAAGTATTGTATTTCAAGATGGCATCATAAATCCTGGATGGTTGTATTCAAATCAATTTTTATTGCATACACTAACAATTAACTCAAGATACATCAAAAACATGTCGCCAAAATCTTTCACTGGATATATTTTCGGCAATTTGAGTGTTTTATGTTTGAAAAATTTAAATTTGACATACTTAGACAAAGGTTTTTTGACGGATTAGAAAATCTTAAGGAGCTCTACATTTTTAATTCAACTTTACAAAATGTTGATAAAAATGCAACATTTGGTATTCGCAAAAATCTAGAAGTTTTACAAATTTGTAAAAGTGTACTGGGAATAGAATACTTTACAGGCAGCTTTGTATTTGACAAATTATCGTCTGCAGATTTGAGTGATAACGCATTTGAAAGAGTAAAAAAAGACTCTTTTGCAGGTCTTGTCAATTGCAAGAAATTTAATTTATCAAACTGTAGTATATCGCAAATCGACAGTGGAGCATTCAAAGATTTTAAAAATCTAAATGTATTATCTCTCGAAAATAACAAACTTACACATCTGCCTGAAGATGCTTTTAGTCCATTTCATAATAAGTCTCTGGATATTAAACTCTCTGGTAATCCATG
>OX388315.1:9964071-10167805 GCA_947579605.1 Athripsodes cinereus
TCCACTAATTGAATTCACTACTTGTAATGTTTCTTCCACTGGGATGTTTGTGAACAAGCTTTTTACGTCAAAAGAAACGAGCAAGCAGTTTTTAGGTGGTGTTATTCTATTAAGTTCTTCACAAAGAATAACGGAATTCTTGACTGTGTATTTAGGTTTAAATTGAGTAACATTTAAAAATACTTTGTTGATAAATTTAGATAAATTGCACGAGGGAGCATCTATATATGAAACAACAGGTCGGATAGGTATATTGTCTTTATGGATTTTTGCTAATCCGTACAATTGTGGCGTTTTTGGGTTCATAATAGTTAAATAATCTTTATTGTTATTTTGAAAAAGTTTATTATGTTTTTTTATAATTTCTTTTGTTTCTTTTTGGAATTTATCTGTTGGGTTTTTAAGCACTTTGGTAAATTTGGTTTCGTCAGAAATCACTTCTTTTATTTTATTTACATAATCATTGTCATTAAGTATGACAATGGAATTCCCTTTATCGGCTTTGGTTATGATTAAATGTTTTGTTTTTATGATATTGATGATTTCGTTGAGAATTTTATGATCTTTATTTTGTATGACTGGTTTATTTAAGACTTCTTTAATAATTTTGGCACATTTATGTTTTAATATAGGTTCTTCTTTATTTAGAGCAATATCGAGGTCTATAGCGAGATTTTGTATATTTTTAGAATTATATATTGGAGTGAGATTAAATTTGAATCCTCTTTTTAGGAAGTTTAAATATTTTTCGTCTAAATTTTCACTGCTTAAATTAATTACTCTGTTATAAAACACTTTTTTGAAATGTTGATGTTTTTCGTTATTATGTAATTTAGTTACTTGTTGTTCCTTGAGATTCTGTAGTTTTTTGTCTAAGCATTTCTTCTTTTCTGTAGCTTTAATGCTCACAAGATCGTACACTTTATCCTCAAAAACATCCCACTCAACACTGTGTAGTTCTTTTGTAAGGTTAGTATGTAAAACTTTAATATATGTTTTAATATTGTTTTGAATTATGTAAAAAGATTTAATTTCATTACGAATCCATATAATTTTACCTTTATTTAATGCATCAATACTCGAAAAAGATTTATTATTACACTTCACATTTGTATATTTAGGAAATATGGATATAATAATTGCGATATTATGAAAATAGTACAAAAAAAGGAAAGAAATATTCTTACATATAAATATATCTATCCTAAAATACAACCACAGTCAAACAAAGATCTCACATATAAAAGAATAGAATTTATGGGTCAGATAACATATAATGCTTTAAATATGTGTAAAAACTCAACATTTAAACCAGCATATTATACCTCAAATAATATAGGTAAAAAATTGTTCAATACTAAATCCAAAACTAAGAAACTAGACCACAGCGGCATTTATAAATTACAATGTAACGATTGTTCAAAATATTACATCGGCCAAACTGGAAGAAAAATCTCATCCAGATATAAAGAACATAGAATGGCTCTAAACACAATTCGAGTAAATTCGGAAATGGCGGACCATGCCAAAGAATGGGGGCACTCTTTCAACCAGGAAGGCATACATGTGTTACATAAATGCAAAAAAGGTCAAAAAATGAATATACTGGAGGCAATGGAGATCAACAAAAATAAAGATGACACCATTAACATTCAAATCCCACCTCTAATTTCTCCTCTTACCTACCCGTTTACTACTTCCACCCATAGATTACCTTAAAACAATATCTCTACCAATACCTTCACATATCCATTTTACATCTCTATTAACCCCGCCCACTACCCCTACCCACATTTAATTTTGTATTATCATGTACCATCAATTTGTCATTTGTCATTAGTTATAAGTAATTATTACTGAAGATGGACGTATGTCCGAAAAGCTTTTAATATTATAACAATTTTAAATGAAAGTAAACAGTGTTTTTTATTTAAATATTTATTATCTAAATTAAAATGAACTTTCATAGTGTTTCCTCTTCGAAAATCGAAAAGTTATATACATATAATGTAAGTCCACGAATAGTGAATTATTTGCACGCGTAGAAAACACTTTATTAATGCGAAGTGTTTCATATTTGAGAACCTTATGAAGTTTGTTTAAGACAATATTAACCATTATTTGAAGACGCTGAATGCAAGAAATGAATTTTCTGTCGTTTCAATGGATAAGATCAGATAGTTTTCAGGTCACAGAATAAAATTCTACAGCAGTCAGTAATCACCAGGAAATGCAATATAAACAATACCCGTTCAGCGTTACAATATTAAATCACAATGCCTACCTGCGTTTACGAATTTGGAATCACGATATGTTTTCTTTTTATCTACATAATCATTATCAATATTTATGAGTATTATAATGATAGTTAATAGACAGTATAAAGAGATATAAGCTGAAACATGAAAAAAAATACAGATCGAACATCCCGGACTTAACGAGTATGTCCACGACATGGTTCACTGTGTAAAGTAACTCCCTACAGGAAATTCGCACCATAATCGAATAAATAATGCGTATTGTATAATAAACTTTTGCATTAAATCTAATACCATGATGAAAGTGATAAAACATTTTCAATTATCATTATAATTCAATTATTTAGATATAATGGATTTATTAATGACTAGACATTAATGTAATATTAACCACGCAATAGAGATGTACTGATCGTTGAGTAGGTTCATACAAAATACATAATAATAATTTTATTTATACTGTGATCAAATGGATACAATAGACATAAAAAAAAGTTTTATTAGACCATATTACATCAGAATTAGGTAATAAAATAAACTTTTACAATCAAATAATGATGTTCTTTTTTACATACTCTCAGGTTTATATCCTTGTAGATGGCTGTTCACTCTTGATATTGCTTTTCGTTACATAGACAAATGTGTTTTTTTTTCACAACTAAGTAACGGTAGTAACGGGTATTGCGCAGAGTAAAAGCTTTGCTGAAAATTATTTATAGTTTCTGCCTCTCACGAAACGTGTTAAAAAATATGGTTCTATTTTGGATTACTGAGGACCATTATCAAAATTTTATCATAGGAACGTCAAACTGTGAACGATTAAATTATCAGTAAAGATTTTTCAAAATTCAAGTCTTTATATTTAATCTCTCCCGCATTATCGAGAAAAGGATATCTGCTTGCAGAGTGCAGTATGGGTAGGTAGTAGGAATTTTTAAAAGGCAGTAGCTGATAAAATAAATAAACGTATTTTTTCGTTTGGAAACTGATTGAAACACCCTACACGAAATAAATTTGGAGAAAAAAAACGTCTAAATTTACGACATTACACTGCGGGCCCCCCTATCTTCTTCTCATTAAATTATGTAAACGATTTTCTAAGACATCAATAATAAATTAATGTTTTTAATCTGTAACTAAGTCGATACTTTATACAATTTTTTATAAAATAATAATATCCGTTCCAAGTAAGTACCTTCATTGACGCATGAGTTATAGTTATTTACTACCGATTAAATGATAGTTTTGAATAAATTTTTAACAAAATATAGGTTTTTTACAACCTTTTATTCAATATATAAAAAATTATTTCAGAATATAGAAGAAGTATAAAAAACTCGATATTGTTTAATATTCACAGTGCTTAAAAAGATTTAAGCCTTTGTGAAAATTTGATAACAAACAAATTTCAACTATTTATTAAAGGGTAAGAATTTCAGCATATTGACGTATAATAAATAACACTCTAGTCTCAAAGTGCCCAAAATGGTTAATATCCAAAACGAGAATATTTCAAACTGCAATAGTTATGCGGATAAACAATTTCATAGTTTATTGAATTAGAATAATTATTCTAGAAATGAGGGAACATGTAAAAGGAAATAATTCAGCAAGTTTGTTAAAGTAATTTGATTCATATACCTAATAGCTCCAAGTCTGGAATTTTATTAATAATATGATCATACATAATACTACCAAGTGGCCGGTGCTAGAGTAAACGGTGCACTTCGACCCATCGTCAGCAATGACAATGTGTCGAACATGGCTAAAATGCTGGTGCACAATACCATTCTGGTACCGTCACTTACGTATGCAAGCGAGACATGGACGTGGTTGAAGAAGGACGAAAGAGGAATAAATGCAGTAGAGATGCGATCGTTGAGAAGAATGGTTGGTAAAACGCTGCGTGATAGAGTGAAGAATGAGGATATTAGAAGAATGAGCGGATGCAAGAAGACTGTTGTGGACAGAATGCGTGTAAATAAATTGAGATGGTTTGGTCATGTGGAACGAATGAAAGAGGAAAGAATGACAAAGAGGATATACTTATCTGAAAGAAAGGGTGTGAGGAAACGCGGGCGTCCGAGAACCACGCGGCTTGATCACGTGGATCAAATTCTCAAGGACGGCCGCGTGTTGAGTAAGAGGAACCGACGTGCGTGTATGAGGAACTGTATGAATGTGGAAGAAGCGAAGGAAGTGTGTAAAGATAGATCTGTTTGGCGTTCCGTTCTCTCTGCCTACCCCACTTGGGACACGGCGTGAGGGTATAGTATAGTATAGTATAGTATCATACATAATACAGCTTTTTCGGTACCAGAAAGAATGTAAGTTCAAATAGGTATAGCAGATTTATTATTTATTTATTTATAATCAATTCTCAAAGTGAACAAAGCACAATACAAACAACATAGTAATCTAGTTAACAAAAGCATCTTGTCTTTCCCAAACAGCAATGAAATGCTGGTATTAGATTAAGCATCAAATTCAAATTATAAAATTATATCAACCTTTGGTATTTATTCTTTAGAAGGCAGATTTTAGGAAAGCATCTTCTATTCACCGAAGAAATATGTCACCCATCCTGAATGTCTATCTATCTATCTATCTATTCTCTCACGCCGTATCCCAAGTCGGGTAGGCAGAGAGAACGGAACGCCAATTAGATCTGTCCTTACATACTTCTTTCGCTTCCTCTACAGTCATACAATTTCTCATGCACGCACGTCGGTTTCTTTTATTCAAAACACGGCCGTCCTTGAGAATTTGATCTACATGTTCAAGCCATGTAGTTCTCGGACGCCCGCGCTTCCTCACACCCCTCCTTTTAGCCAAGTATATCCTCTTTGTCATTCTTTCCTCTTTCATTCGTTCCACATGACCAAACCATCTCAATTTATTTACACGCATTCTATCCACAACACTCCTCTTGTATCCACTCATTCTTCTAATATCCTCATTCCTCACTCTATCACGCAACGTTTTACCCACCATCCTCCTCAGCGATCTCATCTCCACAGCATTTATTCCACTTTCGTCCTTCTTCAACCATGTCCACGTTTCGCTTGCATACATTAGTGTCGGTACCAGGATGGTATTGTGCACTAGCAATTTTGCCAGTGCACCGTTAATCCTAGCACCGGCTACTTTTCTTCTTTCGATATCCTTGTCTTAATTTTTATTGACGTTGAGAGGATGACTTGCCAGATTATTACACGCAGTTAGTCCACTGTTTATTTCACTCGAGGAAAATGCCGATACGGTATGAATGAACGAATACATCTTCATAGTGAGTTTCCAAAACGTAGATCTAATTGGAATCTCGTATATGAAAACTGGTAAAATAACAAAAGGCGAACATTTTACATATAATGTATTAAATGAAGTATTATAGAAACTGTTGAGACTGTTGGCATTAAACTATGATGCCAGAGTTCGAAGTGATTACGATGCTCAGCAACGGCGGATACGGTAGATACGAGTAAGAAAATGAACTATTGACTATGAGGTAACCTACTATATATTTGTTTTATCTACCGAGTTGCAAAATGGATAAATAACCATATTATATTTTAGCTATTCCTGATATCACTTTCATTATGTTCCAGTCATTATAAAAGTTAATGAAACGAACATAACTGTTCAATTTTCAGCGAAGCAAAGTTTATAATGGGGGACCAACTGAATCAAGGAAAATTTTCATACGGACAACTTTTAACCAATAAATCAATAATTATTATAACAGCGAACAAACATTAAAACCGCAAAATGCTTGGAGAAAATCTATTCAAAACTCGATAGCATAAGAAGTACGTACTGATATTTCATACAAATACAGTTGAAATAAAATATTAACCACACAAGAAACTAGTTAGAAAATCAAATTGAAACAATTAATTAGAATAATAGTAATTTAAGTCATCAATTAGAATGAGGAATGAGAGAGATCATGTGGGGAGGGCGAGCTCAGATCGAGTGGTTAGAATAGCAGCAAACGAACGCATGACAGTAAACAGACCCCCAGGAAAACCACCTTAACGATGGAGGGATAGCTATGTATCCACCTTCCAGGAGCAGGCTCCGAGAATCACAGGACATAGTCCTAACTGAAGTAAGAGAAGAATTAGTATGACCAAGAAGATTTTGGCTAACAGAAATGGTGCTTGGAGACGTGACCGTCCATGGATCAAATGGTAAGATCATTTAAATAAAATCCTACAGGACGGTCACGTGTTGATCACATTGAAAAGGAGAGCATGCATGACGAATTGTATGACAGTGACGAAAGCGATGAAAGGAATGGCGCTCGATTCTTTCTGCCTATCGAGCAAAGCGGCGTGATGGTTTGATGTATGTATGTATATAAGTAATCAAAATTTCTTAAAACCCATTGAAATGGAATTCAACATTTCCAAAATGAAAGTCATTACCTACTTTTTATTCGACAAACGCCATTTTATTTTTTGAAATAATTAGGCACACAGTTCTAAAAGATTTTATTCATAGAATATGATTTTAAGTTTCAGTATTAAATTTTAATAGAAAATAAATATATAAATATACGATTGAGCGTGATATTTAGTCTCAATACATGTCATACACAATTATTTACAAGTAAAGGGCAATGAAAAATAAACGATTGAAGGCAAAAGTTACGTGGAAATAAATTTAATAAAGATAAATTATTTCTTAACAATATTATATCGAGTTTGAAACTCGGTACATAAACCAACAGATTGAAATCCAACAAATTGATACAGTGCCAGGAATTTAATTTACCTCAGTACATATTTAATATCAATGGTTTTGTATTACTTACATATTTGAGAAATGAAACAAAGTTATGCAAAGTTTGTTAAAGTTAATCAATACAAGAACGCTTTTAAGTAAAACATGATAAAATAATTACTTTTAATACATTTAATAAAATATAACTAGTCTTCTTCTTAAAATAAATTCAAAAATTTGTTTCAGGGGCAGAGGACTCCTGGGGAACCGAGCTCCAGCTGTCACGCCACCTTCTTCTTGGACCTCCAGGTTGGTATGGGCACCTGCTGATGTGCATTCTCTCTATGTGATCGCGCCAGCTTCGTCTTTGTGTCTGCTCTATCTAACCACATTTTCAGTATTACAGAATTCACGTATATCATTATTTCGGATTCTGTATTATTATTTCTATTTTTCCCACTATTGTGTTCGTTGTTTTGGCCCTTAAAAGGACCTTTTGTCACCGGTTTGGTCGTGAGGTCTTTCGACGTTCAACCGCCTCGAATGTGCTGGTTCGTTTCACGCTTTTTCATTTTCTTCTCTTTGATTAGAGCCAAGACTGTAGAGGACACGACGCAGCCCACATGGGTTAAGATTCATCAACACCGAGCCATACGAAAAGTAAAGTAAGTCGGATTCTGTCTCTAATTGTCTTTCCAAGAATAGCACACAGCCCTCGGCCAATGCGATCAATATGAGAAAACAAACATTTACAATATTGCTTCCACTTCCCTGACAAATTCACCATATGAACAGTCAAATTGTCTTTGCTATTGGTGACTCTGCGAGAATGTTCGTCCTGCTTGTAGGTGGATAGAACAGCATATGGTGACGTGAGCGACTATACGATGATAGTATATAAAAATAATATAATGATATAAACCTTATAACTCTAAAATGGCATAATATTAAACAAATACTTGTATTACAAAAAGATCGATGTTTTCCATAATTTTTAAAAACTGTCGTATTCAATTCAACATCCACATGTACTCGTACCTACTCATAAATGAATAAGGAACTCCTGTTTCTTAGTGCGAAATATTTGCAATGATTCAATTTAAACATTGAATGGCAAACTTAAAACACATAGATCAACAGGAAGAGGGGTAAAAGACGCAGAGAAATAAATGCTACGCTGTTTCTTGGATTATGTATCTGGAGGCAAGGCGGTTGTAAAGCAGACGGATATGCTTATATTAGAACATTTATAGATGTTGCCAGTTTACCTGTATCTGCCATTTATTTATGGAAGTCTACTTATAGGATTTGATTGAGGAGTGCCTTATTGGTGGGAAGAATATTAGCCTTATTACCTACGCATCCATTCAAGCAGGTGTAGGTACACTGGGGGAACGCAGAATTTCATTCCTTCAACATTTCCTCCGCTTCCGTCGTCATCCCCATTCGCCAACCAATAGGGACGAACATCCGGGAGAGGGGTTTGGAAAATTGGCTAGATTATAATTTTTGATAGATTTGCGATGTAACAAGCGGAAACGATAGAGGTGCGCCTGTTTGAAATTAGCTACAAAAGGATGTTCAATAGAATAGCACTGTACTTGCAAAAAACATGTAAATCAAAATTAGGTATGCACATCGACATGGCTTTGCACTTTTGAAAGTAGGTACACAGATAATTTTTAATTCGCTACCCTGCATGGTTAATACGTATATTGGATGGTTTAAAATTAATGTGGCATTTTTGGAAATACACAATTCATAAAGCAGTAAAGAGTTAGGTATCCATACAATGTGATTTGAAATGTTTCCTGCTATGTGTGGGTAATTTTAATTATTCAAATTGGATGGAGGGATAAACAATTAATATGATGGGGAACGAATCTATTGGGGTTGCAAAATAAAACCAAAATATTATTATTCTGAAAATGTTATTTTTAGTAGCTACCTGGCCTTGGTACATTAGAGCACGTATTGGCTTCGGTACAAATCATGTTGTTTTGCAAATATTCATATTTTACATGAGAGTATGTAATATGTATTGCATGCGTAATACATTTGCAAAATTATGATGCCAGTTCTCGTGGGAGAACGATTTGGAGAAATGAGAAACGCAAACTTATATTTTTCAACATGAAGTATGAAAGAAATATACGAAGAAAATCATATGTAATGATTATATAAATGGATGATAAAATGCAATAACAACATAACATTGAAGAACATTGAATTTTATTGATATTTTGTACTACGACTTCAAATTGGTATTGTTTTTCGTGTGCAAAATAAAACAAAAATTATAGGTGTTTCCAAAAAAATATAATATAGCCTGTAAAGAAAAAATTGATGAGGTAATCACCCATCCTGAGTGTTTAAACTTAAATTGTTTTATTTATTTCACTATGGAATTCTACTACCTAAACACCGACATAGTGAACAAAAATAAAGAATTGTCTTAACAGTGACGGAAACAAAAAGAGTATGTAAGAATGGGAGGAAGTGGATTTGGTTCTCTTCTTCTTACTCCACGAGGGAAGCGGCATGATGGTATTGATGTACGTATCTATAAAATCTGACACAGTTTAAGAAGATCCACTATTCTAAGTGACGACGCGTTTTTATCAAGTCACTGCTATTGACGTCAGATCTTAGCTAAACCTGCCTCCCGACAAAATGAAATTTCGAGTTTCAATTTGAGAACCAAAAGGGGCGAACGTTTTATAAACGAATTTATTATTATATATCAAGTGAATATATGTATATCTACATAGACTATAACACTTTAGTCGGTACCTTAACACAGAGAGTACGTATTCGGGTGAATCAATCTCGGTGAGTTCTATTATATTATCCCTTCATCTTTCTTCAACACCGTAAACAATAAAGAAGAGGAAGCGAGATGTATTTATAGGTGAAAATCTTTTTATATATAAAAATGTTCAAGGTAAATTAAATTCAAAAGAAAATCGACAAAATCAGTAGGCGCTGTGAATTTTAAAAGAGATTATTTACATTGCTTTTCACACATAAAGAATATAATGAAAAGGTTACCTATACGTTTCCTTATGACTATTATATACTCATACCTAAGAAAACAAAAAAGGAATATTTTCACTTTTATCGTTTCAGCGACAAAAACTACTTCAATAAGATGATAAATTATTCACGAATATATACACTACAGCCGAGTGAATGATTTTGAAATTGCAATGATAATAAAAAAGAATACAAACCTACAAGAATAACTGTATATTGTAGGTGGGTATATATAAGAACCATCGAACTTTTTTTAATTATTAATTCCCGGCTGACAGCCCTACCACTCAGACTACCGATCAGCAAAGCTTTCATCTCGTGTAGTGTTGTGTACATTTCATACTTAAATTAACTAATTGTTCTTTTTTCGTTTTCTTATTTTATTTTATATTTTATTTTTTATTTTTTATTTTTACAATATTTAGAATCAAACAGTCGTTACACAATATGTTGACAATTAATACATTTAACATGTAGACCAGCGAAGATTCCACTCTTACTAGAAATGTCTGTCTTGAGGAAAAAAAAAGTAAAAGTTAAAATTCTCTAAAAAAAGTCAAAGTAAATTTAAATTTAAAAACAACGATAATACAATACTTAAAACAATACAAAAACATAAACATAAAAGTATGTATGATGATTGTAGGGTTATATTATGTAAATTTATGGAAACACTACTTCGGTACAGCCTAGGTCTAGTGAGGTAGCTGGTTACATAATTTTTATTTATTTATTTACATCTTAAACAGGGATACAAACAGTCATATAATAGAATTTTGTATTATTGATTTGTCATACATATGTATTAAACCTATTGTAAAAGGCAAATTGCCGTTTATTGATCAAATAAATAAATAAATAAATAAATATCATGAATAGTGTTGAACAGAATAATACAAAAACCATAAGTGGACCAGCTAAGTCCCCTATTATTACCAGTATGCTAATTACAATAGTTTTCAATAAACAATAAAGTCAAGCATGTGGGGTTCACAACAATCAGTGTTTTTACAAAAAAATAAAAAAAAACATACATTAATTCAAAGTTGAATGAAATGTCGAAATTAGACAAAATATTTTTTTAAGTTTACATATTCATAAATTCAAAGAAGGTAATTTATAGTGACAAATAATTTGAAGTGAAATTAAAAAACAAATGTTTTTTCCACTGTACAGATTTTTATTGACAGAAGCTTCTATCGTCTTTCAAGGATTTTGCTAATGCTTGAAAGATAAAAGACAAATTAAGAGGATTGACAATGTTTTTGAAAGACTTCTCTCTCTCTCTCTCTCTCTCTCAATAAAAATCTATAAAGTGGAAAATACTTTTGTGTTTGATTTCGTTATGGAATTCTATTACTTAAACACCGACAAAGAAAATAAACAATTTAAAGACTTGATTGAATTTGTAAAATTCTAAAAACCAAGAATTTTTCTGATTACTTTACAAACGTATTTGCTCTGAGACAGTTTTAATAGTGCCAACAAAATCGCACAAATTATGAAAAATAATATAAAAAAAGGACAAAGGTTTATTCTGAAATGCTGTTTCATAAATAAAAACCCGCATGAATAAATACCGTCATAGAGAATAAGAGACGGAAAAAAATATAGCGGTAATTTAAAAGTGCATCGGGTTATTGAACGCGCACAGGTGAAAGGCATTAAATTACGGCACTCACCTGAGAGTATTCCCTGGGGGTGCGGAGGCAAGTTGGTTAATAGCCACTGCCGACTTTATTTAACCTTAATGACTGTCTCCGACAGAAAAAAATGAAAATATAACAAAATCATAAGCTTTAGAAAGATACTACTGAAGTGAAATCTATAAAAGAACTCTCTTTAAAATAAGTAAAAACGAAAAGTCTGCACTTTTGTTACAAAAATGTTTGCAATTTTGTCGCTGAAAAGTAATAAAACACAAATTTATACTTTCGGGTGTTTTTAAGAAAAGTTATTTTTATTAAGGTAATTTTTATACTCCCAAACATTTCAACGCTCTTTCCGTGGGCACAGGGCGAAAACCATCCTTCTATATTCAGAACTATTATACTCCAATAGAGTCACTTTTTTACGACGTTTTTGATGTTCTGACATCGAAACGATGTATAGTAAAATCGCGATCGCAAATATATTTAAAGGTCGATATGATAAATAAAATTAAATACATTGAAATAATAATATTTGATTTACACATTAGTATCTACTTGTAATGGACAACGATTTCATACAAAGGAAAAAGAAATATAAGAAAATACCGAGACGGAACTTTTCTAAGGATCTGAATAACTGCATCAAATTCAACTGAATTCTTGGAGAATTTCAAACATTTGCAATGGCTTTGTCCACGAATAAAGTGGACCATGAATAAGTATCGACATGGTTTACTACATCATCGAGTATATGTGACAGACAAGAACGTTTCAAAATAGGATAAAAGAAGTGAATTTGAATAAGTATGCATCTTTGTAAAAAAGCGGAATAACTATTTCAAAGAACTCCATTCACAATAATACTTTTACAAAATGAAATGTAAGATGATATTGAAAACAGATTTCGATAAGGATAATCAAAATATTCCAAAAGCCTCGTATGTGTGAAATAACTGGACTGTAGAAAATGTACTTATCACAAATTACAGCATTCGTATGAATCAATCACATGTTTTTGAAGAATCTGGTTTTAGTTCGTACTACATAATTTTAATATTACACGTAGGCTAAATAATAGTAATTGAAAATTGTAGGTATTTCTTGGAAATTATCCAATTATCACAAACTTCCACCAAATACAAAAAAAAATATTTCAAAATTTATCTTTACATCATATATAATGAATCTTTTATCTGAATTCCACTCAAAATAATACCGGTTAAAATCTAAATGTTAGCATTTGAACATTTAAATCGTGTAATGATCCATAAAACCCACAGTTTTTTATACAACATTTTCACATTTACATAATTTCCTGAACATCAGATTGGTTAAGAACATTACGGAGTATGGATATGAATATCTGCAAAGATTGAAAATCAAATAAAAACTTTTACTTTTTATTTTAATATATTCATTTGTGAAATATATTTCTGTAGAGGTGTAGCATTGATAGGTTTGAATTATTCATAATCTGCCCAATTTTTGGTGCTATTGAATTCACAGACTTTTCCATCCACGTTTCTACAAGCACCATCCAAGTAAAGGATACTGTTTTACCTCTTTCACAGCGCAATGTTACAGCGAACTAGATATAAACACATTAACATGTGATAAATTAAGATATAAAACACTGTTGCGTGGAATAAAATCGGCTTAAATTTAAGCAATTTTGTCTTGATTCTTTTCATCGTGACCTTGTTAAACACATTCTAAAATAACAGCATACAAGTACAAAAAGTCACGTAGCTGGGATCTTTGCATATGTGAATTAAACTACGATAGAAGAGAAATAAAAAAAAAGTAATGACCTCGTAATACAAAGTAGGAAAATGTCATAAAAATCTCAGGTGAATGTGTGATGATTTACAACCGGTCCACCTGTCACTTCAAGGGTTAATCCAATGAAATAAACTCATCTGTTAGGACTACTTTAACAGCCATACTTTCAGATTTATGACACGGAGTAGGTGCCTTCAATAGCCTCCGAATTTCGAAACGTGGTAGCATAATCAAAAGAAGCTGAAATGGGGAATTAAACTTTTCGTTGTCTCGTAATAATCGAAACCATAGCCAAATATGCTTTACATTTTATCATTGTGATTGACAATATTGTAATGGTGATAATATCATCACCCATCTATGACGTTGAAAAAAACAATAGGTAGGTCACT
Organism: Athripsodes cinereus; assembly: GCA_947579605.1. Lineage (NCBI taxonomy): Eukaryota > Metazoa > Arthropoda > Insecta > Trichoptera > Leptoceridae > Athripsodes > Athripsodes cinereus. The sequence goes on from OX388315.1 coordinate 9,977,920, forward strand.
GTTTGGGATATCAAGTGTTACATATAATAGAATCACTTTTCAGTTTCATCGTGCTTCCTTGGATTTCTTTAAATCAAACAAGTCTCTTTTGAAATACATTCAAAAATATTTATATCACAAACTCACTCCTCTGTAAAATAGATTCTGTAAACTATTCTCAAAATAATCATAAATAAAGCAGCGCTCGTTCTTAAGTCAGTCAGTCAGTTGCTATGCAATTTGCATCAATAAGCATAAAAATAAAACGAGAATCAAAGTACCTATGTAATATTATTCTTGAGAAATACACAGAGTAAACATACTTCAGTAATAATATTATATTATTATTCCTTCATATTTCATTGAAATGAAACCCTTTGGTATAGGAGGCAGCGGGCGGTGCGGCGCTTGTAAGATATGAGAATTTTATATAGAGACTTCTAATAGTGAGCATAGCGTACTACTGCACATAGGATTTTGTTCCCTTTTAGTAAGAGTCGGTTCCAAGGAACATGCGATGTTAGGCTACACACTACCTACACAACTCGTTATCTTGTGTGAGAAGTATTTAATGTCCGGAAGTAAACGGAAAGTGAATAACTCAATGAAACATGCCTTTAATATTATGTATACTTAAATGAAAAATCTTGAAAATCATAAAATACTCGGACGTTTATTGTGTACTTAATTTGAATCAAATTTTAATAAAAAAAATACAATGTACAGTAATAGTGAAATTTAAAGAAAGGATATAGAAGGACAGCAAATGGACAGATAGCAACAAAAAAAAAACCCCCAATCAACCAATCGACAGTCATAAGAAAAAGGGTATGCTTTTTAAATAAACTTTTGTATAATATACAAAGATTATATATATTAAATGTTTATTATTGGTGAAAGATCTTAGAAGCAAGTTCATAGTGTAAAATATACCTTTATTATCACGATATGGATAGACAATGTGTATGTTTATTATGGCTAGCATGCCTATCGCCAATTAATGGGGCAGCTATATTATAGCCATAATGACCATAAAATATGCCCTCTCCATGCCAATAAAACATTATAACATTTAGTTATTAACGATACTTAAAAGCTAAAATCAAGATTTTGTGAATAGGTTTTTAAGTGCTAGACATATTATATTTGCAAGTATCTATCACATTCTCAACGGCCAGCTGCTTTCAAAATATAGAGAGAGTTCTAATTGGAGTGTGAAAGTCGTGTCGGGACGCTGACTGTGCTGTAGATAAGGGTTTTAAAGACGAGGCCCGCTCCGTTACAACGTAAGCGTTGCATGAAATATCTTCTACATTTTGCTACTCGTGGATGTTCTCGAGGAAAACTATATTAATAATAGGTAGGGATTTATTTGTATGTCTGGGTCAATCACTAAACTGTATTTTACAAATTTTTAAATTGCTGTTAACCTCCCGATTAACACCTCTCGTTATCCACTGTTCGAAGTGCTATGGACATAATACAATATCTTTCCTGGTTGATTTCAAACTTTTTTCTATTTATATTCATTAAATTTGTATACAGTAACTATAATCTGTTCCGTACAATCGTTTTAAGACACAAAACAAAAAACGATGACTTTTGACTTGTATTAAGCCTGAAAGTATCATTAGGCGCTTGTAAATTAAATTTGAAATTTGTCAGTTCAAAAAATCAGTTTCTCAACTCGATTGTCCAAGATGCTGTCAACAGCCAAACGCACCTTTATAAAATTTCATAGATACTTTTTATTTTATTACATAAACGACTTAGCCTTTAACAATATAGATCAACAAACATTTGTTAAAATATTACAAACAAAACAGACAAAATAAAATAAACATATCAATGATGGACAAAACAGTGCCTACAAACTTAAATTAACTGATATTGGTGGTAATGTGTGACATGGTGAAATACTCTAGTAACAAATAATGAATCTGTGACTCGGTCTAGTATGAAATAGGCGCCTACTTACTATTTGTATTATATTGTTACGTAATCACCATTAGGAGGGTACTTAAGTTTGGAAGTTTAATGTATTTGAATTTTTATATTATTTTTGATTATGGAATGTTAAAATAATGACAGGTGGTTGTTTTGGTTTTGATTATGGAATGTTAAAATAATGACAGGTGGTTGTTTTGGTTTTGATGAAAAGGAAAGATCTAGATAGGCTGGAAGAAAGATGTTATACAATGGGTATATAAGAAATCTGTGTGAACTGTAATAATATGTGACGTATATATAAATAATAGTTGTTGTAATATGTATTTTAAATAAATAATAATTGTAAATAAATAAAAACGTTTAAATAAATTGTTAATTTTCAAGATGTCATATTTTACACAGTCTTTATTTCCACTAAGCACTTAAATATCTGATTCACAATCCCACTTCTGACACCAATTTTTAGAACACAACGGTGGACACAGATATTTAAGTGCTTAGTGGAAATAAAGACTGTGTAAAATATGACATCTTGAAAATTAACAATTTATTTAAACGTTTTTATTTATTTACAATTATTATTTATTTAAAATACATATTACAACAACTATTATTTATATATACGTCACATATTATTACAGTTCACACAGATTTCTTATATACCCATTGTATAACATCTTTCTTCCAGCCTATCTAGATCTTTCCTTTTCATCAAAACCAAAACAACCACCTGTCATTATTTTCCAAACATTCCATAATCAAAAATAATATAAAAATTCAAATACATTAAACTTCCAAACTTAAGTACCCTCCTAATGGTGATTACGTAACATTATAAACGACATTATCAAATACAAGAAAATTTTCAAGTAATATTTAATAGTTTCTATTATGAATATGTGGTTTGCGATGATGTTTGCCACCCATGCTGAATGATCCACATTGTCGTTGGCACATCTACACACCTTTGACTAATTTTAAATGTAAGAACCACGTTTAATGAGTTAAGTTTTTGGACCATTTATTTATCTATTCATTCTTTACTGTACATTGATACGTACAATTTCATTGAAGGCATGCAATAAAATTAAATACAATCAATATACAGAAGTCGATCATACCATCTGATTTGTTAAGTAGGACTCATGTTATGGATAAATAGTTTAAATAGATTTGGATAAAAATAATGAAAGATTAAAACATGTCTGAAAAAAATCGTGGTCGTTTGAATCACTTAGCTTAATCAATTATCAGACTGTCTTAGTTACCAGAAAAATTGATATTTGTATAAATGTGGAAAGAGCGAAGAAAATGGCGTAGACCTGCATTTTATCCTCTCTATATATCCTGCAATGGATTTGCCGTAAGGAGATAGACAGAGAACTGTTTTTACCAATGAAGTACGTGACAAATTTGTAAAAAGTGTATAATAATCTAGTAGGTATATAGAATATACTTCATAATTTTCATAGCTTCAGTGTTCGGAAGTATATTGTCAATAAAATAAATTATGTAATACTCCATTAGCTGATGTCGTAGTAGCTACATACCTATTGTGATGAAATGGATATATACAAGATTGTAAATATTATTTTAGATTGTAAATTTAATATTATTATTTTCATATACCTAGATCGAATGTTTGTAGTAGGTGATTAATAAAGGGATGAGACTTAGTTTGATCTCAAGTGGTTGTCGAACACAACTAGCTATGTAGGAGACAGAGACAGGTATATTTTGGTGTGTGTCCGGAAGAGATGGATGTAGTTTTTTTTTTGTTGCTTTGGGTCGACATTTTCAGGATCTGAAGAGAGGACACATATTACTCTTGGCAGTTCGTTTTGAATTCTTAAGAAATTAGGTTGTGCCCATATTAGTTTTAAAAGCAGTGTTGGAATTTATTGATTAAAGAATAATTAATTGTTGGACACAACCAAAGTATTATTTATGATTTTGGAGTGATATTCACGTACAGAGTGGATATAATATTTTACATCCTAAATAATAATTGTATTAAATAACAGATTCAGTTACCTGCCAGCCGCAAAGCTAAGTGTTTTAATATTATTTTATTATTTATATATATGGGTGCTAGGATACTCTCAGGATGTCTGTTATCTACAAGGCAATATTTGTACTCAAGGATTTATTATTTTACAGATTTTGAAAACAAAGGAATTATGTGTTATGTATGCCTATTTTCAGTACTATTATATGTATGTATGTACCTGTGATTGATTTTATATAGCGCCGTCCCACAAACCTAATACTACCTAATATTATACTTTTATTTAATTAATTTTACCATAACGAAAGATTATGCAGTTTGGAGAGAAGTTGTATCTTGAGCAGGATATTATTTGATTATTAATTTAATTACATATTTTATCATCGAATGTCATTTGTATTCTACGAACTTACTGGATTTTTCTACTTATTCGACATGCTGTAATTGCTGCGATATCATGGAAGGAACAAATTTGACATTTTGCATGACACTAATCATACGTAATATTTATGTATCTATTGGTCTTAATATATTTTTATTTGACTTACATGATTCCTAAATTCACCTCACCATAAATATGTAGTCTTTTATAGCTAAATCTTGTCGAGATTACCTTATGGATATGGATCCCTTCTGCCTATCGACACTAGACTAGCTACCTTGTGTCTATAGTGTGGGTTTGATCTATTCGTAACCACATATTTATCATTATTATTATACAATTATGCACGAGACGTATTATGTACTTTGTAGAAACATATTCCCTCCCTATACACGAGATATCTCTAATAGGGAGGTAGTTGTAATATTATTGTGATTGTTTTTCATTGTTTATTGAAAATAATATTGTATTGTGTACCTACTTTTGAAATAAATATATTTATTATTATTATTATTATATACTATATACTAACAATTCCAGTCCTAATCCTGCTTCGAAATGTAGGTGTACCGTTAGCAAGCCCTGCTCCCCTCTCATCGATTCAGCTTTCGAGACAAGGGTCAATACTGGTCTTGCCCCGTTTCCCGCCAGGGTCCTAGACAAAGCTTCTTAACATATATTTATAATTATTCTTATTATATATAGCTGCATGTTCAAATGAGTATACATATTATATATTATTTTATATATTCGGGGTGTAGATTAGTGCACACGGGCTCAAAGTACGGCATGGCGAGTTTTGAGACGAGAAGGGGCGAAGGCGGCGCCCCTTCAGCATGGACACAGCATGCTTTCCATGCATTAACAACCAGTAGTTATAGTCTCCGAAAATGATGTCAAAGCAATCGTGTTGAAATTTAATTAATATTTAAAAGTAATAAGGTAATGTTTTGGGGTGCGCCACTGTCCTTTCGACGCATCGAATTAGTATCTAGGTATATTGTGGAACACACATGCATTGGCTATAGATACTGTACTATGAAATGGTTATCTTATGTAGGGACATCGATCGGCAACCAGATTTTATTTTATGATGACTTGTTATGTTATATTTCGTTATGTTTTATTATGCTCTATTTTTATTATGTTATTTTACAGTATCTCAAGGTAAGTGATCTGGCGTCAAAGTTGATCTCAGAGTTAATATGTATTAAAATTCATGTTTAAATTGTTTTATTGATTTTGTGATTTTGTTGTTCTTTTTGATTATTGAAATGTATATTTCAGGTGACTTATTTTGCGTTTTTAAAAATACACAACGTAGGTAAAATTATCGGCAAAACACAACGTACTGGGTCCAAATCTTCTGAAATAGTTAATAGATAATCTAGACGATCACGAAAGGCCAAAATTCGTTAATAAATTCAATTAGGAATGCGATATTTCGTACGTATATTTGCAACAATGCGAAAATTCATACAATTCTTAGCTAGCTGAATAGGGTTGTCACTTCTAGTTTGGGAATCAATTATTACAGAAGTTATAGTTTAGAAGCTAGGATGTTGCAAATTCGGAGCTTAGAATGGTTTAAAATAGGTAGGGTCATCACACTATGTAACACAGTAAGTATACCTATACTTAATATTATTAATAATAATATAATGTGAGAAAACGAGATCGTTAAAGCGTACGTATTATAATAATAATACGTATGTAAACATAATCTTCATAATAACGCAAATATGACAATTCCCAGAGCGATGGTTTCCTAAATATCTTTATGAAGCAATATAATACACACAAAACAACCACATAAAAATGAATAAATACAAGAGAAAATGAAAAAAAACACATCGGAAAATAATGTGAGTTGTTGTTGTTGTTCTTAAAGACTTTTATCTAAAGCGTTTCGTCGTATATAAAATAAATAAATATCATTATTATTAAGTATGTATTTTAATAAAAACTGTATCAGTAAAACACAAAATATAACATTATACTCTTATAGGGAAATGTTTGTGAAAAATAATACAGTTAACTTTTATAAGTGTACATTGTTCATATTAATGAACACATCATGTGGGCGAAGTCACACCGTATAAAATATAATAACCACTTACGTGGGACTCGTAGCAAACTTCTTCTTATACAGTTATTTTTATAGTAGATACTATATTGTCCTTTACATTCCTTTAATGGCGTCATAATCGTAAATTCAAAGGAATTATTTAAATGTCTGTAAGTGTATCCTTTTTACTTACTTCCTTTCTCTTTTATCACTAAGTACTCTACAATAATAATTTATCAAAGGACTTTTTTGTACTATGTAATTGATAAACAAAAAAAATGATGCATATAATATTATTTTCTTTTATAATATATTTACAACATATTTTGATTTCGGATTTATTTTACAGTAGACTCATCTTTAATATTCGTTTTGGTTATAGACGTGAAATTAATTTCTTAGTATGATTTATAATGAGCAGAATAAATACATAAATAAATAAATAAAACTTTATTGACCATAATTTTACACAAATACATAAACAATACAATACAACATCACAAAACGTGACAAATAACAAAATTTGGCCAAAAGGCGGACTTGTTGCTAGGCAACGTCTTCCAGTCAACTCCAGAATAATATATATTAGTTTTTATTTATGCAAACAATCATGGAATCTTCCACAATTAAGCTTTCCAGTATGCAGTATGTAATGGAATATAAGGTCGTCTTTTCCTTTAAAAAAAATAAAAGATTTTCAGGCTGCTTAGCATATGGCCTTGCTAATTTTCAGGTATTCATGCCTCATAGAGGTTTTAAGAATATTAAAGGATATGAAAACTTAAAATAATTTAGGATTATTTAAGGAAAAAATACTTAAAAAATGTGATACTTTTACAATTCCATCGACTTTTATTCAAAACGTTCTTATACGTGAAGGAATGTATGCAGTCCAAAGTCCAGTCAATAAAGATCAGCCTTCGTAGTCCCCTTAGATGGCACCGTCGGGAAGAAAAACAACTCCATCCACTCTCTCAATAATACCAGGCAACGGGTGCGAGGCATCATTATTATTATGCAGTCCAAAACCAAGTGAGTAGAAATAAAGGTATGTCAATCATGATATAGACAATACAGTCGTTACAACCATTAGGTATACGCGATATTTTATATCTCATACAATAAAATATTTATGTTCCGTGGAGCACCCTGCAGAGATCTGGCCTCTCACTCTTTTAATTAGGTTTTTGAGTGTCCTGTAAGAGGTAGATGTTTGAAAAAATAAGGAAATTCATCTTCATCTTCAATTCAGCGATGAGGTTTGTATCTCATCCTGAACGTATTAATTTTTCGCACGAAGACGACGGCTTGCATGTTTGTTACCTGTGGCTGGTTTGTAAACTATCCTGCAAGTGTAGTAGTGATAGTAATATATATGTTTTAAAAGATATACCTATCTGGGTTTTGTTATAAACCCAAATACAACCTTATACACCTTTCACAGTAAGCTGAAAATAATATTACAACGATAATAAAGAGTTTGTACTGTAAAAAGCGTAGGCGCACAGCCTCATTTGCGACATGATCGTATCAAGCAGAAGAGAAGAATTTATATAAGAATAAAATAAGAGATAATAACATTTAGAGAATCAATACAAAATTCCACTATCGACATCATAATATTCAAGTACGTACATTAGGGGGTAATGGATTATTTTACTGATTTTCGTATCGTAAAAATATCCTTTAATAGGACAAGACTTACATAAAAAAAACCTTCCTATAGTTGAGGGATGGGTCATAACCTTAAAACATATTTTGTCGTAAAAACAAAAGATGTCCAAGCGTAACAAAATATATGATGTAACAGAGAATATACTATACTTGGAAATATAAAATAAATAGCTTATAATTGTATACTATTGTCAAATTATAGTCTTAAAAATCTATTGGATGTATTCTCTTCCAAGTTGAATTGCTGAAACAGTAAAAGGTTTGTGCAATTTATTATTAACATAGAGATTTTCTCCGTACCATAATAAATCAAACGGAACGTGTAGCACACCTCATCGCTGAAATAAATATGATAAATGTAATACATGAAATTTTATAAAAAAAATTACAGGTCAATCGAAACTTCTACATGCTTCGGGGACTTCATGGATAAAACCGATAACTCGATGTGACTTTTTTTGTATGCAATAAGAAAATATTTTCACATTACTTTTATTCTTAAGGAAATACTAAATATATTATGATGGACATTTATAAATAAAGACAAGTTTACATCGAACAATATCTGCACTGATAAAAACGAAATCATTTCTTAAAATATCCTTGTTGGTAAAGTAAAAGTAGTCAGTACAATATAATAGATTGTGACGGAAAAGATTTATCAACTAAAGAACTCCATGCAAACAGTGGAAAGTCAATAGGCTGAGGGAGGAATGGGGTCCAAATAGGCAGTCAATATAAGTAACAAATTGATTTCATTAGGAACCCTTTTAGGGGCGCCATCTTGATGGGAGCATTCAGCATTATGTCTTCTTGAACGAGAGCTACCAGGAAATAAAATGGGTAAAAAATAAACGCCGTCAAAAATATGTCAAACCGCATAAGAATCAAAAGGTTCGGATGATGGTGAAAGGGTCATTGGGTGAGATATGTTGGTATAACTTTTCAAATATACGTTCTTACTAAAAAGTTGTTTGTACTTAGTCACTTTATAACACAATACATAGAAAAGGAATAAGATTACAGTTGGGAATAAAAATAACCACTATATAAGCAAAATACAAAATATCACACTAATTAAATTGACATATTCAAATTGACATGACAAATTGTATTAAATCATTTAGAGTTGAATAGTTCGAACATTTGTGTAATCAAAAGGTGAAAAAGTCAATAAATATGTAATGTTTGAAAAAATTTACAAAATTTTTAAATTCTTTATACTAAAGTTAAACCATAAATATATTAATATAAAAATAGCTTTATTGCCGCAAAATAAATAAAAATACCGCAAGTCTTACAGTTTCGATTAAAATTTTGTAGAATAATTACACAGAAAAATCGGTTCTGCGAACATAATACATTGAATGGATTGGATAAAAATATTTTGGAATAAAAAATGTTTAATTTAACAGTAGCTACATTTTAACGAACAATTAAAATAACAGGAAGCACCCATGATCACAATAGCCGCGGGGATAGCGGTTTAACTTCCCGAACACTACGGTACGAAAAATGGGGCACGTTTTATTATATAAAAAATAAAATAAAAAAAGGTTTGACGTTCACGCGATAAATCTGAAAATCCATAGACAATTTCAATTTGAAAAACATTTTTGCAATTCGCGAAATGCGTCTCATTTTTAGAATAACATTGTTTCTATTTGGAACGTTTTCATTATTCAAAATTTACATTCCATTCAATTAAAGTTTATAAAACGCAATTTTCTCCTTCTTTCGAAGAAGTGTTTGAAAATTTTCATTTCTGTTTGAACCAATAATATTATATTGTTTGAAGTCAAACTACCCAATATTAAACTATATTGTCTAATTCCGTTTATCACAATCTTTCCCAAAATATACGTTGCATTATACAGAATCAAACTAAAGATATTGCTTATAGACGTAGTAGGGTCAATTCTGAATCTTGATGAACTAACTAAACTAATAATAGTTGACTAATATTAGTCATTATAGTACAAATTCCTATTCAGTATTAGTTACGAACTATATAAGAATCTCGGAGTCACATTTGATCAACATCTTTCTTGGTTACCCCACGTGAAAAACGTGAGCAGTAAAATTTTCGCGAGACTGCACTCATTCAAAAGACTCCAATCATTTCTTCCTCAAAATACAAAACGCATGATAGCTCAAACATTTCTCCTTCCAATCCTATACTACGCAGACTGTACCCTTCCCGATACCTCTGAGGTACTCAATGGTAAATTGGATAGGTTGCAGAATGCATGTATACGATTTGTGTATGGTTTAAAAAAATATGACCATATTTCCAAATTTTGAGCAGAACTTAAATGGCCAACATACAAACAATCCCGCGATCTACATATACTCTACTTTCTGTACAACATCCTAAAGCACAATTCCCCTCAATACCTTTTTAAGCGTTTTGAATACCTGTCTTCACATGGACGTCCTCTGAGATCTCAGAATAACCAGTTACTTGCCGTCCCTGCCCACACCACAACCTTCTTCAGTTCATCATTTACGACCCATGCAATTAGAATGTGGAATAATCTACCTTGCAATATTAGAAATTCCTCTACGCTACACGTTTTTAAGAATAACCTAAAATCCATAGACTTATCCTAAAAAGTTCCTCCCCGTGCCTTTATCCTTCATTTTATAGTATTTATTAGAGGAAACATGACATATATATAAAATGTTCTACTTAGGGCTAAGAATGTAATTAGTTATAATTAAATTTAGTATTAACTGTTCACATTTAGTATTAATTACACATTGTCAACATAGTATCACACATTATTTTGGTAAGCTGGAAGATATTGCCTCCAGGCAATAAGCTCGCCAATTGCTCATGATTTTTTTTCTGATCAATAAAGTGTTCTTATTATTATTATTATATACAACTATAAACTCGATAACTACCAAGGGCAAACGGTAAAATCTATGGGACAAACAAATATTAGTAGGTGATGCCGCAATAAAAAATGTTTTTCACGTTCCGACTTACACTTCTGGCAACAATTTAATAGTTGTCGCGCGTGAAAATTGTGAAATGTCAGATTCGCCGGTATATTTTGTCGTTCGCATTTGCGTCGGTGGTGGTATAATTTTTCAATTTATAGGTGCCAAGAGTTTCGAGGACCCTAAAAATATACATTTTTTACTTTTAATTGAAAAAACAATTTTAAACTTCCAAAATATAGCAATATTCTGCGGCAAAATGACAGCAACTAATAATATTCGCACATTAAAAGTCGCGAATAAAATTCTGCCAAATACAACTAATTGTAGTTGTCAGATGTCAACTAAAATTTCGTTCTGAATACGAAATCCATAGATTCTCGAAATTTATAGTTGTACTAAGGTGTCAAAATGAACTAGCTAACTTAATTAGTTTTAGTACGGAAAACTGTGAATACGAATTTGAACTAAATATATCTCCTTTAGAGCAAGTAAACTATTTTATGATTCAGAATTGGCCATACTATTAAAGTAATTACTAAAGCCTATGACTATGTTAGTCGAAACCCAGTCACTAAACTATTAAAAATAACGAAAACTTAACCAATTGTATTTCTTTAAATGAATTAATATGAATGAATTAAGGAATTTTACAAAATAAACATCAAATAAATCAGCGAATATCATAGTTTAAAAGGAATTAATACGATTTTCGTAAAATCGAAGCAAAATAAGTTAACTTGGAAAAAAGTTTGAGCGATAATATCAATGTTTAATTATCTACACAAAATTAGCGCTTTATTTTGATAAAATAAATAATCATTTAATCCGAATAGTAGACGTAAGTAAGTAACATTTAATCCGAATAGTAGACGTAAGTAAGTAACATTTAATCCGAATAGTAGACGTAAGTAACATTTAATTCGAATAGTAGACGTAAGTAAGTAACAGTTAGTAACAAATAATATACCTATTGTCTTAAATATTGAAGGTAAAATAAGATTTGTTCCAAAACACCGTGAGTGGTAATGTATATATCTAATAAAATGGCAGTACTTATGAGGTTTTCAAAGAGACAGAAGGTATTTTTATATCGAACTGCACGTGAAAGTGACTTTTTACATTATATATAAAGGGGACTTTTATCAATAGAACCCTTCCATATAATAAAATGATAGTCCATATCGACGATTTTTTTTAAAGTACCCTAATAAATTACACTCTATTCGCTTGAAACAATATTTTCCCCTATTATTTACATTCGATAGACTGTGGATTTTACCATTTTCAGTAGCATGACACTTCACGATTGTATTTGAACGGTTACATTTTTCTTCACATTTTCAATACTCTACTTTCAATACCAATTTATTTATCTATAGGTACTTTATACTTTTAACAAGTTTTTATAACTAGTTGCTTATTACTATGAGGATTTTTTTAAATTCAAGATGATTCGTTAAAGCATCTATAATACATTACATACATACAATTAAATATAGCGAAAATTAATATTAACGAAAAAACTCATTATAATGCTTTTTTTAGGGTAGGTACATAAATAAACGTTTATCGTTTTTAATATGTAGTTCGCCTTAAATTAATTCTTGGAGGTATAATAAATTATTCATCAAATTTAATATTTAAATATATATTAAAAAAAATGTTATAAATACAAAATTGGAAATGAATTATGTATATTTAATAGGTCATTCTGAAAAAAAATGTTGACATACCAAAAGGATCATTAAATACGCTCGAGTGTATTGGCATTGATAAATTTAACTTGTATCAGATTGCAAACAAACAGACAAAGGATAATAAAGAGACTGAGGTCTCCGAAACTCACGGGAACTGTAAACGTAAAAGACTTTTCACACGAACTGAAAAAAGATTTATGTTTCAAGCTTTGAAGAGGGAAAGGGATAGACACTTTTATAATAAACCAAATGCTTTTCAAAGACGGAATACGAGTAATAACAAAGAGTAAATAAAAAATAAATATGTGTATACAGTCCGTAGTGTCTGACCGAAAATTAAATTATCAATGAAATTCGGCATAAATTTTGGTTTCGTCCTAAACCGAAATTTACTCAAATCAATACAATTTAATACCAAATCTGTGAGAATAAGAAACCCAGCCAGAGAAAAAAAAAAAACTAGTAGATTATTATTACTCACTCCCGTCTTATGGACGAAGCCCTTCTCCAAGTTGTCAGTTTCGGTTAGGACTGTATCCAGATTACACATATCGCCATGTATATCAAAGTATTTATCAAATTACCCTGTTTATCGATGTTTTTTTTACAATTAACTATTGTATGAAGTTATTTGTGTATATTTATAACATGAACTTACCACATAAAGCTAGGAAACTGGAATACCTAGAAAGAGAACCCCATGCTGGATACTTTCAAAGAACAATACATACACATGAAGCTGTCATTGGGGTTATAAGAGAGAAAATCGGAGCCTTCGGCATGTCACCCAGTTGGTTAATTGGACAAAATGCACCTCAGGAAAAAGATGGGTTGCTAGTTTACGTCCCGCCCGGGGCACTACCAAATAAGGTGACATTGTTTTTCTAAGCTTCATACGGCAATTTCATGTGTAAATTTTGCATACATAATTTCAAACAATGGTTTATTGTAAAAAATAACATTTCATTTCATATATTGGGAAAAATGCCAATGGGGAAAAAATTGTGATATACCAAAGTCAAGAAAATTGCAAAATAAACCAGCTATCGACAGCTTTCGCTGTCGGATGGAATTTTCAGTAACAACACGTCGCGCAATGGTAGGTATATATTTTTTAACCGCAATGTATTCTGATAATATTTGATTTTTTAGTGCTATGAAACTAGCATTAAAGTCATGTTTTAAAATAAATGGAACTGAAACCATCTCAGCTTAGCAGTGGAAAGTTCGGTTACTTACGCCGAATGCGCAAGCGAAACAAATAAGAACCGAAATTGGTCCATAACTACTGTTACGTAATAAAAGGTCGGCTCTCGAAATACGGTGCCCATCTATAATAATTTCATCGCAGAGAATATCATCTCAGAAACGACATTCATAAGTAAGTATTTTATATCGTAAGAATGATGAAATAGTCTCGTCTAACAAATATGTCCCTTTCACTATCTTTTCATTATTGAAAACAATATATTTACCAGTAGAAATAAAGGAATATAAAAGCTGTGGAACAAATTAAAATACGTGAATCACTCAAACCATTACATTGAGCGAGTCAGTGAATGATTATTGAATATATTGATGAATTTGGGTAGGTACTGTTTTTATTTTAGAATTGGAAAAACAATATTATTACACGTTTAGAAATATGCCTTAAGCTTTATTCGATCGGATAGAATGAAAATAAAATCGCTTTAAATATACGAGTAGGTTATTTCGTTAACCCAAATACCAAATCAAGTGTATTTTCAAAGGAAGTCCAAAGGGGAAAACCAATTAAACTTTTTTGGAATTTGCGAATTAAAAAATGCAAAGATATGACGAATTTAGAATAATTTCTGTTTTAAAATAAATTTAATAAAAAGGGATGAAATTCCAGTGCAATAATTTTTATACCGTCTCCCCTTCTATTGATTTTTGAGTCTGTTTAAAATTATGAGGAATGATAATAAAATTACAACGCCGAAGTGCATGAAGGGGAGATGAAAAATTCAAGTACCTACCTTCTAAAATACGTAGGATTTTTTTTAACACCTTTTCCATTTATTAAAAAATACATTCACCAGTCCCTTTTTAACAAAAAACCGATGTTATTTTTAAAAATATACCTTCGCTCAAATCTAAGATATTTAGGTTTTAATTGAATTTTCCAGACATAGCTCCAAGCTATATTCTAATATATAACTACAGAAAAAATAAAAAGATAAAAAATGATGTTCATTATAAAAAGTTGTATAATGATATTTAAAGACGACTGGAGATATATTTAGTTCTTCGTTTATTACTTCTGAAAGTAATGAACATAAGGTGAGAGAATATTACGATAGCTTTCGTATCGACATAGCAATCCAAAGTTTAAGAATCGAATTAAAGGATATGGATTTTTAAGTTTTAAAGACAGTCTATTTAAATCACTTTTTAACGACTCAAAAATTATACTGAATTATAATTAGTAAATTAGTTAATTAGAATTATTATTGGTCACGTATAGAATAAGTAAAGCTTCCTCACTTTCACAGCTATTTGATTGTGAGAAATAGCTGTATTCGTAAGCAAATTATTTACAACACTGATAATTACGCACTTTATAAAGCGGTGTCTTATGAATGAGAATATATTAGTCTATTAAAAATCATTAAATTCGTAGTTTAAAATTATTAGGAAAATTTATTGATGAAGTCAAAGGTACCTTATCTATAAGGGTAAAGTTTCATCCTAAACTTACCATAAAAAATTAAACGTAAATTGGCGAAGATTGAGTGAATACCTGAAAAATCTATGGGTGGAATATGGAAATGTATTATTTATTTATTTATTCATGAATATACGGCAATATGCCTTTTATTACATAATCATTATAGTTGACAATATCAATGAATTAAAAACCAAAACAAAAATACATACACAAATATAAAAACAATAAAATGACCACAATTACAATACATACTCGATCAAAAATATAGTGTTCCAAATCCATACAAGTATACACAACAATAGAAAACCAAAAGTTTATATCCAACACAATAAAATGATTCCTGACACATGTTCAAACATTACTTATTCAAATTAATTAATCACATCTAATTTATTTCATCTAGTTTTATCCAAAAAAGTTTATGAATCAAAAACAACACTTGTAAAACAAATCAAACAGCGCATATATAATAAAATTTACGCAAAAATAAAACCGACACTAAATAAACAAACGAAGCATAGAATGATCAGGACAATATACATTTATTGACTATTTATAATTTCAAAATAAGTCTGATTAAAATATTTGATTATTTTATCTTTCATTACATAATCACCTTCAAAAAACAAATCCAAATTCAATACATCGATAAATCTATTTCCAAGCATGTGCAGACGATTAATGACGGAATGGCTCTGGTAATTGGTTCGAGTATTTGATTCTTTAAATAAAATTTTCTGTCTAGTGGGACGATCAGGGACATGAAAATTGAGCAATGAAAGTAGCTCCGGGCAATCAAAACCTGAATTTACAATTTTGTATAAAAGAATCATGTCCAACAGGACACGCCTGTCAAACAATTTAGACATTCGAAGCTCCAGCAAAAGATGTTCATAACAGAAGTCAACATATGGGATGCCTAACCGAAAGTTAATATAACGCATGAATTTGCGTTGAACCCTCTCTATAGTATGTATATGCACACCATAATAAGGGGACCACACTGATGATGCATATTCCAACTGACTTCTAACATAGGCTTGGAAGAGAATCTTAAGGGTATATGTGTTTTTGAAGTCTCTGGAAATGCGTATAATGAAGCCCAACATCCGAAAAGCTCTGTCCGCGACACTTGATATATGCCCGGTGAAGGATAAACCGTCATCAAATAATACACCCAAATCACGCACCTCACTAACGGCCTCGAGAGCGACTCCATCCAGGGTGTAATTAAACAAGACTCTACTTCTAGTTTTAGCAAATCTTATGACATTGCACTTGTTAGTGTTCAACATCAAACCATTTTTATGACACCAAGCAGATATTAAGTCTATGTTATTTTGTAGTACCTTGCAGTCATCAATGTTTTTTATGACCCTATACATTTTGAGATCATCAGCATATAGAAGAACCTCGACCCCAATCAGATCATTTACAATATCGTTAATAAAAATGTTAAAAAGAATTGGTCCAAGGTGAGACCCTTGTGGGACACCGCTGATAGAAACGAAAACACGAGATACGACACCTCCCACCCTTACAGCAAGAGTTCTTCCCGATAGGTAACTCTCGACCCAACGAAGAAGATTACCACAGATTACCACATTAAATATAGGTATATAATAATAATAAAAAGATGATTTGTATTTGGCGCTGTTTAATGGTCCGTGACCATCTCAAGAGCGCCGTGGCTTTTTAGTTATGTTGGAAGCATCTTCTAGGTCAAACATGAAGTTCATGTAACGCTGCTGCCACTGCAGAGGACTCTCCATCTTTATTGGAATCAGTTCTTTTCCTCAGGCCATCCCATATCTTGGTCATGGTGTCGTACGTCTCTACGTTTTTGGGATGACTCTGGGGCCATCCACGAAGAGTGCAGATTTTCTCAATAGCCGACTCGAAATCCTTCTTTTCGAGCGTTCCACATTGGTTGAAATCAAAGAAAACGTTGGACACATAGAGAAGCTTCTTCTTACGGAGATCTGAGATTGGCATCGTGGTAGACAAAACAGTATTTTTGTCTTTTTCACCCGCTGTGTTGATGCGAGTAGTCGGTGTTGTTATCCTTCTCTGTTACACTACTGGACATACACTGATCACTACACGCTGGCACTTGTATAGAATGATTCTCGGAAATGGTCGATTTTTTTAACACATGTTTTGGCAATAGAAGCGAGAATGCAACACAAAATGATGACTTTTTAAAGTTTTGAAGAGACAATCAACAATAATGAATATTTATTTATTTCGAGTTTTGATGAAGTTTAAGAGATGATGAGAAGCAAAAACTACGCGGTTTTGTAATGTTAGCGTGCACAAGAAAGTTCAGCACTATAGGACCGATATCTTTCGTAAAATCGAATTATTTAAATGAGCGGTATGATTTGCGTGGTGGCAGCTAGACAGCGCGCAACCCATATACCATGGACCGGTGGATAATCAATCAACCATAGAAATGAATTTCAAACATCCTATAGTTTTCTCCACAACTTTTCTCTACAATTTCCGTCAATAGTCATATTTGAATTAGATATTCTAAAAAAATATCCAAATGTAAAAAAAAACATATAATAACTAACCTTTTCATGTTGCCATTTCATGATATCGGGTGTATAGGAGATTGATGAAAGTTTAAGTAACATACCTGAAACAATTAAAGGAATAAATTAGTGTTTGCTACTAGTATATCTAGTATTTTGGATATTGCAAATAAATTTTTCATAATGATTCAAAAACACAAATGGACATGTTTTTTGCTGTAAATCGAAAACTGTTTACATAGTACATTTGTGTTGATCTTTTTCAAACTTGTCCGGGTATAACCAAAAATGATAAAGGCTTCTCAATTCATAATGATTTTGTGCTGGTAATGTTAAAACATAATGTTACCTAATCCTTGATGGGATTTCTGCTACTACTATACTATCAAAAAATGCAATAGAAAAGCAATTATTTCAAACCGCCATTGCAAAAAAATCTATGTAAAAGACAATAAATGTGGTGTAGGTATGTACTCTGTAACCAAATAAATGATACTTCAAAAAAACATTCCAAATAATTGCAACATAAACCGTAAACTCTTTTCCTATTTTTAAAAATAAAATACTTCATGTGCCTGTGCGATCACATTGGCAAGGAGAGGGTTAAGACTGGAATAAAATGAATTAATAAATATTTTTATAAGAATGATTATACCCTCTTTAATTAAAATAAATACAATATCCCAAGTTCGATTCCCGGCCAGGGCAAAATGAAGAATGACCCTTTTCAAATTGTTCTGGGTCTAGATGTTACATGTATATATTTAGTGCATTGTATATATGTGTGTTTTTTCCAAGTGTGGGGATGGGAGAAAGTCGGGCTAGTTTAAATTAAAAAACGGGAGCGTTTTCAACACACAGCCAACTTTATTGAAGGTTTAACAGGAAGAGGAAATCACATAATTTTGACAATAGACATCACAGATAAAGATGTGGCAGTGTTGCCATGATACATATTTGTTGCTTAAACATCTTCCCAAGGCGGGAGAGATGAAGGTGAGCAACTGCTCGAAATGATGGCTGACATGTGGAAGCAAGTGAACTTTAACATCGATATAGTGGACTGTATTTAGTATGAAATTGTTTATTCACTGACCTTAACAATCAACCACCCTCTCGAGCATACTTAATTCAAACATTAAATCCCACTGACAAATCTCATTTAATTTTTACTTATTAAATCCCAATGATAAATCTTATTTGAATTTTATTTATTTTTTACCCCATTAACATTTTACAATTGCATTGAAGCTTAATAATTTGAACCCCAGCAATGATGTATTATTAACTTATACATTTACATATACTATCACATTTCCTTTACATATTTATAACACTTTAATAGCTATATTATATAGGTACATTGATCACTTGAGATTAATATCTTAAACTATAAACTTAAGTTATATTTGTTTTTGCCCCTAAATAAGTTAGTACTTGTTGCTTCATTACATTAAGCCTATTAAATTAGGTATATTTAATGTTACTTTGAAATCAATTTTATACTTAGTCTTACATTACCTACCTAGTACACATATTTAAATTATCATGACTCTATGTTAATTATCAAAGTATTATTTTTTACATAATTTTACCAAGAATATTAATGATGTTGATCATCACTTCAACATCATCTAAATGGAGTATATTTCAATATTAAATTTCTTACATTATATTTCAACAAAATTATATAAATGATGTCAGTCATCACTCTTACATCATTTAACCTTAATTGTGTACAGAGATATATCGGGGAAGGGGGGGCTGTTTGACCTTGCTCTGCGCGTTACAATTTAAAATTATACAAGATATTGGCTGTGTGCTGAGGAGCTCCCATTTTGTCGCGAGCGAGTGACCTCAAGGCAGTCACTCGCTCGGGACGAGCAAGGCAGGTCTGCGTCCCGCCATGGGAATTATTATTCCAATGGCAAGACACAGACCCTTCCAATGGAAGTGCGATGGCATTTTCCATCACTTTTCATAACTTCTATAGCCCTAACACATCCATCCCTTCCTGGATATATCTCCGTCACACGGGCCATTGGCCATGTCAAAGAGGGACCATCATTTTCCCTTAGAATTACAAGAGATCCTTTTTGAATGTTTGGAAGCTTATCTTTCCACTTAGGACGACTCTGGAGTTGGTTCAAGTATTGTTTAGACCAATCTTTCCAGAAACGTTCCTTCGTGGCTGTACAATGTTGCCAAAATTGCAGCCTGTTTTCAGGTATCTTAGTTAAATTTTGTTCAGGAATCCCTGTTAGAGATTCTCCAGCCAAAAAGTGACCTGGTGTCAAATAAGAAAAGTCCTCAATGTCTGTGGACATTTGCACAAGAGGGCGTGAATTTAAAATTTGTTCTATTTCAACTAAAACAGTATAAAATTGTTCGTAACTAAGAACTTTGCTTCCCAGCACTCTTTTCAGGTGATATTTAGTGGCTTTGACGCTTGCCTCCCATAGCCCACCAAAGACCGGGGAATAGCTAGGTATGAAGTTAAATTTAATTCCAGATCTTTCTGAGTGTGTTAATACCTGTCTCCGGTGGGTGTCAGAGGCCTGCATTTTATACAATTCATTTAATTGATTATTAGCACCTTTAAATGTGCTGGCATTATCACAATAAACTTCTGTAGGGGTACCTCGCCTGCCAATAAATCTTTTAAAACTTGCCAAAAATGTTGAGGTTGTCAAATCTGATACCAATTCTAAGTGTATAGCCTTTGTAGCAAAGCAAACAAAAACAGCTATGTAACCCTTTGATGTGGTTGTACCTCTTAAACGAGATTGTTTGATTAAAATTGGTCCAGCGAAATCTATACCGATCTTTTGAAAAGGTCGACTTATATTTACTCTATTGGCAGGCAAAGACCCCATCAGTTGCTTAGCAGTATTTGCCTTTAATTTAAAACATGTTATACATTTGTACAATATTCTTTTGATGACCCTTAGTCCATTTATAATCCAATATTTCTGTCTGATATTAAATAAAACTAATTTTTGACCAGCATGTAATAATTTTCTATGTTCCTGTTCAATTATCAAATGAGTAATTTTTGAATCTGGAGGTAAAATAATTTGATGTTTATAAGAATAATCAATATTTGCATTTTGTAACCTACCCCCAACTCTTAACAAGCCCTTTGAATCTAAAAATGGATTTAACCCTTTTAATTTACCTGAAAAATAACGATTCTTTTTTAAGTTATTAATATCATCTTTAAAATAAATGTTTTGTTCGTGTAAAATTATAATATTCAAAGCATTATCTAGCTCCTCATATGACAATCTACCAATTATTTTTTCATTGTTCAATTTACATTTAAGGTTATTGCAAAATCTTAAAACATAACACAATACATGGATCATTTTTTCCAAACATGAAATGGATGTCAACCTATCAAATACATAATTATCAATTACACAATTATTAAATACATGACAATCAAAATTATTAGCGACAGATGCCATGCACAACGTATCAGTGGAAGCATCCGATTCAAGCAATTTGACATCACTTGCATCTAAATTACAATCTACAAAATTGTAATCCGAGCATTTTAAAAACTTAGGTCCATTCCACCAAAGTGGGTGGCCTTTTAAGTCCTGAGGGCTCACGCCTCGGCTGAGAGAGTCGGCTGGATTTTCTGTAGTGTTAACATATAACCATTTAAATGAAAGTGATAATTCACATATGAGGCTTACACGATTGGCAACGTATGCTTCTAATTTAATACATTTTGTTTTTATCCAAGATAAGACTACTTTAGAATCTACAAACAAATACACATGTCTTATTTTTAATTGTTCATTCAAAACATTATATACTCTATTCATTAATTTTGCTAAGACTGCTGCGTTTAATTCTAATCGTGGTACACTGAGCTTATTTTTAATTGGGTTGATTCTTGATTTTGAACAAAGCAAATTTATTTCTACTCGCCCATCTGTGAATATGGATCTCAGGTATACTGAACATCCATAGGCAGTACTTGATGAAGCATCGGAAAATCCTATTAATTGATGTTCTAATACATTGTCTGAACAAATGCTTCTATTAACTTCTATGGGTTTCATATTTATTAAACTATTAAAAAATGTTAACCACTGCTTTAATATATTTGAAGGAGGTATGTCATCCCATTCTTGTTTTTCTTTCCACAAAGATTGAATTAATGCTTTTGCTTGAACAAATATAGGTCCCATCAGGCCTAATGGATCATAAAATTTACTAATAAAACTTAAAATTGTTCTTTTTGTCCAAACAAATCTCTCAGCCGAAGGTGATGAAAACCTAAAAACATCTGCATTAACATCGAATGCTAGACCCAAGGTTTTGACTACAAAGTCACCCTCCTGCCAGTTCCGCTCGTCAAAGCACTGTAAGCTCCGTGGAATATCTGCAAGTATCGCTGAATGATTAGACGACCACTTGTGCAGTGAAAATCCTCCTAATTTTAATAATTCAATTAATTGCAATTTCATATCAATGATTGCATCTAAAGAATTATTACTTAACAGCACATCATCTACATATGTGCAATTCATTAATATATATGAAGCCAATGGATATTCTTCTTGATACCTTATAGCAAGTTCTTTTAAACATCTAGTAGCCAGAAATGAAGAGCTTTTTAATCCATACGTAACAGTATGTAGTTGAATACATTTAATAGACTCATCTGGAGTGTCCCTCCATAAAATATTTTGAAGAGATCTTTGCTCTTCTTCAATTAAAATGTTTCTATACATTTGTTTGATATCACAAGTAAATACAAATTTATTTAATCTAAATAATAATAATATATCAAATAGTTCTCTCTGCACGACAGGTCCATTCAACATTAAATCATTCAGCGAGACCTTGTTGGAAGTTTTCATGGAAGCGTCAAAAACTACTCTGAGCTTTGTTGATATTGCATTTTCTTTTATGATAGGATGATGTGGCAAAAAATATACAGCATCTCTAGTAAGATCATAATTACTGATATCAAAATATTCAGCATGTTTTAAATTTACATACTCATCAATAAAATCTTTGTATGAGTCAAACAATTTTCTATTAGATTTAAATCTTTTTTCTAAATTATTAAATCTTTTCAAAGCTAAGGAAAAGGATCCTCCAAGAAATTTATTTATTTCCTGATGAGGTACCTTGAAAGGTATAGCAACTTTAAATTTATTGTCTTGTAAGGTTACACTACTTTTATATACCTCTTCAGCCCTTTCATTTTCCCTGATGTTTTCCATGAAAATCTCCGGAACAGATTCCTCCTGCCAAAACCTTGACATGTGTTTACTGATGTCAGTCTCACACTCCTGGCAGAAGAGGTTGACAGTTCCTTGACGAGCAGATCCTCGGATGCTTCCAGTGACGACGTCTCCGAACTGCGTCGGGATGATTCTCATGGCACCTGCAGCAACATCTAGGCAGCTATTGAGGGACCCCAGCGACTGAAAGAAAATATTTGAACTGAGCAACAGATCTATTTTTCCAGGCACATTAAATGTATCATCTGCCAACTTGATGGCTTTGGGTAATTCAAGATGATCTAATTCAACGAGGGAGCTTGGCAATTTATTGGCTATTATCTCATCAACGACTAAGCATTCTGTACTGACACGATAAGGATGTACTAAAGAAAACAAATTCAGATGCACAGAACCTTTTACTCTCGCTTGAGTGTTGGATATGCCATTCACACTCTTGTTGTTTTTTAAAACTTTCCTTTCTAGTGAATTAACTAAATCTTGAGAGATAAAAGTAGCTTCGCTCCCACTATCCAATATTGCCCTGGCAATAATTTCTTGATTATCTTTTCCAAGTATTTTTACCTTTATTGTTGGAAGAAAGATTTGATTATAGGAAACTTTGTTTCCAGAAATTAATGTAATAAACTCACCCTGTTCACCACTGTCTGTTGAACGAGGTACATGCAATAATACATTGTGCCTTTCATTGCAAGTTTGACATGTAAGCTGTCGCTTACATTTTTTTCCCTGATGCCAGTTCAGACACATAATACATCTGCCTTGTTTTCCAATAAATTCCCTTCTTTCAACTGGTGTAGCTAGAATAAATAGTGGGCATTCAACTAGTCTATGATTACCCTTTTGACAAAAATAACATTTTTTAATAACCCTTGCTGCAAAAGAAGCTTTATTCTTTGAGAAATTATTTGTATGAAAGTTACTTTGTCCCTGGACATGTTCGTCAGAGTTCTCAAAGGCATTTAGTCTTGTTTCCATGATACTGTAAAATTCTTTGATGGTAGGCATTTGGCTAGAATCTCTTTCAAGATGAAAGGCCTTTACTGAATTTACATCAAGTTTATTTAAAATGTGAGACAGCAATAATGTGTCCCAATATTCTACTGGCTGACCCAGATTTTTTAATGCTTCTAAATGTTGCTTAATTTGACTAAGCATTTTTCTAATATCACCAACATTTGTTCTTTTGATGACCGGTAGGTCAATAAGAGCTTTTACATGTTCATTAATTATTTTAAATTTATTATTATACCTATCATCTAACAACTGCAAGGCCCCCCTATAGCTGCCCGCTACTATTGGTAAGTGCTTTATCAAATCAAAGGCCTCACCCTGTAAATGTGATCTAAGATACAAAAACTTTTGAATGTCTTCCAACCTACTATCCTTATCTATGACAGAGAAGAAAAATTCTTGAAAAGTATTGAAGTCACTGTACTTCCCTGTAAAGACCGGTATGTTGACTTGAGGCAGCTTCAGGCGACTGCTGGGCCCTGCCTCCGTAGACTGCGATGTATCATGGACGGCGGACTCAGACACCCTAGACTCGTTGGCTTGTCGATCAATCGCCTGGAGCTGCACCATCCTGGTCCTCAGAACCCTCATGATTTCAAAGTAGGTGTCTAATACGTTGGATTCATCCTCTTCATCCATAAGCTCCATGTTTAAGACCTCATATTTTTCATGTAGATGTTGCGCTCTTTCAATTCTCAGAGCCAAATCCTGTTCACTGGCTCCTTGCAAGAATTCAGCGTGAATAGAATTCTTCAATTTAGTAAGGCTAGATTTAATAAATCCCCTTTGGGCAATCAGCCCTTTTTCCTTCTCTTCTGTCGGCATATTTTCGCCTTTTTATATTTATACCTATTTATTTTTAATTATATTTATTTTTAATATTAAATTACTTTAATTGTTATATTTAATTGTTTATTATATTTATTTATTATTATTTATTGTTACATAGTCCTCCTTTTTTTTAGAACACTTTTAGTAGGTAATATTAACCTAGTTTTTTAATATTTTTTATGGGTAAAACCCTTATTTATTTTCAAATGTAGACATCACCACATTTAATATTTATTTTAATTTTTATTTTCTAATGTAGACATCACTACATTTAATATTTATTTTAATTTTTATTTTCTAATGTAGACATCACTACATGAGTTCTTGTTAAGAACACTTTATTAAGTAGGTAATGTTAACCTAATTATTTTTATGGGTGAAATCCTTTATTATTTAAAAATAATAATGTAGACGTTACTACATATTAGTTTTGTTATTATTAGAAACACTTACTCGTTCACCCATATTCGGATGCACTTTATTTAAGTGGATTCACTGTGTATTGTCCATCTTGTTCGAACACGCCATTGTACATTGTAGGTTGACATCAATTTCGAACACTTAAATTTGCTCCATTTTTAGCGAGACCAATCCCATCCTCACACTGGTTCATTTAAAAAATCCGGCTCGAAGGACCAATGTTTTTTCCAAGTGTGGGGATGGGAGAAAGTCGGGCTAGTTTAAATTAAAAAACGGGAGCGTTTTCAACACACAGCCAACTTTATTGAAGGTTTAACAGGAAGAGGAAATCACATAATTTTGACAATAGACATCACAGATAAAGATGTGGCAGTGTTGCCATGATACATATTTGTTGCTTAAACAATGTGTTTGTCGCGTTAGTAGGTACCCATAATACAAAATTCATATCCTAGTTTGGGATTAGCTCAATCGGTGTGAATAATTATTGTCTATGCATGTTATGTTATTATATAAATTGCATTCGTTTGCTCTTCACCCCATTTCCTGAATATGATTTTGTACACAGATCGACATCGATAAAAAAATTAACTGTTCAATATCTATATAGAATATAGAGTTCGTCGGTAGCCTGGAGGTAGAGTCTCGGCCTCATGAACAAGGGGTTCGGGGTTCGATCCCAGGTGGCGGCAAACTCCCCTTTCACGACACAAGCTTTAAGTAGCTTACTGTGAAAGGTGTATAAGGTTGTATTTGGGTTTATAACAAAACCCAGATATATCTTTAAAAAAAAAAAATCATATCAAAACATTGTGTGTATTTGAATGGACTTTATATTTATAGGACTAACATTATGACATATTATACACAGTTATGTACATATTATCTCTGGTAGTTTTAGTACACTATTCCTGTTAAAGTGTCCTATAAAATGGGTCGCAATATTGTACCTACAAATATTTTACTACATACTATCGCTTCGATTACTGTATTGGCACAAGATCAAATATTTGTCTGAACGATATTATTATCATGTGTATATTATAATATATGTGTGTATGTTTACAACCCTAGTTCCACTAGGTTTATATTTATATACTAAGGTTTAGTTCACATGATAATATCCTGAATATTTTTTCCTAGATAAATTTTACCGAATATATTGCACGGCATATATTTAGGAAAGAACAGTTTACACGATATTTGCACTGCAAAATAAACATATTTTTTATGCGTCATTATTTATGTAATTCAAATTCGATTGAGTAATATTTAAAAAAAAAATAATTACTTTTATTCACAATAAATTTTACATTGAACTAATTTGAAGATTTGAACTTGACATACTTATGTCAATTTAATAATATTTATTATTTTACTTTATGACTACTCTTGATTTGACTTTACTAATAAAATCATTTACATTAACTAAAAAATTAAACCAAATAAATTACATCACAACCTGAAGCTCGAATATATTACAATTTACATACTGACCTCAAATATTCTATGCTATGGTTTAATATTAAAGTGATTGAATACTTTTTCCCTTCTGTCTGTAATACTAAACTTGTTATTTTATATGATGATAATTAACATGTAAACGACTGATGCCGAATATAAATGATAAATAAATAAAATAAATATGTAACATACTCAAAAAGACATATTTAATATTATTTTCATACTATCACAAAATCTTATCGAATACATGGTGACTTACAAGGACTTATGTTATTGCATGATTCTGCAGTCAAATAACATATCATCATTAAAAAAATGTGTGACATGCATTGCCGTATAAATTAAACCCGAAGACATTATAATGAATAAAATTGTAATAGGCCAATGCCGTAAATTTATCAAATAAATAATGTATTTGATTAAACCTGAATCTAAAAGGAAATATTAATAATCGAATAATATAAAAGCCATATTCATAAAATACATATTCAATTAATTATGTTGTAAAAGAAATTGTAAATTAAAAAATTGTATAGCTTCGTTAAAATCATTACAACGTCTCGTTAAGTTTTTTTATTAAAAAAGTCTTATATTTTGTCGTGTGAACCAAGCCTGAGGATTTTCCAGAGAAGACTGCTACTACGACGCCATTTTAATGCATCCCTAATCTAGTGGAAAACATTGACAGAGAGCATTTAAAGCAAACAAACAAATATGGTATTAAATCGTGGGGTAATCGAAGATCACTGTTGTTATTAGTAGGTACTGTTATGTCTATATTGGTTGAAAACTGACGATCAACATAGCCTTCTATCTAATGATATTGAAATAGAAAGGGGAATAGGTTGTGATGGGTATTTTTTTTAATAATTTCGTGTTAGTAATACAAAATGTTTTTTTTTTATTTTTTATTTATTTTATTAAATTTAAAGTAGGTGTGTTAACGATGTGAAAATTCATTTTAATATGAGTTTTAAAATGTTAAACTTAACACTGTTTAATTTTCACGTATGATTATTTAGTCAATTAATATAGACTAAATTCTAATTGCCGAGCGCTTTCGCAAGAGTTACTTAAAACTCTTGTTTTAAGGGTTTTAAGTAACTCTTGCCCTGAAGATGCCGCATGGCGAAAGCGCTCGGCAATTAGAAGTTAGTCTATATTAATTGACTAAATAATCATATGTGAAAATTAAACAGTGTTTAGTTGAATATTTTTATTTTATTTACATTTATTCACGGAGTTAGCCTTTAACATGTTATAAATCAAATCAAAAATAGAGAACAACAACATAAAAAAAAATTACAATTAATGTGTCGAATCTAAAATTGTCATACAGGTAAAATAAATGTATGTGAGACAATTCTTATAAATTTATTAGTAAAATGTTTTTATTTTAATAGTTAATGTACCTGTTCTTCTTCTTCTTTAATAAACGGTGTCGGTGTTTAGGTAGTAGCATTCCACAATGAAACTAATAACAAATGTTTTTTTGCTATTGACAATGTTCTTGTCAGAAGAAAAACGTCTCTCTCGAGACAAGAAAACAAGAAGCCTAAGAGATCTGCTTATATCTAAGATGTTAATCGAGATTTATGGGAAATTTACAATTTTTTTTTTGTAAAGCGTCATATTAACCCAATTCAAATGTGATAATCAAATTAGCGATAAGGTTTGCCACAATTTTTGTAGGCACGGAGAGGATAGTTTTCATGTTTATAACATGCAGCTGGTCTGCTGCCTACCCCACATTTGTATGATATGTCGTGATGGTATATTTTGTAATAACCAAACTTATTTTGTTAGATTTTTTTTTTATGAAATTTATCATCAAAATAGACATTATATATTTATTTGTTGTATTCTCTACACTACACACTGATAAAACTTCAATTATTAATTAATTTTATTCTTTTTCAATTTAAATAACTGTATTATACACAGCGAAAAACAATATAAATATTCGTAAATACATATTTATGGAGATACACAATATTTCATGGTATGGGAATATACGGGAAATATAAACGTTTCATTTGACTTCTTGCAACATCGGTGAATTTATAACGAGAACACAAAAATAACTACAACGTATGTCCATTGACAAAGGACTAATATAAACTTTTATATGAAAACAATGCTCACATAGATGAGAGATCAGCTGCTTTTGTATCATAAATTTTTCACATAGTTGCGGGATTTCACAGAGAGATGCATAATGTACATATTATTTAGGAACTTTGTATCTAGGGAACTACAGAATAACAACAGCTGTTTGAAGTTGTCTATAAAACAATAAACAATGTGTTTTGATAGATGGAAATGCACATATGATAAACTTTCATTCAATCATGCCACCACGGCACAATTTGCACATGAAACTAGTTTTAACAATTATTTATTCAAATGACTACATAGTTTCAGAACACATCATGATACAAGACAGACGAATAATGTAGAGAAAATACCGATGCAATTCGAAAATAAATTTACATGCAAGCTAGTTGTTTATTTACTAAAGCATTAATTAGTACATGGAGACAAATAAAAATTACCTTTAATTGATTAAATTATCTATCTATATCATTACGGAATCTTATATTTTGCTTTATTGTATAGCTAGTAGACTTACTGTATAACCAAACAGGTCGTTCTCTTCGTACTAACAAAAGCTTAAGACATTCAGAATAGGTGATATATTTCGCTGAATTGAAGATGGTGAATGTCTTACACGGGATGTTTTACGAATAAGTACATGTCTTTTACAGAACACTCGAAACTTACAAAAAAGTGTGGCAGGCCTGATTTTCGTCGGAGTCTCCACAAGGTAATTAAAAATATAAAAAGTCATTAAATTGACCAATGAATTTTCTTTTTATTACCCGCATGTAAATCAAAATTTAAATGTTCATATAAAAATACCATGATAAATATGGGATAAATTAATAATAACATATTTTATCATTTTTATATTTTGTGTTTTTCAATCTTTTTGCTGTTTTATTTTAATATTGACCAAGAAATAAATTAAATTAATAAATGTAGATGATTTATACATGGCGCCGTTGAATGAACCGTGTTTATGTCAAGGGCACCGTGACTCCTCCCGAATAGTAGAATTTTGTACATCATTTCTATCTTGTTTGAGAAACTTTTTTAAATTTATTTTTCCAAAATATTCAGGATTTTTTCAAAAACCTCAGGAAATATTTAAGTAGTAATATTTATTACACCATATTCATGGTTATTATTAACAATAACGAGGAATATTATTTGCAATAACAATATTTATATTATATGACATCGTTGAATTGATAAATATAATAATTACAAAGTTGTTTCGTTATATTATTCAATTATATTACAGAACTGGGAACGAAGAAACTCTCAGAGCAACGACGACGCAAATATAAAATTTAATAATAATATGAACTTATGTACCTACATACTACGCTTTTGCTTATATAAAATGCTTATATTATAGTATTCAATATTCCCGCACAAATATTCTTCCTTGTACTCATGCATGTTTGTACATAAAGCGAGTAAAGTGATAGATAAAATAATGCCCTCTACAGAAAATTGCATAGTTGAATATGTCTTTAATACTATGACTACTACACCATCACGGCATATCCTACAAGTGGGATAGCCAGCAGACCAGAGGCCTAAGTCAAAACACATTTTAGCGTTACGTTTCATAAACATGCAAGCTGTCCTCTCCATGCCAATATAGAATCAAGACATTCAAAATGGGTAGTAAACATCATCGCTGAATTTAAGATGTAAAATGTCTTAATTTTTTTCGAACACCTGCCTTTTACAGGACATTCGAAAACTTACGAAGAGTGGCAGACCAATTCTTTACCGGGTGCTCCACGGGAGACTGCCTTATACAAGAACGAATATGAATATTATAGATGATTTATCTAAGGAATATTTGGAAAAAGAGATTCCCCTGATTGTGAATGTGGAGATGTGCAGACGGTGAGACACATAGTGCAGGACTGCCATCTCAAAAAACTCAGCGGGGATCTGCAGGAGATCCATAAAGCAGTACCGGAGGCGGTGAACTGGCTCTCAGCATTGGAGCCAAGACTATAGAGGACACGACGCAGCCCACATGGATTAACATTTATCAACACCGGCCCATACGAAAAGTAAAGTAAGTAAGGAATATTTTACAAATTAATTTTGCACGACAAAAGAAAGGACTGACCTTAATGATCTTTCCGCGGATCGGGGGTTGGAGAACACTGCTTTAGGGTAGTTTAGATATTCCTCACTAATCATTGTAAATAGGTAAAGAAATTTCAATAATAAGGGTGTTCGGTAGACAGCGAGGTTACTAATTTCATTATTTATTCATTCTTTACTGTACATTGATTACAAACAATTACATAAAAGAATAAAATCAATATACAGAGGGCGAGTTTATCGCAAAGGTGCGATCTCTTCCAACGAATTCATAATCTCAATCAAATAATCTTTGACTAATGCCAAATATTTTAAAGTAAATTAAAACCTTATAAGTGATTATAATAACATACAGCGTTCTTCATAACAAAATGTGGAATATCGATTGAAATATTGTTATGAACAAATCAAAGCAGGTTATTGTATATTTAATACAAAACATACTAAGTACTTACTATTCAGTTGATGTTCTCCACTGTATGTGTGTTTTGATAAAATTTATTTATAAGTTTCCCAAAGCTTATCAACTACTGTTACCGAACTATTGTAATAATAATATTGTAAAACAAGCACGTATGGGATACTACGGCGGCGGTGCATCTACGTGCAACGTAGATATATATAAAATAAGTTGTGATGTGAAAGTATATAACTTGGTTCTTCTATATTTTATTGAATTTACATATGTACCAACTTATGCAAAACAGGAATATGTTAAAAGTTATCTCAAATATTTAATCATTCATTTATACAATCACGGTATTTCCCACAAGTTGGGAAAACTTAGATGACCAACCATATGTAATCAACATGCAAATTGCCCTCTCCTTGCCAATAAAACTTAGGTCATCCAGGAAGATATAAAATGTGATGTTATACAAATAAATGTCTCTAACGGGATATCCGAAAACTAATGGAATAGTCGGCGACCTACTTTTTACCGGGGACTCCACGGGATTTAAACTTTCCAATTTTTACTGAAAACAAAAAGTGAAAACTAATTGTACTGGACATACTGCCACGTCGTCTAACCTCCACCCGCAAAGCCCAATATTATATGAAAATCGATGAGTTTTCTATAGGTTTATTATAAGACATGTCTTGTATCGCATCATACCTTTATAACTTCACCATTACCATTCAAATATCATATTTTTATCATATTTCTATACTTGAATAAATTATTTTAAAAAAGTTATGCCCTATGCCATTACTAAATTTCTCACAAGCGGGGAAGCCAGCGGGCCAACTGCATGTAATAAGCTTACAAATCGTCTCCGTCACCATAAATAAATAATTTGGCCTAAAATACTGCTTTTTGATCAAAATTTACCGAAAACTCAGATGGTTATTTATGTCTTGGGAAGATGTGATTCTAACAGCACAGAATGATTTAGAATTATGAAGGGTTGTATTGGCCTCAAGTTTCGAGAATCGGCGAATTAATTATGCTCATATAGTATTCGCATGGATAAAAAAATGATAAGAAAAAGAAATCAAGTCAGAAACAATATACAATATTTAAATTAACAACAATTTTTTTAGGTAATATTAGTTTTCCCTTTTCAATATCGTGTATCTATTGAACAGTATAAAGTTATTATTACATGGATATGAAAAATGTAACATTGTTAAAACAAAGATCAAAGAGGGTGAAACAGGGACAACATATTCAGAATAAAATACTAATATGCAATTCAAACGGAAATGAAAACAAAAAAGGGTCTTTGAATATTACATAATATATTGTATATTCATACAAAAAATAAATGCTGTATTTTTGTTGTGATTGAGTCACGTAAAACTAAATGTGATACTAACATAATAGCAAGTACACAAGTACGCACCTTAAAATATAAAAAAAATATTCATATAGGTATATAAACAATTAAACTAGAGCATAAGATTTTGCAGTGGGCCAAAAATCCCCTTAAGGAATTAGGCAATGAAATGTTTTTTTATTTTTTATTGTTTGAAATAAATAAAATTGCTGTTTTCTCAAGACGTTTACAAGTACACTCACATCATGGGCAAAAAATATAGAAAACTGTCACACGAGGTTTCGTAGATTGACGTTTTGTTTCATGGGAAAAGTGACCTTAAATCATTTTCTTCAGAATGAATAGTATCTTTGAGATGTCGAGTCGTATTATTTTCTAGCCTGCAAGTAAAGAAAGGTGGTTTAGTTTTACTTGATAGCTTGGCCAACGTTTTCTTAAATTCTGCTCACGATTTTGTTGTCATAAACAATACAGCGGCTTTTCTTTGATGTGCTGTATTTTACCAGCCCCGAAACTATTGTACATTTAACGAACAAACCTAACATATAAGGTTGAGAATATACAAAGTCGCTATAGATGTCCTGGACTGTACTACCAAACAAGGCGAAGTTGTCTTTTATAAGCCTTATATGATGAGGTGTGTTAAATGTATCTTGCCTTTGAAATGAGATGATGATGATTTATTTGCAATATGCCTTCATTATTATAGTCATTCAAAAAGAGTGTGCT
Source organism: Athripsodes cinereus (assembly GCA_947579605.1). Classification (NCBI taxonomy): domain Eukaryota; kingdom Metazoa; phylum Arthropoda; class Insecta; order Trichoptera; family Leptoceridae; genus Athripsodes; species Athripsodes cinereus. The sequence continues at coordinate 10,011,568 of OX388315.1, forward strand.
TAATGTTTTGATTTCAGTACTTAAAATTAATTCTAAGCAAACCACAACAAGAATCAAAAACAGATCTTTCATAATGAGGGTACAACGAAGTACCTATTGCTCATTACGGTATGAGGAAAATTGCTTAATAAAATTTTATACAACGTAATATCCTTGCAGTATAAAAAATCTTCTACACATTTTGTGTTTCAGTGAATGCGTAATTGAATTTTGCGGTTTACTCGGACATTGCAAAAACATGGTTAGTTTTAAAGTTACTTATATTTCCAAGAGAAAGGTTAAAAATAATTTGAGAATTATTTGAAACGAGGGTGTAAAAGCATTTTGAAAAATTAATATTATTTCACACATGATCACACTTGTATAGCTAAGCTGGCACCTTCATATTATGTTTAATACTCACCCAATTTTCCAGCACCTTCATGCGTAATTAAGCCTCCATTGAAAGGGCGGCACGAGCGAGTGAGACACAAGGATAGTGAGTGAATGAGACAAAGGTAACAGCGGGAGGGGAACCCCTTTTGAGACGTGCCATGGTTTATACAAAGTGACTGCTATCATTAAAATGGTTTGGTAATCTCATTCGGGATGTAAATGATACACTTACGAGATATGTTATAAAGTTGATGCACATGTAATACTAATTCCAACATACAATATTCACACCCATGTATACTTGTATCATAACTGATTAGCAAAATTATTACATTTGTAATCTTCATACAAACTTCGGTAAATACAAAGGACGAAAACAAAATAAAATCATTTCTTAACACAATCCATTACACATTTATTTGATATATGTATCAATTTTTGGTATCAATTCTATCACTACAGTCAAACCAATCTAAATTATTGTTTTGTCTAATATAATCAATCGAGCCATGAATAATTGTTATTAGTGATTTTATTTATACATATTGCTCATACTGATCAGGATTATAATAAAATAGACTCCAGTTATGAAAACAGCTTGAAAACTAATTAGTTAATAAACTTGTATGATGACTTTATTTAAGCTACGAAACTGATTTTTTAACTTTTGACTTTTTCGCAAAGCCTTCTATAGTCGAACGACAAGTATGACTAAGGCTGCTGATTACACACAATCTTATGGTCATATCCTGTAATTGCAACAAATAATGATGTTTATTATCAAATAACATAGGTACGTAAAACAAATAAATGAGCGTATCATTCTAACGAGCAGAATATTAAAATAACTTTATAATGGTAATTAAAACTATTAAACGAGTGTTTTACACAGTATCTAGAGGGTGTATTGAAATTATTGATTTTGCACATCACGACATCTACCACAAGTGAGATAGCCAGTGAACCCACTGTGTATTATGAACACACAGGTTTTTCACAGTGTGCCATAAATACAACAAGACATTCAGAATGGGTGACATACATTAACGCTGAATTAAATATAACACAATACAAATTATACAAAACGTAATTCTGTGTTGAAAACTGCCCTTTCCACGTCTTATATTGTTTCATGTATTGAATTTACATATGCATAGCATATTTCTTATATTAAATTTACATATGTGACCTCATTTATAGGTTAATTGCAATAATAACTCAATAATCAGAGTGGATCCAATTTATCAATGAAATTTAAGCATTAAAAAAGTGATTACCTAGATAGTCTAGCTACCTTCCTGTCATGGAAAATTTTGTGACATTTATTATACATGTCGAAAATTTTCAGATTGTTTATAACATAAAAACATTGATTTAAAACCCTTTAATACATGACGTATATAAATATTTTTTTATATATTTTAAATGCGGTGAGTATATTTTTTATTAACTGTTTGAAACAGTGGCATCATTGTATGGGAATGTAATAATTAAAACAAGTAATAATAATAACAATGTCATATTGGAAGACCACAGCAGATTGTGTACCAATGCATTTCAGAATCCGTTATCACAACGATTTATATAGTCAAATTTAATATATTTTATCACGGTACACATTTTCAACTGATTGACATTGCCAGGGGATGTTTAATGTGATGGTTACTGGGATATAATATGTAGGATGTATCACTGGGGGACATTGCATTCATTTTGTATTGTACTGATTGTCAGAGATTGGTCAGATAACAGACAAATAAATTTAATTAAAATACGAGTACATACGCATTATACACACATTTATCTATATGTTTTTTTACTCTGATTTTTTTAAATATACGAATGCTATGCAGGTCAATTTAGTCTTAATGTACTGTTTAGTCTAAATGTCTGATATTTTTGAAAATTGATTATATTTTCGTAATGGGTACTTATGAATAAATTTAACATTTTGTATGCACCATAAACCACGTAAATGAGAAGACATAAAATATGTTAAGTACTACAGTAAACTACATAAAGTTTGTCATATTAATTACCAAGCAATACCTATATATCTTTAATCAATACTTTAATATAGCGATAAAATATGCCACCCACTCATCATGAATATCTTGTTTTTTTTTCTTTTTAAATTGGACGAATAGGAAAGGACAATTTGCAAATTATTATACTAAAGTACCTACTCACGTTACAAAATATGTGTGATGGTATAGATAGAACAGATATTACCTAACAATTATTATAACAATTATTTAAATGAATTTCTTTTCAAATTTTTCCATCAAGTGTATTAGAAAATTAAAAAAATAATTTGGGCACAACGCGCAGATGATATAACTTATCAGATATCTCGATTGCAGAATAATGTTTACACACACACATTGTGTAAAATAATTTGGGCACAACGCGCAGATGATATAACTTATCAGACATCTCGATTGCAGAATAATGTTTACACACACACATTGTGTAAAATTTAGTCGTAAGAAGTGAGAAGATCGTCCCAACGCTTACGAGTTGGCTCCAGGCTGCATTAAGTGATCACTTTCGATATCGATGGACGACGTTTATTAAAACCACCAATCACGATATAAGGTCTGCCAGTTCAGATATGCTGAATCCAAACCATGAACATCCATTTTTTAGGATCTCATATACTAGATCTTGAATGGATCAAGATATTTCATTAAAAGATGGAGTCTCAATTAAGTAATATAGAATTTTAATACTTAATAATATTATTTTTTAAATTTGTTGTTTAATGATGATGTGCAATAAGAATTAAAAAACTAAATCGTATCGGTAAAAATAAAGGTATGAATGAACTTATATTTTTTTTACCGATTAATAATAGTTTTCCTGATATGACTTCTAAAACAGCAAGGAAGAATTATTTTGGCTAACGAAATTAAGGATTCGATGTCCCCTGTTTTTGATTATTTTTTAACCATATTATAAAAAAAATGATTCTAAAATAAATATCAAAATAAGAACAAGAATTTCGATAGATATTTCAGTGAGTGACCCATATTATTATAATCCTAGATGACCTCACTTAAGCAAAAACTAAATAGATGAAAAAAAGGTTGTAGAAATTTAACCCCTAGGATATGAAATTTGAATACGCACATACATTTTTTTTTGTCATTAGCTGGTTGCTTTTTGCGTGGTATGGAAATAATAAGTTTAGTTATGCGAAGTGTAACCGGCTTATAAAAAATGTCATGGAACTATGATCCGTGAAGGATTAAGCATTAGGGGTTTTAGTTCAAAATCATATTTCTATTTGTCCTAGCTGAGATTCGGGTATGAATTTTCATATTTATCCATGGACTATGTCAGATTATCTAGAATATAGAAATATAATAATAATAACAACAGTAAAAACATAACAATGAAGAAGAAAATAAGCTGGGTTAAGTTGAAAATAATTAAATTTTCCGTCGGTCACTCTGGTAGTAAGTTACATAATATTATTAATATCAAAACTAGTTTGTAACTCGACTTCTCTCAGTTAGAACTGAGACTAAAAAAATGTACATACCATCACGCCGCTTCCCTCGCGGGGTAGGCAGAAAGGATCGAGCGCCACTTCCTTCTATCTTTGCATACATCTTTCGCTTCCGTCACTGTCATACAATTCCTCATGCATGCTCTCCTGTTCAATGTGCTCAACACGTGACCGTCCTGTAGGATTTGATTTAAATGATCTTGCCATTTAATCCTCGGACGTCCACGTCTCCGAGCACCATTCCTCTCAGCCAAATATATCTTCTTAGTCATTCTGTCCTCATTCATTCTTTCCACGCTCCCAAACCACCTTAACTTATTTACATTCATCCTTGTTAATACACCAACTTTCATTCCACATTCCTTTCGTATATCACTGTTACGCACACGATCTCTCAGACTTTTACCACACATCCTTCTCAACGATCTCATTTCCACTGCATTTATGCCACTTTCATCCTTTTTTAACCATGCCCACGTCTCACTTGCATACATAAGTGTTGGCACTAAGATAGCAGAGTGCACCAACCTTTTAGCTGTGGTGGATATGTTTCTATTTGCAATTATTGGTCGGATTGCACCATTTACCTTATTACCAGCAACTTTTCTCCTTTCAATATCGCTTTCACACTTCCCATCTCTCGTGAACAAACTACCTAAGTACACACATTCGTCAACTTGCTCTAACACTTCGTTGTCAATCATCACCTGGCATACTGTTCTCTCACTTCCTCTTTCAAACACCATAATTTTTGTCTTTTTTGCATTCATTCTCAATCCATTTATCGCACAATTTTCATACACACACGTCATCATTCGCTGTAGATCACTTTCACTTTCAGCCATCAATACCAAATCATCGGCAAACATTAACGCTCTTACATTCATCCCATTCATATCAACACCTAAAAAAATGTACATATTATTTAAATTACATTCGAAATAAATCGAAAGTATTGTCTACTGCAACTCAATATTGAGAACAAACTATTTGAATTCTAAGCACAGCGAAATAGCAATGAATCTACTTCAACAAAACATGGAAAACTGCAATATATGTATATCATTCTCAATACATACAGTTCGTATGTCACCAGCATTGAAGATTTTGGAATGTTGTATTATTTCATAGAATAGTTCTGAATGCAACCTTCTTTTCCATCTTGTACATCAGTGGGTATTGGAAAAGACGTAAAGAAAACAAAAGGTAGTCATAATGTGGCTTCCAAGTACGGCACAAGGTATAAGATGGGCGCTGTCCTAAAAGTCATAACGGATATACAGACAAATAAATATAGGTAAACTTAAATGTAAGTGAACTGACTAAAATATTAATACCTGGATTATCTACACTAGGTATAGAAGAACGTTAATAGGATTTGAGTCTCGCGCGACCCACGTTATGGGAATTCTCAATTAGTTTGACACGACCACAAGACATGTGGTGCGAGAAGGGGTGGCACACACAGCAGTTGAAGATAGTTGACCGGTCGGTCAGGTGAAGAGGTGACATGTATAGAATATTTTATCAATACATTAACACACACAAACACCAACATCAAACTGCTTTGTTCAATTTTGTGAAACAAATGATGTATATAAAAACTCTTGGAATTATCGGAATAAAATACGACTTTCACCCTTTTTAAAAACTTTTTGAGTAGACTTTTTTTCATTCTTTAACACTTTATTGATAGGATGGAAATGAGCCTTCTTCATTCTGAGCTGATATATTCTACTACTACTACTATACCATCACGGCATATCCCATTAGTGGGGTAGCCAGCAGACCACTATACTATACCTTCACGCCGTGTCCCAAGTGGGGTAGGCAGAGAGAACGGAACGCCAAACAGATCTATCTTTACACACTTCCTTCGCTTCCTCCACATTCATACAGTTCCTCATACACGCACGTCGGTTCCTCTTACTCAACACGCGGCCATCCTTGAGAATTTGATCCACGTGATCAAGCCACGTGGTTCTCGGACGCCCGCGTTTCCTCACACCCTTTCTTTCAGATAAGTATATCCTCTTTGTCATTCTTTCCTCTTTCATTCGTTCCACATGACCAAACCATCTCAATTTATTTACACGCATTCTGTCCACAACAGTCTTCTTGCATCCGCTCATTCTTCTAATATCCTCATTCTTCACTCTATCACGCAGCGTTTTACCAACCATTCTTCTCAACGATCGCATCTCTACTGCATTTATTCCACTTTCGTCCTTCTTCAACCACGTCCATGTCTCGCTTGCATACGTAAGTGACGGTACCAGAATGGTATTGTGCACCAGCATTTTAGCCATGTTCGACACATTGTCATTGCTGACAATGGGTCGAAGTGCACCGTTTACTCTAGCACCGGCCACTTTCCTTCTTTCAATGTCCCTATCGCATCTTCCATCCCTCGTAAACATACTTCCCAAATATACATACTCACTTACTTGCTCCAAACATTCGTCACCAACTTTAATCTCGCAGCAGACCAGCTGCATATAAAACATGCAAGCTGTCTTCTCCGTGCCAATATAAAATTAAGACATTCAGGATGGGTGGCAAACCTCATAAAATACGTAATAATGGCTTAGGTAATCAATAAAAAATTGAAAATTTATCGAAAGAAAGTCAGTAATCCGTTTACAAATCTTTTCAATTTTCAAGAGGGAATTGTGCGTGTCTAACTATACGTTGAAAAAAATATTCAACAAAACCAATCGGAAATATATTTAAAAATGACAAATAGCTGAAAAGTACCTACATCTTATAAAAGTGATGTGTAGGCGTTTTCAAAGTATTCACATATTTACTATTGAATGTGTCTGTCTGCCTAACATAAAACATATTAAAGTCAACATAAAAAAAGTTCACCTAAAAAATATGGGAAATGGAAATACTCGTAAAGAACACAAAATTGAAGCTAAATTGGAACGACAAGCAAGGGTTACTTCAGGGAATGCTGAAAAAACGTGTGTTGGAAATAAATATAAAATAAAAATGAGTAACAATTGAAGTGAGAGAGGATAATAATATAGAACTGGAAAATATGGCACCTCGAAATACTAACACAGAACAACTGTGGCTTCAAATACTTCTGTAATAAGTTGGTAAGTAAATAATGCGAGCGTTAGTTTTCAGGATATGGTGAAATGTTTTACAAAACAATATACAAAGAAATAAAAATAAAGTATTTGTATGTTTTCGAGTCTCCTGAAAAAGGCGGGTGTTCGTAAAACATCGGGTAAAACAACACGTTCAAGACATTAAACATCTTCAGTTAAGCGATGAGGCATGCCGCCTATCCTGAATGTATTAATATTACGTATTATTTTTACGGTGGGGACAAGTTAGTTGGTTAGAATGGACGCCGTGGTAGTAGGGATGGTATGATATTGACTCATGTCCTAGGATCAAAATCTCAAGGATGGTTACGCGTTGATAAAACAAATGGATGTATTTTTTCCCAACCACATAAAGCTTAACCGTTACAAAAGTCTATTACTGAACTTGATTTTATTATTTCCAATTCAAATACACATGCTCTTCAAATAATTATAACAAGAAAATGAAAGTAGTATCTATGTCCGTTCTTTGTAGTTCATTTCGCAAAAGATGCGGCAGAAGAGAATAGATTACTGACAAATTACTAATGGTCGATAGATTTAGGGCAAACGGTAAATAGTGCTGATAAAACAAATAATTACAAAGAGTAATTTTGTGTGTGATAGGTTTATGAAAATATTTTTATAATTTGTTGATGAATAACGTATCACTTTAATAAAAAAAATTTGAAAGATATTAAAATAAAGATAAATTAATCGCCTTTTGTAACAAGTGTAAATAATAAAACTATACAGAAACCAACACATTGAATTGGTACCTAAATGGATTACTAAAAGGTACATTTATTTGAAATAATTAAGTAATTATTTATAACATAATGTCTAAAGTAACAAAAATCAAATGAATGAATATATTTATTGTGTCGAGTTTTAAGTATCATAAAATAATAATAATAATTTAATCTAGAGAGCTCATTCTTATAATACAAGATTTTTTGTATTATTTGAGTAAGCCCACGTTTTTATATCAGAATAACGAGTACATTGTGTCTTATTATAAAGATAGAAAATGGAAAAGAAAGAAAAGCGAATGGGAAAAGAAAACAATGTTATCATATTCACCAGAAGACATCGTAGTCGTCGGGCAAAAGATTTTGGGAATGTACCGACAAGGTAGATTCACATGATCTCCTGGAGAAGAAAATGTCTAAAGAGATATTTGTAATTTCTCGTAGAATCAAATATAGGACTCTTACACTTATTTCGTTTCACGAGAAGATTCCAGTAGATACTACACAAAAAAGAAATTTCAGTGGTTGAATCAATGTTTGGAAGTACCTTTTCTGAGATGGTGAGAATGGTAAAAAAATCTTTAACTGATTATGTCTATTAAAGTAAGATAAAAAGAACCAACTTTAGAATATAAAATACTAATTCAGATAAAATAAAACAATATTCAAATAAATTTTTCTGTGTGTTTACAAGTATTTTTATTTGTACGGAAAAGCTATTGAATTATTATTGGATTTTGTATTGGCGGCGTACAGACAGCTGGATGCGAACGTCAATCATCAATCGAAAATCTTTCGGCGACAATGCGAAACATTCTCCGAAGAAATATTCGAATGAACGCCTTCGTTACGTCTCATGGACGGGTAACGAAGGCATTCATTCGAATATTTCTTCGGAGAATGCTCCGAATTGTCGCCGAAAGATTTAAGATTTTTGCTTGATGATTGACGTTCGCATCCAGCTGTCTATACGCCGCAATTGAAAGATGCAATGAAAAAAAGTTGAACGCCTTGAAGTTAAAAAACAAACGACTACTATTAAGATCGTTGGAGGCTCTGGGAATGGGCGAAAAGCTGGTGGGTCATCCCAAAAGAAGCTGGCAAGGATAAGTGGCAAATTTTTGTTTTGATATATTATTTAGTTCGGAGTGGACAAAGGTACTGGAAGCAGAAATGGACAGAGATTTCTGGATAAAGTACTTAGGTTCAGTGCGCCACCCATACAATAAAAACAAGGATAAGAAGATAAACATAATAAAACATTTGTATGTACCTTGAAGCTGAACATTTTCTATAAGGTACTGCTCTTGAACATTTTAAAAATAAAATAAGTACAATTTCTTTGCAGAAACACGTGACACACGGGAGTCACTCGCATTACAAAAGCATTCTTTTCTAAATAATACAAGAAAATAATTAACAAATCATTTCTAATGAAAATTATTTGAGAGATGTTTTAAATAACAATACGTGTTTAATTTTAGTATTAAGAAAGCTCTCTGCAGGAACAGAAATAGGAATTTAATGAATGAATTTTTTCAACCTACATACTTTGTGTCGGGTTTCAGTACGTGATTTAGAAATGTCAAAATTAAAATATAAATTGATAAAACATTGGATAAATGAAAAATAAGCCAAAACATCATATTCGATGTCTATACATATCTCATTTGCAAAATAGAATTGCATCTTGTATATTTCTCCTTTACGAGTACAGGTATATTAAATTTATGGTCTATTTCTCACAAAGAGATGCTTGTACAAGCTGTCTCTAGGTCCGCGAGAGGAAAGGGCTTCAGAAGGAAGCTGAAAATGATTTTTTGTTGAGAGTTTCGGGCAATAAACACACAATATGATGCCCTTGAGTTAATGTTATCAGTTAACAGCGCTTTACAAATTATCCGTATAAACAGAGAAAGCCCTAAGCTTAATCAAAAAATCTTTTAATTTAAAACTAAAATATAATTAAATTTTGTACCCGAGTACAATAATAAAATGATTGGAATTGTGTTTTATAAGTAAATGAATATAAAATAAATTATGTTCCATGGGCTATTTAATTACGTACATGGCAAAAAAATCAAACAATATGGCGCCTATAGAAAAATAATATAATTTCTCATTACATCAAAAAACCCCCATGAACTATTTTTTAACCGTTCAATACTTTTTTTGTAACGCAGATAACGCACTTTTATTTTAGCTTACAACAGTAAATCTTTACGTAAAATAATTGAAACATAAAATTGCGGCAACGAATATAAAGGGAATGAAGTTTTTATAAAAACATGTTTTGAGGAAAACAAACAAAAACATTAAATATTTACATGGAAAACAACAAGCTTCACAATGAGAGAAATGAGGTTAATAGACAAGATACAAATAAAATATTATAATACTTATACAGTGTGTTTATATGTAAATAAAACAGTTTGTAGGTACAAATAATAATATGTTGATGTTATTACTGTATGATAAAGTTTATTTAACCAGAAGCTATATATGGGGAAGCGGAGGGGACAAAGTTTGTGAAAATAATTAAAGGAATGCTTATTTGGAATTATGCAAATGTCGTCTGCAGGGAAATTATTCGGGGCACGCTTCGAAATCTACACATGTGATGCAAGTATAAGGCAAAAGTAGAAATCTACACATGTGATGCAAGTATAAGGCAAAAGTAGAAATCTACACATGTGATGCAAGTATAAGGCAAAAGTAGAAATCTACACATGTGATGCAAGTATAAGGCAAAAGTATACTTTATTTATACATATCAAAAGACAAACTGGAACAACCAAATTTAATAAAGGAAACAAAATACACCTTTATAGTTTATACCGAATATGTATCAAAAGACATCTTTAAAGTGAGGACAGAGCTTTGAAGAAGTTTTGTACCAAATTGTTTATATTATGCACATTTTCGGTTAATCAAGCCACGGTAAATCTAGTTATAGTTTTTCAACTTTATCTATGTTGTGCTTAATTAAAATCAGCAGTAGGGATCATTAATTCTACACACAAATAAACACTTGCCCTAGGAAAGAATGAAAGAATAAATAAATTGTAAATAACTAAAGCAGAAAGTTTAATTAATTACAACGGAAAAAAATATGTCGTTATTCGGTGTTAAAAAAAATTAGACAAGAATATTTCATAACCACAATTCGATAAAATTGTTGCCTACCTGCAGAAGGATTTCTTGCTTCAACTTTATTTATTCATAACACGAAATATGTGATTTGTTAACGCAATCACGAACTTCTTCTTGAAATGTGTCTAGTAATTCAAATTTCTTACTTTGTCCCTTATAGAGGTGTAGGTATTCTCTAGGGAGAAGGTCTGCATACGCACATTTGGGTGCGTAAAATTCTTACAAAACTTTCCTAACACGAATAACAATTTATTTATTCGTGACTAGAAAATAAAATGTCGTTGAAGTAAATACTTGTATATATTATTGTTACGTAAGTACGGAAGGAGAAAAGTCATACTAAACCAGTGAACCGTTAACTAATGAGTTTGTTATGAAAGTATCACCATATTCACCACTAGCGTATGCTAAATTCTCTCATATTTCTATACTCATTCCTTTCTCGGATTGTTTCTGTCTGCCTCTTAAGATTATGAGTGTCCATCCATCAGTTTTTATTTTGTTTAGCCACGTGGCTCGTCTGTTGGTACATTGAATTTGTTATGTGATCCACCACCTCCGACTTTTGCCGGACAATTTATGACATGTTTATGGAAATAGAACTAGCAACGTTTAATACTATTTATGAACAAGACAAGAAATATACTAGATTTGGGATTTGGGAACAACTCGCAGATGACATAACCAATCCGACATTTCGGTTGGAGAACCAAGTACTACACTTTTCTGAAGCAGGTAACTTTCCTTTAAAGATAATTATATTTTTTAAAGGCCATCCACTCGTTTACGAGTGATCAGGGCTGTATATATTAAAATAATATACTGAATGAAACAACTTTTAGACGAGACAAAACTCAAATTTCAAAATTAACGAACCGGATAGGCATAGAAAAAAATTGAGTAAGGCTGAATTAATTAGGAGACTTCTGTATCAAGTACGTGTAGTAAGAACAAGTAATTATTAAAGTTGGAGATCGTGGCTGTGTTACAAGATATAACTAATCATTAAGTATTATCTACCTACGCGAAGAAAAGTAGTACGAATAACATGACACAAGCTTTTAGTAGCTTACTGTGAAAGGTGTATAAGGTTGTATTTGGGTTTATAACAAACAAAACCCAGATATATCTTTTTTATAAAAAAAACATTTACAATATAATAATAATAATAGTTTATTAAACACAAATATCATTTACAATAATCGAACAATAAAATAATACATTTTTTTTCCTAATACAATTACTCCCCAAAATTGAGCGTAGCTCGTGCTTATATATTATTGCATTTCTGAAATATTAGGTTTATTTTTATTTTTACATAATCCAATCGTAATGAAATATGAAACAACATACCGACGATAAATTGAAAATATTGGGTATGTATGACACTAATAAAATGTAGTAATAATAAAGAATACGATTTTACACAGAAATAAAAGACTAAATATAAATCACGGCTGTGTTTTAAGTGAAGTAACCTTTAAGATTCAGTTAATTGAAAATTTTCATCCATATAATATTAATATTTTTCTAGCAATATAACCTGCGATTACTACTGTTCATTATTGTTTAAATATTTCTATGACACAAGTAATGTTTTTAAAAGCTAAATCAAATGGATGTCCTTCTTGTAGAATATAGCACGATGATTTGATCCTTTAATATGTTTAGTCAATGGCCAGATTTTTTTTCATTATAATCATAGAATATAAATGTGTAATATTAACAAATACATAATATAATGTCCAAGTGTGACCCAAATTAATTTGAAATTAGAGTTTAAAAATCGTGAGATTTAAATCAGATACTTGTGGTTAGCATAATGGGACGGTGTGTACAAGATTATGTGGAGGGTTACAATTAATTCACTTAACAATTGTTTGAACAGTTAAAAGCATGAGAGAGTTTCAGATAAGGCGAGTGGATTGTTGTATGTGTGAGTATTATTATTATAATAATAATACAGAGTACGTTGGAAAATCGTTAACATAGTTATCTTCTATGAAATCACTGAATATAATGCGATGACTAACTTTGTTGGTGTTTATATTTTCACACAAATAAACGTACATATGGTATCCAATGTGTAGTATTCATTATCTTTAATAAATCTGGTATACAGTTGAATAATTATTAGATGAGTTATGATTAAAATAAATTATTTCTACATATTTTTTTAAGGTAGAATAACCTAACAATAAATCGCTGTTTATCTCTCTTTCTTTACAGTTGTTTTCCCAGCTCTGGGAGTTGTGATCTCCGGATATCCTTCTTGACAATTCAACATCATCCTTTACTGGTTACAGCTAGGCGCAGCGCATTTTAAATTGACGTAGTCACAGCTTCATTGATTTGGTCGGCCCAGCGTATTGTTATTATTTTTGGGTTTTTGATCCAGCGTGCTTCTTGTCATGATCAGTTTTTCTATACTTTCATCCCATCTGCGCCCGATGTGTTCAAAGAACTGCAAAATTCTTTGGATACGGAGAAATCTTGTGTGATGTTAAGTTCTTCCAAAATGAATATATTAGTTTTTCTGGCAGTCCATGGTATAAATAACTAGCGGCCCAAAAGTTATGGGTTATTTTTGTGCCAGATGTGTTACATAGATAAAAGGTGCTGTAAAAAATATCAAGTCAAATAACTCTGGCTACAAGGCATTAGCATAAGTGAAATATGGTCTTCCAGGTCATTGAGAAACATTTATCTGTGGTATAAAAACTTGTAAGTCATGAGTATTATTATGATATTACAAATAAATAGCTGTTTAATTGATAATACAATTTCTAGGTTTATTTATTGAGATAATGTATCTTGTGGTAGTTAGTAGTATTGGAATACAAACATTTATACAATAGAAGAACAAAGTCATTCTTGTGTCGGTGTTCGGAACGAATTAGTGGCTGTATTTACAGCCAATACGGGATACACTTATTGTCCTAGCAAATGGAAAACCTATAATGTATATGGGTGAATGCAGCAAATTGCAGTCCGACCAATGCCACACGAAATGATGATACTTTCTATGTGTTTCCAATAAATTTAATGGTGGAATCTCAAACTATTATTATTTTCAACTACATTTTTAACCGTTCAATAAAAAATAATGGACAAATTAACTCACCCCTATAAAATTTTATAGTAATACATTCGCATGGTAATGCTTTAACATTGTTCGACAGGGAAATGCTATTTCCATATAATAAACGGTCAGAGTACTATGTATCGAGAATTTATGCGATGCGGAATCGAAATAAATTTTGATACGTCATATTTGTTAGCGAATTCCGGCTAACGGTATGACGAGAAAATGATGGAGAATCGTATTTTTTCCGTTTCAGAGTTAATAATTCCATTATTAAAATTGATGAATAACCGAAAAGTACAACAATATCCTTTTCAAATTGCAACCTGTTTTCTATAACCCCCAGCGTTAAATTCCGAAATCCACGAATAAAAAAAATACTTATGTAAATTTAACACACAAAACTACCACATAAGGCATAGAAAAGGCAACGTCACCTCATTTGGTAGTGCCCCAGACGGGACTTGAACCCGCACTCCCATATTGTCGCGAGATGTGCTTTGTCCAATTAAGCTTCAATGAGGCGACGTTGTCCTTTCTAAGCCTTATGTGGTAGTTTCGTGTGTTAAATTTACATATGTGACCTCATACAATGGTTAATTGTAAAAATAACATCGATATAAAAAAAATATTTGTTTTAAAGAAATTTTGATTTATGGGACGACTTTGTAATATTTAATCAATAAAAATAATATGATAATTTATATAGCGACGTATTTGTCAAAAAAAATCAAAAACAGATAGGAGGTAAGTCACGTGTAAAACTATGTAAACAAATCAGTCTTCAGGTATCTCCTGAAACCGCCATAGTCAGTGACCTGGCTAAAACCTAGATCTTAATAATTGTAGATATTATATAGCATTTTAATCCGTTTCCTTGTCAACTACTTCAAATTCTATTAGTTGGATTCTCTAGAAAAAATAAATAAAATTAGAATCAATTTATACCAAAATAGACAGTAAGTAAATATTTGTGTTAAAATATGACGATTTTTTTTCCTTTAGATCACTGATAGATTCTCATTTTTGTCAATCAAAATTCATCATAAAAATATATCATAGGATATTTAAGGAACTAAACACAATTTGATAGTCAGTGGTTCACAGCGTAACATGGTTATAATGATGTAAGGAATAATAATATATTATTATAATATGAGTAGTAATAACGATAATAATATTAATAATTGGCTTGTTACATATAACGCTAAGGAGGGTAAGAAAGTAATAATCATAGTAATGGGACATTATATTTAACTCTCTCTTTGTTCCATGAAGATGATGCGAAACTTACACTAATGTATGCATCTACTAGTACTTATCTACTAAGCATGTCATAGTCAAAGAGTAAAAAAAGTATCCTTTCCCGAATTAGTGATCACATTGTAGTATGAAAAATTTAATTGAAATAATATTATTTTATTTATTAATTTATTTCATTTATTCATCATCATTATTACAAAACATTTGAAAATACATATGGACAGAAATAATACACACAATCACAAAGCAAAGACAATGCATCATCCTACTGAACCCGCACTCATGATTTAACCCTTTGCTATACAATACCAAGCCCACAAGTTTGTCATTTATTACAAAAGTTATACAAAAAATGAAAAAAACAAAAAAACACCAATCCAACATGCATAAAAGGCAGCCTGAATAGACAATGTTAATCAGGACTATGCAGTCATAACCCGCAGCAGCCTCACTAGGCGAGCGCCTGTATCGAGGCAAGCCGCTACAAAACATCAAGAAAGTACCGTAACAACCAATCCACCTTGAAATCGCACAAAGAAATTACACAACGTGTAGTTTAAAAATACGTATTAATTACATTAAAAACTATCATTTGAATATAAAAATATCAATAAGGATTGTACTTATAAAAATATTGAACTGTATATTATTATGTGTTATAGGTAATTACATGCTTTAAATTATTCACTGTGTCGGTGTTTAGGTAGTAGAATTCTTTGCTTATGTTTTCGGCATTCACAATATAACAATTTCTAGACATGATATATGAGTTTTAGATTAACGCTCGTTAATGGTGGACGCTCCACCGAAACCGCGGTAGCAAATAAAAAGCTCAAAAAATAACAATTATTACATAATAATCTAAAAAATCTGGCGACCGAGTAGCAGCGGTATAACTGTAACATCTACACAGGAGGAAATACCTGTGTCAGCTTTTCCCCCAGGAAGGCAACCTCGAAAATCCCCATACCACCGTACCAAATATGATGTGATATGGTTCCATGATGTAGGGCAGCAGCTGCACCAATTAAAATCCGGAAAAGTTCACAAAACACCCGAACCTCCAGGATACTGCGACTCACCAACCCGCATGGCAAGCGTGGTGAGGTAACGCCAACAAACCCTCCAAAACAACAACCAAGATGCCGCATTATAAAATAAGAGCCCAAGATAGAGCGGCGTGGAAGGCGATGGAGGAGGCCTGCGTCCAGGAGTGGACGGGAGTAGGCTAGGAAGAAGAAGAAGAAGAATCTAAAAAATCATATATCATGAGTAGAATTCTTATTAATGTAAAATATTCTTAATCGATACCATAATTAAAATAAAGTATGGTTTGAAACCGAACAAACTCGATGCTATGTAGTTGCAATACTGTTGAAATTAATTATCAAAATGATAAAAAAAATGCGAATATTTCTACAGATGAATTATTTCTAATACGCGACATATATAAAATATTTAATAGAGCAGCTCTTATACCAATTCACAAAGATATTGTGCAGAGTCCATTGATTTACAGTGCAATGACAGTCGACAGACTTAGAGCGACTGACAAGTCGAGAGTGTCTAGCTAGATACAAGTCTACGATAGCATAAAATTAATATTATAGTAAAGGAATTATAAAAATGTGGAAGAGGCACCCGGCACCTCCACAAAGAAAGTGATAGATGCGGAGGTAGCACCTAGCACCTCTGCGGAAAAAAGGATGGATGTAGAGGATATACCCGGTACCTCCGCATCCAAAGACAAAGGAGACATAAAGTCACTTGACCACTCGCTGCGACCGGAAGATAAGAGGCACACTAGGCCCTACCTGACGGGAGCGGCGAAAAGGCGGTTGAAGAAACTGCTTGCAGGGGGCAGGAGCCGTGAAGAGGCACTGACCCTCTGCCTGAAACCTATTGAACCCGCTTCGGGAGGCTTCCCCAAGGAGAAGAGAGCTAGCAAAAGGCCTCGCTCCACGGAGGAGTCTCCTAGAGAGGGTTACAAGATCAGAAGGCATGGAGACACCTCAGGTCCCAGCTTCAAGGACATGGCCTGCTCTATAAGAGTAGGCATTCAGGACGCCAACAAAAGCCTGAATGATGAGGAAATGAGATTGATTGCTCAATCAATCCTCAAGAAAGTGGATGAAATCTCGGGCAGTGGAATGGGCCCAAGATTTCTAGGAACTCAATTTCGGGCGGGTTGGCTGGTCGTGGTCTGCGGCGATGATCGCAGCAGATCGTGGCTGGTTAGCTGCGTTGAGAGTTTGAGGCCTTATGATGGGGCATGTCTTCGAGCCATGGATGAACGTGACATGCCCAAGCACATCATCGGGACAGCATGGATTCCGGGTTCTCCCTTAGAGACAAGAGTCCTGCTGAACCGGCTTGATGTGCAGAACATAGGCCTAAACTGCCTAGGATGGAGAATTCTTAACAGAAGTACCCACGAGGGAAAGGGTCAAACGGTCACCTTCGCCTTTGACAACGCCGCCCTCGAGGGACTAACGAAGATCCAGTTCAGGCCTATTTTCGGGTTTGGAGCCATATACATTCGTGTAAGGGCACAAACTGGCCAAGAGCAGAACCCAGGGCTTCAGGATGTGAGGATCGAAACCTCTGCGGCGGATCGGCCTAAGGATCCGAAAGGACCTGGCTGCTCTGCCGTAGGGACCGAGACCCTGCCTGGCCCCAGCGGTGATGCATCGAAGGCTACCACAACAGAAGAGAGACCTGTGTTGGTGGAGAAAGCGGCTCCCAAAAAAGGAACGCAGACTCTACTTAGGCAGCAACAGGTCCAATCTTCAGCTGGAGAGGACACCGAGGAACTCCCCATCAGAAGGCGACGCAACAGGGGCTCGCGGAAGAAGAGAGGCGCTCAACAGCCCACTCTCACCGTAAGGCTAGTTGAAAAAGCCTCCAAATAACTCTCCCTCACCTGATCCAACCAAACCCTAAAATCATGGCCAAAACCTCTCCTATTAACCTTCCACAAATCACAACACCTTCCTCTGACCTCCCCCATTCCCAAATTTCCACTCCCAACCATACCATTAATCAAGCCACGTTCAAGATAATTCAAATAAACCTCCACCATGCGAAGGCTGCCTCCGCATTACTCTCCGAAAAAATGCTACGGGAGAAACTGGACGTGGCTCTGATACAAGAACCGTGGATCATCAAAAATACGGTTGCAGGACTTGGAACCGCGGGTAGGATTTTATACAACACCAACGGAGACAGACCAAGAGCCTGCATTATATTTGCTAAAAACATTAAGTTCCTGCCAATACCGGAAATCTGCACAGATGATCTGGTAGCAGCATATATAACACTCCCTGGACAGGAATCCCAAAGAATAGTAATATGTTCTGCGTACCTGCCTGGAGAAAAAGAAGACCCAACGCTGCAATTAGCCCCAATAGTGGACTACTGCGCTGACCAGGGAGCTCAGTTGATCCTAGGATGCGACAGTAACTCCCATCATACTACTTGGGGAAGCACAGATACAAATCATAGAGGTGAAATACTATATGATTACCTCCTATCGAATAAACTTCACACACTCAATAGTGGCGCCATTCCAACTTTTGTCACTAGAGTGCGAGAAGAGGTATTAGATATTACTATCTGCGCAGAGTCATTAGTGGACCGCACACGCGACTGGTGTGTCTGTGGTGATATAACCATGTCAGACCACAAATACATTAGATTCAACGTCCTAGCTAACAAAGCAAGAGAATCTGAAACTTACCGGAACCCCAGGGCCACTAATTGGGACGACTACAGGCACCAATTAGAGGAAAGCATAAAAAATGTAACAAAAACCGTAAGATCAATCGAACAGATTGAATCAGCGGTAGGAGATCTCAATCTGTGTATGTTGAACGCATACACAGACAATTGTCCCTTAAAAACCATCAATTCAAACCGCAAGGTGCCTTGGTGGAATGAAAAATTGAATTCACTAAGGAGAGAATCCCGGAGACTCTTTAATAGAGCAAAAATTAATGGTGACTGGGAGTCTTATAAAAAGGCCCTTACAGAATTCAATCGTGAGCTAAGGAAGGCCAAGAGAATGTCTTGGAGGAGGTTCTGCGAAGAGATCAATGGTCCTTCGCATGTAGCCAAAATCCACAAGATATTGTCAAAAGCGCCTCCATCCTATTTGGGTCTACTTAGAAAGACCGATGGAACATTTACCGAGAATGTAGAAGAGACCCTGAAGCTGATGGCACAGGTTCACTTTCCAGGATCGGATATCACTGAATCGGACACTCTGCAAACACAGACTACAAAAAAGTCCAAACCGGACATTGAAGACTGGAGAAGAGCATCTGAGATATTCAGACCCAATCAGGTTTTATGGGCTATTGAAAGCTTTCAACCATATAAATCTGAAGGGGAAGATGGCATTTTTCCTGCCTTACTGCAGCAGGGTACAAAAAGTATCCTGCCTGTAATAATTAAAATCTTCAGGGCAAGCTTTGCATGGGGATACATACCGACGGATTGGACCAAGGTTAGGGTAACGTACATACCCAAGGCTGGAGATAAAGACAAGTCACAGCCTAAATCCTACAGGCCAATTAGCCTCACCTCCTTCCTGCTTAAAGCAATGGAGAAAGTGCTAAACTTATACATAAGGGAGAAATATCTCAAGATAAGACCCCTACATGCTAAACAACATGCCTACCAAACGGGCAAATCTACAGAATCCGCTCTGATTGAACTAACAGACAGACTGGAAAAAGCCATAGAGGATAAAGAAATTGCCCTATGTGCTTTCTTAGACATTGAGGGAGCTTTTGATAACACCTCAACAGATGTCATACTTAAAAGCATGACTGAAAGGAACATCGACCGAACGACACTTAACTGGATTGAGGCGATGCTGTCAAATAGGACTGTCAAAACGACACTGTTAGACAAAACACTGGCTGTTCGAATTGCGAGAGGATGTCCACAAGGAGGTGTCTTGTCACCACTGGAATGGTCCATCGTAGTCGACAGTCTCTTATGGAAGCTAAACAATGCTTATTTCAACACGCAGGGCTATGCAGATGATCTGGTAATTACGGTTGTAGGAAAATTCCAAAGCACCGTATCCAGCCAAATGCAAAAGGCCTTGAAATTGGTAGAAACCTGGTGTAAAGACTACGGTCTTTCAGTGAACGCCAACAAGACTGTTATAGTCCCATTTACCAACAAAAGGAAGCTGGGTGGACTTAAGGCACCAACTCTCTTCGGGGAGACTATAACATTTTCCAAGGAAGTTAAGTATTTGGGTATTATCCTGGATCAACGGCTTACATGGAACCCACACTTGGAACACATCACCAAGAAAGCAAAGATAGCTCTAGGTACGAGCTTTAGAATAGCTGGGTTGAAATGGGGCCTTCAACCGAGGCAAGCCCTCTGGCTCTACACAGCTATGGTTAGACCAATGGTCACCTACGGCTGTGTGGTATGGCACAAGAAAACCCAGCAGAAGACATGCATAAATGTCCTGAATAAGATTCAGAGACTTGCATGTCTTCTCACAACGGGCGCTATGTCCTCAACACCCACAACTGCCTTAGAGGCGATGTTGTGTCTGAGCCCATTGCACGTGCATGTGCAAAAAGAGGCTCGCATGGCATTGCTACGGGCGGCAAAGGGAGGCAAGAACAATTGGCGCTCCAGCATAATGAGAGGATTATATTCAGACCTCAACAAAGCTCCCATCGTGGATATGCCTTCAGATACCATGAATGTGGCTTACAGCTTTGTTAAACATTACATAGTAGAAATACTTGAAAGAGAAACCTGGCGAGAAAATGATCCCTACTCCTTTCGAGATGGCGACATCATATGGTATACAGATGGATCCAAAAAAGACGGTCGGGCAGGGTCTGGAATCTTTGGCGCCCAACCTAAATTGAGCAAATCAGTTTGCTTAGGAGAATACGCCACTGTCTTCCAGGCAGAAATGAGCGCCATTTTGGAGTGTGCTCATATGAACCTTCACCGATCATACCATAACAAAAAGATCTATATCCTTTCGGATAGCCAGGCGGCGCTTAAAGCCCTAGGTTCCGTAGAGGTGAGATCTAAACTAACCTTTGAATGCATACAGGTTCTAAATCGCCTGGGCGGGAATAACGCCGTAAGGCTGGTTTGGGTACCGGGGCATTGTGGAGTCATAGGCAACGAAGCTGCCGATGAACTTGCTAGAACTGGCGCTGAGAGTCTACCAATAGGTCCTGAGCCTATATGCGGATTACCGTCTAGCACTATCAGGCTTAGTCTAAAAAACTGGGCCATGGATCAAAGCCATGAAATTTGGTCCAACAGCATAGGGTTGAAGCACGCGAAGGAACTGATGACAGGGTACTCGCGGAAATTCACCACAGAAGTTTTAAAACTTAATAAAAATCAAATAAGGATTCTAACCCGGACCTTGACAGG
This sequence comes from Athripsodes cinereus, assembly GCA_947579605.1. NCBI lineage: Eukaryota > Metazoa > Arthropoda > Insecta > Trichoptera > Leptoceridae > Athripsodes > Athripsodes cinereus. The sequence continues at coordinate 10,033,246 of OX388315.1, forward strand.
ACACTGCAGACTAAGGAAGCATATGACAAAAATTGGATTGTCAGATACCCCAACCTGCAGATTCTGTTCAGAGGAAAATGAAACGCCCATCCACATCCTCTGTAACTGTGACGCACTCGCTCGCAACCGAAGTCACATCCTCGGAGGTCCACTGCTGGACTCTGAGAAAGTGAGACTTCTCACACCAAGACAAATAGTGAGCTACATGACGCACCTAGGTCTTGAGAGTGAGATATGACACAGAAGGATGTCACAATAGATCTGTTATGGTCGCAGTGACACAAGGGATGTAAGGTCCCTTGACCTTTTAAAGAAAAAAAAAAAGGAATTATAAACTTTAATAGTCTGCCAACTACTAAACGTATTGAATAGGAGTACTGCAGATTTAAAAAGCATCAAATGGAAATAATTGTATTAAAAATATATTCATAGTAAAATTGGTGGTTTAATTGATGATATAAAAATAACACAACTTAATACATATAGAATTAAAATTCTGAATATAAAAGTAAGAACTATTTGCACAACACAAAAATTGCTTCCAAATTAATTAGGTATATGTTTGTAATCACAAATTCAAATATTGTTTTGAGTGATGTACGTAGACGTGAAAATTTAATTTATTGATAATATGTACATGATTGGTTATTTCTTGAAAGCAGTATCTAAGTATTTTGTAAAATAATATTATCTTCTCCTTTACACAAGCTGACTTATTAAGGTAATACAATATAATAAAGATTATTCATGCTAACGCAATAAAATAATATTTAATGATAGTATTACTTTTGTTCCACTCTTATTTTTAACCATTTGCAAATACAAAGAAAAAGTAGAAATTGAGAAAAAATATCAGTTAAAGTGGGAATAAATAGAAGTGTAACAAAAAAACGAGTCTGGTGAATTACAAAACTAAAAAAAAATTATATAAAAAAATTCGAAATGATAAAAAAATGTTTGAAGCAAAATATATGTGTAATTATTAAAATAGCAAAGCTTATTTAAAATATGTTTTATCCCATAAAATAAGGGTGGGAATGTATTTTATTTCATTATACATGTGTGTTAATGCACAAATATTAAATAAAAATCGATTGATTTAACAACTAGATTTATGGATACCAAAGATAATAGTAAGTATTGTAATAAGGAGTTAATGTATGCAAAGGAAGATGAAGAACAATATATTTCTTTGCACGAGGGATGTTACGACTGAAATAGAGGCATAAATTTATTATACTCGAGTATATTGACTGTGAGGAACGTAATACTAAACTGCCTAGGAAGCTAATCTATTACTAAACAACCTATTTCTATTCCTTACAGAAAATAAAGAAAACACGTTTACGTATTGTGTAATCGGTAGGTTTTATGACCACACAAAATAGATGGATGAATTTTAGCTGAAACATCAAAACCAAAGCTATTCAAAATAATAAAACAAAGTCCTTAATATTGAAAGTATTGGTTTCGCTTTTCTAATTCATTCGTTATTGAATCTTTAGTTCGCCGTTAGCCTGGAGGTAGAGTCTCGGCCTCGTGAACAAGGGGTTCGTGGTTCGATACCAGGTGCCGGCAAACTCCCCTTTCACGACACAAGCTTTTAGTAGCTTACTGTGAAAGACGTATAAGGTTGTATTTGGGTTTATAAGAAAACCCAGATATATCTATCTTTACTAAAAAAAATTAAAACGAAGAGGAACCTCACGAAACAATAAGGAAATATTATCAAATGATTTTTGAAATATGGATAAGTTTTCGAAAAGCATTTTGATTACAGGGTCTTCGGATAAGTTGCCAGTAATGATGCTTCAATCTAATCTAGCTTTTAAACATTGACGCTTAGAATATGTTCAGACAATATCATTTTTAAACATCTGGATTATCCAAATAAACAAAATTCCAATGACTGTGAAACTAAGAAATACGAGTATGATGGAGAACCCATACGATGTAGATTACAGTTATATTCAATTCTAAACAAAATATTAATACGATAGTAGATAATACAAAATGTATGAAAAACTTGATGAATGTGGAGGAACCGAAAGAAGCGTGTTAGAGTAGACCAATATGGCGTTCCGTTTTCTCTGCCTACCCCCCCTGGGACACGTCGTCATGAGAGCATAGACAGATATATAACAAAAAATGAAGAAACTTGGGAGTCAATAAGGTTGGGGTTTTTATCTAACAGATTCAAAATGGCGAAAAATCCCTTCTAACACTATGAAGACTGTAAAAAAGATTGCATATTTTGCAAAAAAAGAAGAATATACGATAGGGTGGGCGGTATATTGTTCGCGTATAAAAGGGTAGGAGGAATAAAAACATGAAATAGTGCTAATAACATCCCCGCAGGATATCCTCCGGTCAACTATTACCAGAAGTCAAATATAATAATCTTTATATCCCACTCGATAAAAACATCTCAAAGATGAAGTAAAATTATATGAGAATAGAGCTCTCCTATATAAACAATATCGCAGACTATTATTATTGGGATGAAGGTAAGTGCTGGAAAAAAATCAATAAGTATTTTTTATAAATATAAATAACTCCATCGAAACTATGAAATGGAAAATACTTTATTCGGCACTATAATGATTTTATCCCGCGTGCATCATCCCAATCCTTCTATATGGCTGCGAGCCTTGGCACTTAACCAAGGTTTAAGAGCGGAAGATACTAAGCTTTGAAAACAAGTGTCTTAGAAGGATTTTGGATGTCAGATGGTATGAACATGTTACAAATGATGCTGTGCGCCGGCGCACCCAGCAGAGACCTGTAATCTCCGTAATACAGGAGAGACGATGGTCATGGCTGGGACATGTTTTGAGAATGCCTAATGATAGTTGGCCAAAAAGAGCACTGTTCTTCCGTCCGCAGGGGTTCCGTCGGCCCGGGCGTCACTCTTTCACAATACACCGTTCCTATGACAACGATATCAGAGCGCAAGGAATGTCGTGGAAAGAGGTTACGCAATTGGCACAGAGACGCTCTGAATGGAGGAGGCTGGTTTCTGCCCTGTGCTCCCGAGAGGAGCGTTGAGGGCGATGATGATGATGATAATGATTTTGAACTCGTTGACCACCACATGAAATAAAGAAGTCATAGAAGTAATTTAGCGAGATAAGGACATTTTTCTGGATACATGTATTAAATTGAAAGCGACCTTAATTTTTCCATAGTACACACTTTTCCATGGATTTCCATATTGAGATTGTAAATCAATGTGTTCAATCATTCCTTTAATTTCACATAGCTCTCAATCGTATAAAAATTACAGCAGTTCTTTCATCAACGATGCCATAGAATTGTTGAGTCTATTGATATGTGTCTTTCCTGCATGAGTCTTTTTCATTTGTTTGCTTTATATTGTATTTATGTTTTTTTTTATAATATTACTGTAGATATGTATGTGGATGTATGTATATTTACTATACTATACTATACTATACCATCACGGCATATCCCACAAGTGGGGTAGCCAGCAGATCAGCTGCATGTAAGAAACATACAAACTGTCCTCTTCGTGCCAGTATAAAATCAAGACATTAAGGATGGGTGGCAAACCTCAACGCTGAATTTAAGATGTAAAATGTCTTATTTTTTTCGAACACCTGCCTTTTACAGGACACTCGAAAACTTACGCAGAAGAGTGGGAGACCAATTCCTTACCGGGTGCTCCACGGGATGTATATTTATGTCTGTTTTTTTTTGTTTTTTGATTTTAAAAACCGGGTTAGTTGGAAGACATCGCATTTTAGCGATAAACTCGCCCTCTGTACATTGAATTGTATAAATGATATTTTCTATTGTAAACAATGTACAGTGAAGAATAAAATATCTAAATAATAAATATATTTTAATTCTAAAATAAATATATATATATATATATATATATAAGCATGTTAGTGGATGCCTTTTCTAAGCATATGCGTCTAATTGCAGGTGTTTTGAGAACTTAGAGCTCAGAAAAAGATAGAGGTGTTATATTATACAGACCCTCGTAAACTACAAGGCAGTTTGTACATAGTAAAAATGCAGATTGCTCTCTCCATGCTAATAAAAAAATAATACATTCAGGATAGATGAAATGCTTCATTGCCGAACATTCGAGGAATTTGTCTGCTTGAATCCAACAAACAAATAAATAAGAGCATTTGAATCTGTACCAAGCATGACTATTAACATTTTCCGTCAATATTATAAACTCCACAGTAGTTATAGACAAACCATAAAGCCACAATATACTCAGACTCATACATTCGACCATTACTCTCGTTAATGGATTATCTGCGAGGCGATAGTTCATAAAAACAGCGCAAACTAAAATAACATTAGAAAGCCTTTGCTACTGACATAAATTTTATTTTATTTATTTTTATTTTATTTTATTTTATAAACATAGAAGCACAAAACAGACAATAACTACATAATTATAGTTAAAAAAGAAGATTAATCTTTCAGAGATCAGCTATCATCCAATACCATGCGCCACAATTAATTTTAAAAAGATAGGTACCTAACATTCCGGTCATCTCAACATGCCTACATTATACACAGTCTCGCTCGCTCACTCAATCATCACACTAGCACAAAAACAAATCAATAATAATAACAAAAATGAAAAAAAAAAAACAAAAAATCAAGGGGAAAGGAAAAAGGGGGGGGGGGGGGGAATTACTGCGTACCTGCTGATTCATTTGGAAGTGTGGAAGTAAGTTTTTTGAATACCTGTCTCTTGTAAGCATTCAGAGGTAATCCAAATACATCGACGTCCGTCAGTGTATTATTGTATAGAGATGTTATTCTCCACAGAGGTCTGCGCAACCCTGCATTTGTACTCGCAGCTGGCATATAAAATAAATTATTATCCCGAGTTCTAGAGGGAGCGTGAATACATATTTTTTCGAGAAGCTCAGGAGTGTCAAATGCAGAGTTACATATTTTAAATAAAATGCAAGAATCTATCAAACTCCTTCTTGTTTCAAGAGGGGGCAGTTTGGTGTGTGGGACAACCAATCGAAAGCGACGTTCGATCTGCCTTATACACTTGCTTTGTATTCTTTCAAGCTGTTCCCTATATTTCTCGTAGAACGGATTCCAAACAACGCTACAGTACTCCAATCTCGACCGCACTAGGGATGTAAACAGTAGAAGCATAGAATCGATATTTTTAAAACTTTTCGTAGTCCGCAATATAAAGCCGAGTGTTTTATTGCACTGCATAACTAGTTGATTTATGTGTTCATCGAAGTGGAGCTCTGCATCGAAGATGACTCCAAGATCACGAATGGAATGTACAGAAGTTAGGGGTTCATTGTCGATTTTGTAATCATAGAATAACTTATTCTTATTTTTCGTAAAACTTATTGTGAAACACTTTTTCAAATTGAGGTAAAGTTTATTGTCATGACAGTAAGCTGAAAGCCTTTCCAGGTCCTCCTGTAATTTTAAGCAATCATTTTGGGATCGTATATGTTTGTAAATCTTTAAGTCATCCGCAAAGAGTAGGAAGTTAGACTCAAGAAAACACTTACCGATGTCGTTGACGAACACAGAGAACAAAAGAGGACCGAGAACAGACCCCTGCGGGACACCAGAAGTGACACCCTGAGTATTCGATCTACACCCATTTAATACCACTGTCATTAGTCTGTCAGACAAATACGATTCCAACCACCGCAACAAGTCACCACCGATCCCGTTGTAACAAAGCTTCTGTAAAAGAAGGAGGTGGTCAACCTTGTCAAAGGCCTTTTGGAAATCGGTGTAGACTGCATCCACCTGCACTCGCTTGTCCATGGCATCGAACAAAATTTGTCTATTTTCTATCACCATTGTAAAGTTTAAAGGGTGGATAAAAAGCTACACATATCAATCGCTGCAATTTTCTTCTTGTTTCATGATATCTACATATTAATTCCTACTTATTATGCATGCGCTTTATTGTTTGTTTATGAATAGTAACCTGACAATATCGTGCCACGTGGTTTTTACAATAAGGAAATTTCCAAAATAATAATATATAAACATTGGCTTCGAAATATATTTGTTTATTCATTCTTCACAATACATTAAGTAAAATAATTATAAAGAAATACAATAATATAAAATATAATCAATATGGAGAGCGAGTTTATCGCAAGGCAAGATCTCTACCAATTTTTTTATTTTGAACATTGAAAGTAACAAATAATAAAAACAGGCACAAAAAGGGGATGGGGGGGGGGGCTCAGGGTTAAGGGTTTTAGATTTAAAAAAAAACAATGCTTTTGTTACGATGTTAAATGAACCAAAAGAAATATGACAAGCATAGGCATTTTCAAAATCTGGGCAAAAGGAAGACCGTTGTTCTCTGTGATATTACTTTAAATCGGAGTATGTACAATTGTACATAAATCGAAAAGACTTTATGAACAATGGAGAAAAATATAACACGGATTGTCTGCAGTTTTAAATATTAAACACCAAAAATTCTACAAAAAAGTAAGTAAATAAATCCATCGTAAAATAATGACAAAACAATCACTTTAATTGTTTCCAAACCTGAATGAATAAAACATCTTCGTAGGTATTCCTGTAGATAGTATTTATTATATATGGAAGATTCACGTTGTATGGTTATTTTATTTTAAGAGATGTATGGGTTGCACATGTTTTTTTTCGACCATTTGACCTACACACAATAACCCTTCACCCCATATTCCCTATGGCTAACCCTAATTATATTTCTATGTAAAAAGGTCGTATGTTGAAAGCTGAAGAATATCAATATATTATAACACTCTAAAATAAACACATTGTTGTGTTTTTGTATGCAAAATGTCTTGCCCCTCATTTTCTGAATATATAATGTACACATTTGATTACATATGATTTGAATTGAAACATCATATTATAAAGCATTACTATACAGATAAGTTTATACATTATTGTTTATCATACATAAAGTCGTTTTCTGTTTCAGCGGTGAACGTATATATTTTATATACTCTTTCTGGTAAACCACCTATTTACTGCGATATGAATCCATAGTTTTTAGGTCACTAATACACCCAGGGAAAACTTTGAATGTTCAAATTATAACCTAGTGGGTATAGCGTTGACTAGTTATTTTGTTCATAAAACGTTATTACTTACTCGACATATCTACGTGTGTGTATTCCTTAGAGTTTAATTTTGCCGCACCAATAGATAAATGGGTTACGAACACATATTATAAACAATCTTTTAAAAGATTCATTAAGAGTAATTGTTATACTCGCAAGACACAAAATGATTTTGATCTAAATCATAGGTGAGTTTCAATATTTCATTAATAACATAAAATACATATTTACGTAATGAGGATATCTCCAACGAGTTGCCAGGTAGAAGGCTGATTAACTGCATTATTAAATAATATGCAAATTGTCCTCTTCTTAGCAATGAAAAAATTAAGAGATGTAGAAAGTGTGGCATACATCATTTCCGAATATTAAATGTTTAAGAATTATTTTCTGTATAAATAATAACATTTTTTTAATGCATGCACTATAATCTCCTTTTTGCACCCAATAACGTATTGTGTATATTGAGGTAGACTCTCTTTATGATTTAGATATTGTCATCTTATATTACGCGAACTTCGTATTATTGTATAAATATTATAAATCGTAAAGCATTCACTCTTCAATAAAATCCACCTGCGTGACAATGAAAGTAAAAGGAGATAAAATATTAAAGGGCTTTTGGAATGCCTTACGGTGTGTTTCTAGTTTAAAAGCGGTTTGATGTTAAAGTTGGCTTAACAAATAATATTGAAATTCGTGGCAAAAGTTTGTCCAATAATGATCATTAATATTCAAATACTTCGTAAAGCTTCTTTAGAAATAATGATAATCAATTCTCAAATATTATCTCCTTTTGGAACAGATCTCTTGTACTGCCTGTTTAAAACAATAATTTGAGGGAGATAATGGAACAAAACGACGACAAAAAAACATCGTCATCCAAATGTTTTAAACGGGTTACATACTTCACGCAATATTGAGAATATTAAAACTTTCGCACTGCGTAGCAAAAAAGAATTTTAATTACCTTTTATTTAAATTATTCCGAAACAAAACAAATTCGAAACAAAAAAGGTGAAAAAATTTTTGTTTCAGAAATTAATATAACAGTGGAATAATATTTTTACGATTTTATTTATCCCGCATTCTTAGATTGGCGATTTATTTGTATTAATGTAGGTTGGTATATTTACCTCAGGATTTAACTCTTGATATAAAATTATTACTGAAAATCAATAACGTTGCTCTATTTTTATTTCAATACAAAATATCTACGAATCGTGTGAGTATGATAGTTATTAAACATTTATTTATTGGAAGAATTGTAATAAAGACAATATGTATCTTTATTTGTATGGAAAAAGAACAAGAATAAGAGATTTAAAGGACTCCGAATCGGAGGATAAATTTCAGAAGTCGTAAAAGTTTACTAATTATAACAGACAAACCTTATGAGTTTGTACTAAAACAGTATTAATAAAAACAATTACTGTACCTTTTCATGTTTAGCCCCTATAGGGTTTATGTAAGCAGATTATTATTTTACGTAGATATGTAGGTTTGACGGCCCTGCTGTCTATCTGCATGCATACAGTTTCCAGAATCAAATTAACGCTTGACACTTTGACCCACGCGCCTGATGTCCACTAACACTATCGCCCTCCCATTTGGGGTCACACAATCCCCTGGGAAATGTTCCGGAAAATAAATTAATATGAAATTTTCGTCATTTTTCGTGTCACCTGCCCCGTAAACAAACTTATTACCCGCATCCTACCAATTTATTTTAAGCAAATAAAAACGATTCTAAATATTAGAAAACATTTGAATTATTATAAAAGCGAGATCAGTAGAATGAAAGGAAATTTTTGAGTAGGTATTGCAGATAATCGTTTAACTATTCTGATTAGTTTTTATGGTACGGAGAACGACTTCCAAGATCAATACATTTATGAATTCACAAGCCATTCTGATTGTGGGAGATGCTGTTATGGCATAAATAAACATATATAAATAAAAGATTATTACAAAAGAGATTTTTTTATAAATATCAAAATAGTGGCATACATACTCCATCTAACAGTTTATATAAAAGTATGAAACGTATACGAAAATTTAAACAATTTACTGCATTTTACGGTTAATAAATTATGCAGCTTCTATAAGTGCATAGGAATTTGGCACATATTTTGGTATCTGTATCATATAAATTTGTATATGGGCTACTACCTTCTGTACTCGTACGTGCACGTATTTGGCAATGCAATATGGTAAAACATTCTAGGAGACAACACTTGTGCTTCAAAGTCGTGTGTTTATTTAGCCTTCACGCTTTAACTCAGTTTGTTTATAAAATTAGACCTCACGCCTCAATGGCTTTAGGTACAGAACAAGACTTGTTCTCCCCGCTGCCAGCGTGTCGTGTTGTGAATTCTCGCAACAATTTCCCAAAAGTTTTTAAAGTTAACAGAATGCATGTTAATAACTTCAGGTATTCTCAATTTCCACACAAAAATTAACACGTTAATATCAAAGTTTGATCTGTAGCAGGAATCTTTGTATAAAAGTTGGATGAATGGATTATTTAATCATGACGTTGTTTTCTATGTATTGTAAAAGTAAGACAATTCTGATCGATGTGTCAGTACCGACATAACGGTTATCAAGTCTAGTGACAGAATCGAGATACTACGCACAGAATTGTCAACGAGAAAAATTTGAAAGCCGCTCACTTATTGAGGAAATGATTTTAAGAGTATGAAAAAAAAACAGCTGTAAAAAAGTACTTTATATTGAGCTATTTTACTCCAACATAATATGAGAAATGGTCAGTCTCCGCGACAATTTTTCGTTCTGATTATATCATACATCATATTATAATTAACACAAACCTGATTTTTTTTTACAAAAACCTAATAAAACATAATTCACTCGACGTCGGGTGCTTTGCCTCAAAAATAAGAAGAAAAACCTAATAAAATATTAATATAAAGCACCAATTAAAACGTAATTTACAATTTTTTCACAACTATATTTCAGATTGACATGTAATATTTTTATGAATAAAGGTCTACTCCAGGAATTAGAAAATTGCCGTGGGATTTTCAAAGCCGGTTTGGATAAAAAAGAGATAGTTGGATAATCTGTACTGTTTTTGAATAATAATTAGATAAAAGATAGCCTTGTGAGTTGCGTAAGAAAACGACATATTTTTTTATAAGGTAGAACTTAGCACGTTGAATGTTTTAATCAATGAAAGAAACGTAGAAGAGGTTATGCAGTATAATAAAATAAGCCATGTTTAGCGAGGTCATGAGAATTTAAAAAAAGAATCTCAACATAGAATAGAACGAATAATATAGCCCGCATGTCTTGGATGACAACCAATATTCTTTGATAAGATAATTAGTATAATATTATTCTCGGAAAAAAGTACATGTTTTATGTCCATTGATTTATATTTCTTTCAAAAACTAAATTAATAACACAACAAATATTAACAAAACATTTTATCAGTCCTAAATATTTGATACACGTGATCATCAAGTCATATTTAATATCCAAGATAATGTCAAATTACATTTTGTATGTGGATTACAATATAATATTGTAATGTTTTATTATAATAATGTGGTAGTAAATAATTTCAGGCCTAATGGGATTTCATCCAATATATTATTATTTCGATAACCCATATACATATATAAACACTATAGAGACATTATGTATGTATGTTATTGTTATGAAAAGATAAGAAGAACCTATATTACATATAATCTGATTATATCTGAGTCATTTCAATGATTCAAAGGGTCTAGGATTATTGAAATATAACTACAAATTTAAGTTTAGTCCTAAGAAATGTAAAATCCGCACTTGTATTTCATTTCAGATAATGTATATTTAAGTATGGATATTGGTAACAGAGTAAGCTAACAATCTGTAACTGAGATAATGTGTTATGAATACTCACGCGATGAGTCGAACATACAATGTACTAAACGCACGAGAATCTAAAATATTTTTCATTAAAGCCAATAATCGAAGTCAGAATTTTGTGAATCAAAAGCGTTTTGTCTGCGCCACATTGTAACGGGTTGTTCAACAAGAACTTTGTTTTTTAATTGTGGCAACACCAGCAACATGATAGTTTTGACATTTAATTTTTTGACGTATTCGTAGTGGATGCATTGGCAATTGTTGCAGTGAATTCAATTTCGCTTGAAAATCGCATTAAAATAATTAAAATCCATTATGAAAATGGTGGTTCTGCTAAAGTGACATTTCGTCAAATTCGTGATATTTTCGGACAACATAATCGTCCTTCTGAGACCGCTATTAAGAATTTGGTCGCTAAATTTGAGTCGACAGGCTCGATACAAAATGTGTTAACACCAACGCGTGTACGATCGGGTCGTTCAACTGAAAACATCGCAGCCGTGAGCCACAGTGTTGAAGCAGATCCAAATTTGTCAATTCCTCGACGTTCTCGACAATTGGGGTTATCCAAAACCACCACATGGCGAATTTTGCGTAAGGATTTGGCTTTGAAGCCTTACAAGGTTCAACTGGTGCAGGAATTGAAGCCGAACGACCATTCAAATCGCCGTTGATTCGCTCAATTCATTCAGGAACAACCCGCTGGTTTTTCTGAAAAAATCATTTTTTCAGACGAAGCCCATTTTCACTTGTCAGGGTACGTCAACAAGCAAAATTGCCGCATTTGGGCTTCTGAAAATCCTAGAGCAATTATTGAGAAGCCGTTGCATGCTCAGCGTGTCACTGTATGGTGCGCTATGTGGTCTGGAGGCGTGATTGGGCCGTTTTTTTTCGAAGATGAGACTGGAAATGCGGTAACGGTCAATGGATCACGCTATCGCAAGATGTTGACAACTCAATTTTGGCCTATTATTGATGACGTGGATATCACTGACATGTGGTTTCAACAGGACGGTGCCACATGTCACACAGCCAATGAAACGATCAATTTATTGCAAACCAAATTTCCCGATCGCATGATTTCACGAAACTCAGCTGTTAAGTGGCCAGCCAGATCGTGTGATTTAACGCCACTGGATTATTTTTTGTGGGGCTATGTTAAGGACAGAGTCTATACGGAGCCAATCGAATCGATTGCAGCCTTAAAACTCAAAATCCGTGATGTGATTAGCGAAATAGTCCCGCCATTTTGCCAAAAAGTGATTAAAAACTTTGATGAAAGAATCGACATCTGTCAGCGTGCTCGTGGTGGACATTTGTCAGATATCATTTTTCATGCATAATTGCCAAACTTTTCTCTTTGTAATTCAATAAAAATTTTAATCATCTTCATCAAATTTTTTTGTTTTATTTTGTTTTAAAAAACAAAGTCCTTGTTGAAAAACCCTTTAGTACCACCATTCACCACGAGTAGGATATCCTACTGTAGGAGATATCCTACAGGTTGGCTGGAAGTGATAATATGTAATCAATGTATTAATTATACTTGCGCAGCAAGCTTGTCCTCAACATGCCATAGAATTTAGATAATATTTATCAGATCAAAATAATATGCAACGTTAACTTCATTGTAATGATTAAAAAAAAACTTAACTAACATGTAGGTAGGTACATAAGATTAACTTTCCATCACAAGCATTTCATAAATCGACTGGCATCATTCTTATTCCCCATACGCCAGATCAAATCTATTGACCAATTACTATTGTAAGTCGATATTAAACACTCCTCTCAAGAGAAATCTATACCCACTCATCTAGACATAATACATTATTAAATGTACATTTTATAACCACCAAGATCAGTAGTTATATTAGTTACATTATGAGTAGTTATAATTTGCGGAGCATAATGTTTTACTACGTGGTACTTTCTGAAACATTAATTGGAGTAATTGCAGTGAAAATCAGTGTCAAGATAAACAAGATTCTTACTTAGAACTTACAACTTTCCCTAATTTTTTTACATGCATAAAACGCGGAAGTCCAAAAACTTCGTAGTTTGACCGCGTCGATCAAACTCTAAAGGGCGGTAGCGTGTGGAGTAAGAGAAATCGACGTACATGTATGAGAAATTGGATCAATGTGAGGAAACGAAAGAAGATAGATCAACATGGTGGTCTGTCGTTGTCAAGAAAATCATAATTATTAAAAAAAAACTAGATTTGGTATCGATAACAATGAACCTAAACTGTATAATATGCATAGCAAATTGCTATTGATTTAGCCTAATTTCATGTTCTTCCAATTGCTACATAACATCTAATCTAAGCTCTATCTGTTACTGAATATAGAAAATTGATGAAAATAGAATGTGAAAAACAAAATCTCTTTCTTCGAAACTAGGGCGTGTGTAGTACACGTTAAAAACTGCATCACAATATATAGTACCTATGCTATGGTGTAATATAATGGGTAAATATTTTCTCCTGTTTAACAAAACTACATTATTATATCAAGCACATGTATTCTGTATACAACATCATGAACGGGGAGGCTTTTGTTTACTGAAAAAGCAAAATTTGAGATGGGGTAAGATGCGGATTACCGCTAAATTTACACAACTACATCCTGATGTGGTGAGGGTTCAAATCCCGTCGAGGATTAATCTTGAGTAACACGAAGTTGGTGTGCTGGAACACTTTCAAAATAACTTAAAAGAAGATAAGGGATGTTGTTGGCTGTGGGTGGTAAATGTTGTAGGGAGTAGTATGATCTCAGATATTGTCTCGCAACAAAATACACAGCAACGAATATGATTGATGGTTTCTCCAGAGAAGAAATAAAATAACATTTTTGACAACAAAGCTTCTTTCTCAGAATATTATTTTCAGGTAAGTAGTAGCAGTATTACCTACATCGTGTGACGTCATTTAATAAAATGGAAGATCACCTAATTTAAATGCACAATTCGTTTATTTATGAAGAGTAAAATGAATTTATTTTCATAATTTTATGTAACAAAATATGGAAAATGTAATCTATCATATGAACACTAAATAAACAAAAAAAAACATTGCACAAAGGGCAAACTTCAATTACATTGAATCCGTGGGGTCCCGGTGTAGAATACATAGATGTCCCATTTTTAAAATTTTTAAATATTCAATTCAGCAATGAGGTATGTCATACATCCTGAATGTCTTAATTTTTTATATATTATAGTATACACTTCAAAAATTTCACATTAACAGTACTTAAACTGTCAATTCGTGCAGGACAAAAAACATTGGAATCTGGCCTATAATATTAAGCTCTCACAGATTCTTAGACGACCTTGTGAAACCTAGTGTCTTATATTCTCTTTTAACAGTTTATATGTAAAAAACAACGGGTAGATAAATGTTTTACGAATATAAAAGTAGGGTAGGTAGTTCACATTAGTCATTTATATTTTCGACACTGTCTTTCCTTTCATAAATCACAATACATATGTCATTAAGATATACTGTGAAGAAGGTATAACTTCAGACTAGTCATTTCAGTTATAATTACACTCCCAAACACAATAATATATAAATTGTTTCATTTGAGTGATGTTGGTGCAGCACGCTTTGAACGATGGTTTGAGGGAGAAATTCCAGGGGAAACAACGAAAACAACACGTAAATATTATTATTGTACAAATATTTAAAGGAGAATAATAATACGTCAATGATTTTGTAAATGACAATACTCATCAACACACAATAAGGTGTCGTACTGTGTCAAATGAACGCTCTTAGTGTAATACAAGTCATTATAAATGTTTGGGTAGTAATTAGTAGAACTTGTTTATTAATCAAAATATAAAATATTTCTGTATGAGGTTTTTTTTATTCAGTTAATATATATGGAAAAAACACAAATGGTTTAAGTTTTACTTTATACTGAATTATATAGTAGTTTGACAATGATTGTGGAAGACGAAGCCTGGTCATTATATACTTAAATATAATATAAAGTAAAACCAATTGTGTTTTCTTCCATATATAAAAATAGAGTTTTACAAAATAAAAGTCAACTCAATAAATTCAGTTAATATATTACGTTGATGATTAATCAAGCTTTTTTCAACTGAACCTCCATAACTTTTTAGAGAAGAGAACCATTTACAATTGTACTGATTGTTCTGGATTTTCAAAAGTGGGTTCAAATAGCAACATAAAGCACACGTCTTTAATGGAAGAGGCTGGATTCTTCCTTAAAAACACTGATGATAGGTGTCCACCCGAAAGGCCTTATAGTAAAAGTATCACAGTGTTTTTTGTTTTGTAATCTGTTTTAAAATGAACTTTCATAAGTATTTACAAGTACTATACAATCAATGAAATCAATATTTCAAAATCCATAAAAGATTGTGAGGTAAAAAATTTGCAAAGAGATTTCATAAAATATAGGGTGAAGCACCGAGACTGTTCCAGGCCATTCCATTGCATACTAATTTTTAAGAAGTAGATCTTGCCATTATAATTATATTCTTGTGAAAACCCTGAAAATAAGACGGATGGAAGTTCATATTATAAGATAAGAAGACAAGACGACGAAAGATGGCGCGTCGCAAAACTGGAATTTGCATATAATTGTTTATTTGAAGAACAGGTGCCTCGCAAAATAATAATAAAATTTGGAACTGTTTTAAGATGGTTAAAACCACAAAACGCGTGAAAACAAATACTATAAACACACACATATATATAGAAGAGTATATATTATATTATTACTATTATACAAAACCATTGTATATTTGAGAATTCAAAAACAGAAAACCAGATGAAGATGGAATGCTTAATGACTAAACTTTGTTTTGAGGTCTTATTTTACTTGCGTGTGACGTATTTATGTAGAGTACAAGTTAGTAATAAGTACGATTCCAATAATGTTCTGTATCTCAACTAAACCAAACATTAATGGAATTCATTATTGACTTGATGGTGTTTGGGAAACGTAAACGGAATAACAAAGATAATATTTTTAAAATTCATAATACTACGTTTCTATTAATATCAGAACGCAAAAAAGTCGTGGGAAGATATGTTGGATTGGCGCTCTGATCGCTCTGGATGGAGGAAAGTAATTTCTACTCCGTGTACGAAGGACGTTAAACGGCGAAAGAAGATTGAGGATTTTATTCATCTTCAAAGGACCAAACGTTAGCAGTTTCTTATTTAAAAATAAATAAATTAAAAACTAAAATTAAGTAAATTTTAATATCAACTTCAGTGTTATTTACTTTTCTGCAACGCTGAAAAAGCATATCATGCATTACTAAATGTGCAGTATCCCTCCCGTTATATTCTTAGATAACATTTTGTTATATCTCTAATACTACGATTGTGTGTTTTATATTATTATTGCAGTATATAAAAGGGGAAACAATACATAGGTGGACATAATGATTCCAGATAATTTACACTTGTAGGAAACGGGATTAAAACATAAATATAAAAGTAAAAATAAATAGACTGACTGACTAACAACATTATTTATGATTATTTGTAAACTTTATTGGCAAAATATTCATTTGTATCTAAGCATTTCATGTTTACAAAGAGGACCAAAGGCGGGTTTATCGAATATGCAATCTCTTCCATCCAAACCGAAAACTCGTGGAAATATAAGTGGAAAAATCCCAAAAAAGATGGGATCTTCTCTCACGTCCAAATGATGGGAAAACAGTCGTATCGTCTTGCTCGAGATCGAAGAGTATGGAAAAGTTTTGAAGAGGCCGATATCCAGCAGTGGAGAGAAGAGGGCTAGCAAAAGGTAAGTAAGTTGGTAAACTTATGTAAAGAAGTACAAGTAATACATTGTGAAATAGAAAAATAATAACAATTTATTAATGACAGTGGGTAAATGAGATACGAATGTTTGTAAGTGGTAAATAAAATATAGTTGAAGGTTTTTGTAAGAGAAAACGGTTAATCATTGATAATAATCGTAGTTAAGAACGCAAGTATGACATATCAGTGAAGTGAATGTGACGTTGATAGATTTAGGGAACAGATCAATTGGTAAAAAGTATAAGATCAAGAAACTGATTTATTTTAACTTATGTCCTTTTAGTTTGGAACAATTCAATTCATCAATAACGGCATCTGTCTACAAGTGATGCTGAATAAAAGACTGATATATCTAGAAATGCTGGATTTAATCCCATACTCCATCTTATAATATCCTCCATATGTCTGCATTTCTCTTCACTACGAATTGTTTTTTCCCCCATTTTCTTTTCGTGTAATTTTGCGGCAATAAAACTAGAAATAGTCATGGAAGAGAAAAATCAATAAATAACAAGGATATCTAAGACGGGATCAGCTTTTGGGTGACATATTTACAAATGCTTTGTGAAATCCCATCATTATTCTATGGCCGTATCATTTTGGCCTTATACCAAATTGAATGGCGACCTTCTTTTTTCCTGAAAACTTGATATTCTAAGAACACAAAAAGGAGAGGAATACATGTCATAAAACACATCCAATACAAGCCTTACGATGAATGAAAGGAATTATCTAAGTCCCTTTCACTTGATATGGAAATATGGCATTCAAAAGAAGTATAGAATTGAGGTCGAATTTTCCGTTTTATTCTAAATATACCATAAGGTAATGAAAGAATGTCATATGCATATAAAAATAGAAAGAAAATTCAATTGAAAATATATTGTCAATGGCACAATAATAATTTATACTATTACCAACTGTAGTTACATATTTAACGTTGTTAGACGTATTGGGAAGAAATAGTTTGATATAATGAAAACAAAATTGTTTTTGGTTTTACTAATCGTAGTAAAAACAAAAACAATTTTGTTTTCATTATATCAATTTAATGGATTTTTACAAAATCAACGTCGACTCAATCAAGAAATAGTTTATTTCAACGTATAATATAATTATAATATGAAATAAAAATAATGTGGGTTCAAGAAATCTAAAGAAAAAATGTTCGGTTTGCGATAAAACTCAGTTGCAAGTTATAACAAGTTGAATCTTAGGATATTAAGTAATTGATACTAGTTGTTGAAGTTTACCAATGAATAAACTAACCCATAAATTTCACTTTGATTCAATATTGCAACTTATGTATAAGATGTGAAACGTACAATAATATTTTCAAGAAAATAGAAAGATAAAGAATATTGACACCGACTACTTTTGTAATATAATATAAACCGTTAACCGACATATAATAGGTACTTCTTGGAACATTACATCCCGTTTGATTTGATTCGTAACAAGTCTTTTTTTTCTTAGTGCAATAATAAAGAAAATCTGACAACATAGTAAAATGTTATTTTAACGAAATTTTACACCCTAAATTCAGCAAATTAGGCTTGTCGCCCATTCTAAATATTTTAATGTAAACTGTCCTCACCTGGCAAGGAAAGGACAGTTTACGTGTTTGTTACATGCAACTAGTCTACTGGCTACCCCACTTGTTGGATATGCCGTGATCGTTAAGTATAGCAGTAGTATCGTTTAATGTGCAAGTGTAAGTATACAATAGTTAACACGACATATTATAGGAAAATGTATTTTGAACTTAAAACAAAAATGTGAAGATTAGAAGAAAAATGAGCGTGATAGCATTTTTATTGGTTAACATCAGGCGGAGTAAGTTAAGATGATCGTGTCAGTAAGCATTTCTCTGATCTATTACTAAACAACTCACTTACCTTGTAGTAGAAGTAGAGTGTACGTGCTCAAGAAGTTTTAATTTTTACAAAGGTTGTCAACAGAAGATTCATGCCGAAAATCACAAAGTAAATGGCCTCCTGATATCCGATATAATCCCACTCCACAACATAAGATTCTGAAGATTTTCAGGTTGTTTAATATTGCTTGTAGTACGTAAACTTTTGTAAAGCTACTTGGCAATTTTTAAACAAAATGGCCATCTTAAAGATTCTTGAAAAATATCAAGTCATCAGCATAATTCTATGTTAAGAAAGTATTTAAACAATTTCCTCCTCAGTTTGTCACTCATAAAGGAAACAAACAGAAGCAAATAATGAAAAAGTTTTGAAAGGGCTTATATTAAACAGTGGAGGGACGAAGGTGAGCAGTAGTGAAGGAAACGAATGAGTATCGATGTCAATAAAATATAATCAATAAAATATAATTAATAAATATATTATTATAATTAATAAATATAATTAATAATTAAACAATAATTTTTTACGTGTTTTTACATTTTTTATCTATATTTTAACTTTTTTCTTCTTCATCTTTATATTACATAGATAACCTCAAATTAGTAAGTAAGAAAGGGATCTTGATTGTTTGCTCATTGTTGTAATCAATTGCTATATTTATTGTTATAACTGTACATATGATCCATAAAGATCAAATAAATTTCAAAAAATTTTTTTTTTTGAAGATTACTTACCTAAATAAAACAATGAGAAAAAGTCATATCAACATTATAAAGTTTTCAAGGCAGGAGTATGAACGAAACGAATTATTTTCTGTGTTGGGCAGAGATCTTCTGGTCATTTTTGGTTATTACGTTTCGCCGATGCGTGTAGAAAACAACTTCAGTACTACTACCATCACGGCATATTCTACAAGTAGTGGCCAGTAGACCAGCTACGAGTAATAATCATGCAGATTGTTCTTTCTGTGCTAATGAAAAACAAGATATTCAGGATGGGCGGTACGCCTCACTGATGAATCAATTGTAAATGTTGATTGTCTTATACGTGAGGATTTATGAGTACCTTTCTTTTACAGAAGCCTTTTGCAGAAAATAGCTCGTTTAGTATTAAATTGTTTTCGGATTGGATCAACATCTACTGAGAAATATACGTGAAAAAATTATTTGTTCATAAAAAATTCTTAAATATGAGTAGCGTTTTGATAAATGGGGTGGAGAATATGTACCAAAAATCTCTGTAGGTTAAAGTTCTATATACGATAAGTTATTTCCTAAATTATTCACGACATTTTTAACGGCTGCTTTGCAACATCACCCTCAAAAGTAGAGAAATAAAAATGTATAACGTTAATCTAACAACAACAAAAAAACGCTTTGTCATCAGCCATCCAAAAGTCACTGCACCCCAAAAAGCTGTAATGTCAATTTTCTTTTGAAAAATAACATGTTGGGTGTTTGGGGGGAGTTTAATCCTTAATCAAGTTTTAAGTAAAAAAAACATCGCTGGCTTTACAGGAGGAAAATAATAAAAATAGGTACGAAATACAATCTAATAAATATTTTAGTTCAATCTTTAGTATGTTTGTATTTCCACTATGGATTTATTTACCAGATAAGTTACGTGGAAATAAGTAATGTTTTAACGATATAATAGATAATGTATTAAAAAAGTATTATTCGAATAATTACTACATTTAATTTTGTTTTTTCTCGACACGTACCTACTGGTTACTAGTTTTTGAATGAAGCCAGGTTGAAATTTGATACCATTACGGCACATCCCATAAGTGGATTAACCAGCGGATCAATTGCAAAACATGCAGATCGTTCTATGCGTGCCAACAAAATATAATGCATTCATAATTGGTGGCACGCCTAATCACTAAATTGTAGAAGTCAGCTGTCTTATACGTGAGGTTTGACGAACACTTGCCTTTAACGGGACACTTGAAAACGTACAAAAAAAAGCAGACGACCCGTTTTTTACCGGAGACTCCACGGGGTAAATCTAGTACGCAATAATATAAAAGCTTGAACAATTCTCTTTGGTAAAAAGCTTCCGAACATTTGAAACAATTATTTGTATGTTTTCTGTACTTTTATGTACTCACAATATAGTGGGGGAGTGGAGGAAATAATATACAGAAGTTTGTAGGTTGGTATCCTAGTTGAGACGATGCATACTTATGTACTTAAATGTAATGTTCACTTTCAGCGGAGTTCAGAAATGGAAAACAAAGTAAACATTCGTGTCAATAAAATACGCGTAGGTATATTTAAAAAAAATATATGCATCAACAATCTCATCGATTCCGGATACCATGTCTTTGTATTTAAATTGTTTCAGAGCTAAGTTGCGTTTAAAAAGTTAAATTTCTGAACGATACAAAGATAAAAAATTGAAAGCATTTATGAATTATTATTATATTTTAAATATAATCCGTACAAACGAATAACTGAAGAAATTCAAGTAACATTGTTACGCTTACGTCAAAGGATAATAATATCTTCTCATCCTTTTAGCGTTGTAGACCATAAGCAATCCCGTTTAAGGCAATGTTCAACTACCATTGTTCAGACATCGAATGCCGTATCTGTAAAAGCCTATTGTAAAAGCTATTCCCAGCTTTAGTATGTATGTACATACTTTTATAGCGTACATACAATTTCACAGTACAATGCAATTTGCTCTCGTTTAACTGCAGGAATATTGTACATATCAACGTATTAAAGGGTATTAAAAACTAGGAAGGTATAAATAATTTGTACGACTATCTTGTTAGGAACAGTAAGTACTACGCTACGAGAAACATTTAAACGTTTCACATAGATCGTAATATTATAATAAGTAAAGCTTCATATAAGCAAACCACGAAAAGCTTATGTGATTTTGTGTTGTAGCTTAAATGAACAGAATCGAGCAATTCCAACAGCAAATGAATGTTCTTGAATTGAATAACAAAAAAATCGCTAGAAAAGGTTATAAATACAATGTCTATCTACACCAAACACAAATGAATATCAAACACATTTTTTATATGATAAAAACGATACTTTTATTGTTTACAAAGTGTAATAATGCGACACTCTTACGCACGTATTTTAAGAGAAAAATTGAAAAGTGATTAAGCTCGAATTCCCTCCCCCTTTTCGAATGCTTTCGACTTTTGAGCTTTCGAAAATCTCGGTATTCAAAGTCTGTGCGCTGTCATGTAACATATTCGTCAAGTAAATTAAACATTGAGTAAAATAATATTTTTAATGCATTTCGATTCATTTTGAAGTTATAGGAAATGTGTCGCTTTGCGTAATCTCATCGATGTTAAGTTTATGATACGGCTATAGACTAAAAATAATGAAAAGGTCGGACAATATTTACTTCAAGTTTATTTTTTAACATTCTAAAATGTATTACTCAGCGTTCAGGTGCATAAATACGATGACCACGTTTGTGTCGCAGATGGATAGATACCTACATATCTAGTTATTTGCAGTGGGTTGGTGTGCTCGACATGGTTATTGTTACTTTTCTGCTTGCCTACTATGCTTAAAATAATATATTATTAAAATTTTATAGTGAATTCAGCTATGTAAGCGTCTAACATATATCTACATAATTATTTCATTTTATATGTACTATGTGTATCTAATGCCTAAAAAATATACCTATAATAAGCCAATAATTGCTAACTTTTGTTAGGCTTTGTTAGAGAAATAAAAATGAAACAAAATAATACAAAATATAAAAAAAAACTGTTTTATGTTTCACATTAATGTATACCAAAGTAGTTTATACTCCGCCCTGATGATGCCAATATGTTGGTGAATGCGCTAGGCGTAATTGTAGTATACTTTGGTATACATTAATGAAACAAAATATATTGTGATTCCACTGGTGACTTCATAGATTTGCGACAGTGAAAGCGGAAGCTTCCGAAATTTGGTTCGCAAATCAATAAAGTTACCAATGGAATTATTATATATTTTGTTTCATTTCAATTTATTATTGTAATGATCCTTCTTAAATAACCATTGGTCGATAAATTAAACTTTAAATATGTTTATTATTTTTTGTTTTATTTCTCGAACAAAAATTTATGTTTTTGTTATTTCATTGATTTTACGTCCATATCTATTTAAATTATCATAATACAAATTTTTTGACACCAACGTGTTGATTTTTATATTTATACATGTGTAATTGTAAATGGCAACATATGATGTAAATGAATGAATAATTTTGTAAACAAAAAAAATATTAAGAAACTATACGAGTTTGGAGAAAATATTCATTAAAATTGTATGGCATAGAAAATTTTATTCTTTAAGGATTTCGACGATTTCTATTCAGCTACACAAACGTAGGTAAATAATATTATTCACTGTGTCGGTGTTTAGGTAGTAGAATTCCATATCGAAATAAATAAAACAAGTGTTTTATTCTACTATTGATTTATTCGATGAGAGAGACGTCTTTCGTCTTATGAGGACATTGTCAATCATTGAAGAGATTGACAATGTCCTCATAAGACGAAAGACGTCTCTCTCATCGAATAAATCAATAGTAGAATAAAACACTTGTTTTATTTATTTCGAGATAATATTATAATATTGTATAGAAAAGACGTGAAGTTTAGTTGGAAAATGTTATTCAAATATAAGCTCATGGAGTTTTATTTTAAATCTCGGATCATCTACGATTTAGAATTCAGAGCTGTTGCAATATGTAGGGGAGTTTGTAAAGAAAGAATCATAAAATAATAAGTACCACCATACTATAAAACAATGCAAGAGTTGAACGCATATTGTTTTTATGTAAGTCATGTTACAAAGGGTTACAGCTTTCAAACAGATTTCAATAATATTTACTTCGACTTGAGTTTGTTATAACAACGCTTTTTGTACAAGCTACAATGAAAGTTTCAAGATTTTGAAATCCCTTGCCACTAAAAAGACATAAAACTTGTGCGTGCGGGAATTAATTCAACAAAAGTGTCTGGAAAACTTCAGCGAGATTAAATGACGTCAGGAGTGGAACAGTAGATGGGAAAATGGTAGGAGGAAGCGTCACGGTTAAGGAACACGCAACTACTGGACCAGTATGAAGGTTGATTACTATTCAGACTTGCAGATGACATGGATCATTATACTGAAACGGTGATAAATGTCCCTGCATGTACCTATTATATACAAGCTTGACAGCGGTTGAAATAGAAATAACACTTATGATAAATATATATATTTCATTCCAACATAATAAAATATTTTTCCCAGATGCTCTATATTTGGCACAAGAAACGAAATTATGAACTGTTGTTTTACAAAGTTAAGGATCAAAGTTTATAAGTTATAGAATGAAGTTAAATATAACATCTAACTGGAGTTTAACTACGACAATTGACCATGACAAACAATAATAAATATATCAAATCCAAAAGGGAGTACCTAATGTTGTTATGCGCAAAACATAATAGTAGAACAACTATGTATGTCATACCATGACAGTATTACATTCGTAGTATGTGAATAAATAGTTTCAATGTGTAAAACTTTTATGGCCGATTGCTCAAACAGATGTAGGGTAATCAAACATAGACTACCTAACGAGTTTTATATGATTTTACGGAACACGTAGAAAAATAAAAATCGTATGGCAACTGAGATATAAAACTACCGGATTATTATGAAGTTAGTATTATTTTTCTTCTAACTATCGACCTTTCTACACTTGTTCAGTCTACATTGTATTGTTTAATACAATGTTATTTCTTCGTCCTGCATTTCAGAATGGACAGTTTTTACTTACGTGATAGAATATGTATACAAAATTATTCGATTACTCTGCGATTTAATTCATTTTTAATTCAGTCGGAATGTTACTTCACTAATAATGAATAGTTCAAAGAAAAAAAATCCTCGTACGAAAAAACATATGTAGGGTACGAAATACACGGCACAACATTAATCTATTTCTTGTTACTTGAACACTGCATATTAAATTTATACGGCCTTTTAATTTGATCATCCCATCCTAAAGTGACCGTCTTCAGGATTAGAACGAACAATATCCCGAAGATATATTATATATGTGTACTGTGAAGTTTGTATATAAATCTTAATTTAAACCCAAACAATGCACAACATTTCTATCAGAATTATTTCGTGAAACAATGTCTAGTAATAAATTCGTATAGGTACTGTACTGTACTATGTTTTATATTATAATTAGTAGTGTAGTATATATAATACGAAACCGGATGTATTATACCACTTTAATAGGGCTACAAATGTAACAAACTACATAATAAACAAACCTTGAAATATTTGAAGAGCTTTTGGAAAGACCTTTTAACCGCGGTAGTACGTATGTGTAACCGAAAATGTACGTGTAATGGAATCGCTTCGGTTGTAAAATAATATATAAAACCTTACCCGCAAACGAATATTATTTCTAGTGTATTGCGAAAAGGCGAATAAAAAATATACATAAAATACATGTGGAATCTAAAAAAAATATTTTCTATTTCAAATTTCGGTAAGAAAGTTTTGAATGAAAACAGACTTCAGTTAAAAACTCTTGTTGTTATTGTAATAATTTCGAATTTTCTCGGAAGAGAGGTAAATAATTAGAATGGAAATAATAAAATTAAATGTTTTCTTTGAACCTTAAGACATAGGCTTCACGAAATTATAAAAAAATAAACGCACGCAGACAAAAAATAATCTTCGTCGATGTGATATTCTTTCTCATTATAATAATTAGTTTAAAAAAGTGTGAAAACTGTTGAACTCTCTGCACATATTCATTCCGGATTCAGTGTCTGTCTACGCCTAAAACATGACAAGGATGTAACAAACAAAGGATGTTTGTAGGAATGTATGTACTCCAAAGTCCCTATTTGAGGTCAACATTGTAGAGGGTATCATCTTACATATGACACCAGTTTGTGGCGAAGTTGGTGGTACAATAATATACCAGTGATATATATTTCTAAAGAGACTGAATTCAATACCTTCTTAATATGTACCACTACATAAAGTTAGTTTACTACACAATATACATCAATAACTATACTTGAGCTAGGATTAACATTCCTAGAATTATTCAGCTATTGGAGAAATTATTATTCAGTAGGCAGTATTATAAATGGATAAAATTATCATTATGTATCAATTTACATAGTTCAATCACTTCCCTATTTATGGTGAATGGTTTGATTGTAAATAGATAAATAGTAAGAAGATATAGTTCGCCGTGTTCAAGAAATCATTAGTGAAAACGACTAACCAACCGGCAACATTGCACACGAAAAAAGTTCGCTCACAAGGTTCCTGACATAATGGTCATCTTTCACAGCATAGGTACCTATATATCTATTCAACCAATAAAAGATTGAAAATATTGTGAATAGAAGTGGCTAAGGGCACAAAATCGTTCAGAATTAAGGGGTTGGTTTTCATCTTATATTCCTCCAATTGAATGTTTAAAAGGTGGGATAAGAAAACGAAAAACAAATATAACGGACTTGAAATATGGGTTCCACGGGTAGTTATACGACTCTCTGGTCATCGGGTGCCTAAATTCAACAGAGAATAAGAATAAAATATGTGGTAGTGATACTCAATGTAACAAACATCCCATTGAAAATATGTACGATTTTATTTTCCTGTATAATATTTGGAATGATAAATAATTTTGTAATTCCACGTGTAACATCAGGAAAAAAGTATTTTGCCGCTAGATATCTTTTAAACGAACAAAAGCTTGTGCATTGATACTCGTATAGCCTATGTATGTAAGCGTCATAGAATATGTTAGTATGTATTTTTATATTATATGAGTAAAGTTGACGCAAAGAAACCAAACATTTTTATTCAATATTTTTTCCATTTCGAGATGGAAAACGAAAAATATATTTACATTACCAAACTATTTTCGTCATAAAGTTCTGAGAGCTCTGATTTTATATTCAAAATAAATAAAAAAAAGCAAAAGACATCGTCTGTCGTACGTATTACAAAAAATGTCTTATTTTTTATATGTAAGAAAAATAGCTATTTTAACTTATTGACTATTTTTACACTTTTTAGAATTAAAATTATAAAACTATGTCAAATTCACTGCACTTTCCATTACAAAAAACTTACTATTATCAAGTTTTGGTTATTTTAGTGTGTCAAATAAATTAAAAATTGTTTCAGAGGCCAGCCTACCACCTTCCCAACGCACCGAAACAATATTATTTACGTAGGTATGTAAACCTATTTGTAAAATATTTACATTTTTGTATGGATTAAATAAGCGAGTAAGAATGATTGAATTGATTCCAATGAAAATTTGAACGATTTAAAATAACGTGAATTAAATGAAATTAAATGTAGAGGCAAATGTTCGTAAAATGAAAAACTTCTACTTACTTCTTTTTGGAATTTGATGAAAGGAAACCAATAAACTTAGACCTTAGACTGTGAGAA
Organism: Athripsodes cinereus; assembly: GCA_947579605.1. Taxonomy (NCBI): domain Eukaryota; kingdom Metazoa; phylum Arthropoda; class Insecta; order Trichoptera; family Leptoceridae; genus Athripsodes; species Athripsodes cinereus. The sequence goes on from OX388315.1 coordinate 10,060,418, forward strand.
TATTGGGAGAAATATGTGAGAGGTGGATAATCATTATTTTTTTCATAAGATCTAAAAAGAGGAGAAATGAAATAAATTGTGCACAAAAAAACATATGATGTTGAAAATGGAAATATGGTGCGTTGGATAAATATTCGTATAAGTCAGCGAAAAAACTATAAAATAAATATCGTGTATATAAAAACATCTAATGTATTATATTCACATACAAAAATATTCCCTAAATATAGGTCACGAACTAAAAAAAACCCTAGCGAAATAATATGCGGGTATTATTAACAAGTTCAACGGAATACTAAAAATATCTAAATTTAAATATCAAAATAAAAAAAATAAAACATTAAATGATAAAAAAAAACCTCTCCCCCGCATTAATTTGCAAGAAAAATATTGTGACTGTATGTTAAACGTGACGTTCTACCAAGAATAATGACGAATTTATCAAATATAGATTATATTCTGATTTTTTTTTTTTTTTTTTTTTTTTTTTTTTTTTTTTTTTTTTTTTTTTTTTTTTTTTTTTTTTTTTTTTTTTTTTTTAAAAAAAGATATATCTGGCTTTTTGTTATAAACCCAGTTTATAGTTTATATAACTTAAAAATTTGCATAAATCTGGTATAAAGTGACTTGCTTTGCTGCTTATTATAGCTTGCAAAATATGTACCCACGATAATGATAGCCTTAAACAATACTACTCAACCATCATGGAATATCACGCAAGTATGACAGCCACTGGACTTGTTCTGTAGGTGCCCTGACAGGTCTCCCCGACGTTGGCGATCACTCTGGCATGGGCTTCTCGGTCCTGCGCTATCTGGAACAACTCTTCTATACCTCTCATTCCAGTCCAATCTCGTATATTACGCAGCCACGATGTCTGCCTTCTGCCAACCCGAATGAATAGAAAGTATTCTATATTTGTGACCCTATCAGTCCAATGAAAACGAAGCATTCTTCTAGTGAATTAATTGGATATAATAAACATGCAAGTTATCCTCTCTGTGCCAAAATAATTAATAGATTTTAATACAAATAACGTAGATATCAAATTCGCGATGTTTTACGAATACTTGCTTTTTATAGGACGCTAGAAAACTTACTCGAACTAGAGCTTTATATTATGTTATAAAACATACACGAAGTTTGAGAAATGGTATAGACTTATAGAGCGCTATTATTGTACAGGCGAAGAGAAGAGTTAAAGAAATAGAAAGAAGAATATGAAAGAATTTTAGAAATGATCCACGGATATACTTAATATGGTAATAACATTTTACGATCCACTCTCAAAAGACGTGACAATAAGCAGACACTTGAACATTCGAAGCTGTTGAGCAGAATCATATTGATTAAAATAATAACACCGAGACTCTGTAGTAAAGACATTTCCTTTTAATAAGGAGCATAGGGACAAAACAGATATTGCCGCATTCAAACAAAATTACAGATCACAAAATACTTTAATAATGAAAAAAAAAACACAATATAATATATATTCTTATGCTTATTTTAAACTCTTTATAGCCTGCAAGTATACATATTACTTTTACATCTACAATAATAAGTTCAATAGCTGAAGCCCGTAAAGTGGTCAAGACAAGAACTTTTGCATGACGTTAACTGGAATCACCATATTATGTCAGAGATGGTCGATAGTCTACAGCCAAAAAAAGGAAGGCTAGCAGATATTAAGATTAAAAAGTATATTTTAAACGTTAAGGTTAGAAATGGAATTGGATAAAGAGTAAATAGAATCCAAGATTGTCCACGGCCTGGATGCTCTTCTTTCACAATGCACGAGTGTTAATGACGATTCTATAAGAGCTAAGAGTGTAGTAAGAAAAGATGACTCAGTTGGCGTAAAGATTTTCTAAATGGAGGAGACTAGTTTTAATCTTGTGCTCCCGGAAAAACATTGAAAAGCTTTTGGATTGAGAAAAATAGCATACTGAGTATTTAATGTGTACAATTAATTAACGAAATATTTATTTTATAGAACGCATGTATTTTAAGAAAAAAAAATAGTACCAACTTCACTTAGTAATAATAAATTAGTGAAATTAATAGTTTAAACCTAAGAACAAAAGCATTTTACATATTGTAAGTAGTGAATTGAACATTGAGGAAGTAATTAATAACAATTGATTCTGAATTTCTAGCTGAAACTTTAGTTAGACTATAAAATAATTTACAATAGAAATCCTATTGCATTAACAACGAGACAACTATTCTTAACTAATGAATATGCAACAACAATAATGGCTAATTTAAATGATTACCATTGGAAATTAATCAAAACCGAAGCACAATGCAATTTGTATATTTGTTTTGTAAAATTCAGGAAGGAACGTAAATTGATTGCGGTTGTTGAAAACAAGTTAAAAGTTTGTTTATAAGGTCAATGCGAAAGTTAAATTAGTTTGAACCAGAGGAAGGTGTCATACAATTTGCTAAGTTGTTGTGTTACAAAGAAAGGCGGTGACTGAACTACTGGATGAAAATAACCGCACGCTATAAAATTTTCTTGACATAATTGAATATGAAAAGTTTAACGTGGACAAAAGGTTTCGATAATCCCGAATACACATCATTATACTGCATTAACATTCCTAATACTATTTTAAAATGAATTTGTATTTGAGCACTGAATTGCAGAAAATCTCTATCGCTATATTTAATCCTTCTTTTTTGGTCCACCCTGTGAGGCATTACTGATGATGACAATAAATTACTATTTAACATATAATTAAATAATGTTTACTTAAAACACTGTATTCTTTCCAAATTAAATTTATTCACCTCAGGTGAATAAATTTAATTTGGAAAGAATACAGTGTTTTAAATAAAAATTATTTAATTATATGTTAATAATGAATTTCCAAAGTGTTTATTAAACATTAGATTTATTAAATTACTATTTATTCACTGTGTCCGTGTTTAGGTAGTCGATAAATTACTATAATAAAAAATTATTCCACTCCCGTTGCTCCAGTCCGATCTTTTACGTTGCGTAGGTCCTCTTCCTGCTTTTATCTATGTGTTATTAATTTTTTCTTCTTTTTGTCTATATAAAATCGCGTAACTAGAGCACACGGCCTCATATAGCAAACTGACAAATATCCGGATTAAGAAAACGTATACGATTTCTACTTTTTCTCTCCTTAATCTTTGTAGGGCCCAAGGGTCTGTTCATGCAGGAAGGCCTAGCTGTCTTTCTATCATTTTGTCTTCCTGGTAGGTACCCTCCCTCATGTAGTCCATGTAGAACAATATTTGAAATTCTGGCACTGTTCCATCTTTTGGACGTGTCTGTACCAATATGTTCGCCATTGTTTTTTTTTTTCATCTAACAACATCTTAGACCTCACGTCATATCCCTCGGACTGCAGTGTTTCCGACACAGTCTCATAGGATTTTTTCGCCGATGGCTCGCAAAGTTCGAATCTCTTTGATGCGTAGCATACTTTTGGTTTTGGTTGTTCCTGTCCTTGTTTCTATGCCATACGTGAGTATTGGGCGCATACTTGTCTTATAGATGTGAACGTAACTGGTAGTGCTCACGTCTTTGTTTTCCGGATATCATCTCTTAAATTTAAGCCTACTACAGCAGTAGCATTATCCACCAGTGGTCGTTTTCTTTCGGAGATCATAAAAACTTGATAGCTCACTGCCGAGGTACCTACCTAAACTGTGTTACTTTCCCGATTCGCTGGTTACCTCCGCTTTATTCACATTCAACTGATCGTTTTGAGATTATCATACATTTTTTTTAGGCACTGAAATGACAATATTGCTCATATTTGTACCAGGCTTTAACTAATTCCTGAAGAAGCTATAACATAGAAAACGAAACGTAGGGTGTTTATCGAAATATATTGAAACGGTTATAGAGGCGAAAAAAAAAATACGTCTATAAATCTCATTTAATCAAATGGTCATAACAAAGATTGAGAACAGAAAAGAGAAAAATATTTACTTGAATATCGCCTACAAGCAGAAAAAGTAATAATCGAAAACTACAAGCAAACAATCATTGTCGAATATACTTGCATGTATGGAAACGTATTGTTACGTTTTATATTATATCAGAGAAGATCGAATTAATACCGCGCAAACGTTGATATGGAATAAACAAAAACATCGGTAAAGAAATGATAGAATGGAGAAACGTGAACGTATGGAGAAAAGTACAAAGATAAAATTACGAATATGAAAATCTTTATTCGTCATTCGACATTGGATAGAAATTGGTATTAGGAAAAAAGTTTTTACCAAACATGAAAGAAATAAACTCTGTATTTTTGTAAACAAGTAAGCAAAATCTCTTTTACTTGGAAATTTTCAAAACCTTCATGATTAAAGTTTTGTTTAAATCGATTGTGTACACGTTTTTCAGACACTCAACATTTTCAGTTCAGCAAAGAGGTATGCTACCCATCCTGAATTTCTAAACTTACATTGATACGGAGAGGACAAATTACATGTTTATTACAAGCAGTTGGTCCCCCGGTTACCCCATTTATGAGAGACACCGTGATGAGATAGATAAACGAAAGAAATAGTATTGACACAAAATCAATATACGAGTAGGTAGGTACCTAATTTAAATAGTAGATAATTTTTATAATAAATTTGCACTACAGAGTTTCATGGAAAACCGGAAAAATTTAGTCATTCCGACAAATACATGTATTAGGAAAAATCAATGTCCTTGTAATCAATATATGGTATATGGTGAATAAATAATTAAAAGGCATCTAGGAAAACAATTATTTACATTAACACATGGAAGGAATACAAGAGAGATCAATAAATTTAATGGCAATTTACTACGATTCCACGCGGTTTAACCAGGGCAATGAGGATTTCAGCTTAAACATCATATTCTCAATCTTAACAACACAGAGAAGTAATATTTTATAGTAGTTGTAGTAATCCTAACAACGTTTTCTCTTTCTGCTTGTCGACTTACTTAATATAGACTACTTAATACCAAGTGCAAGGGGGATGCTACAAAGAGGAGTTGAGCGGAGCATCATAAATCTCTTAGATTTATTCAATCTCTTAAGATATTTATTAAATAAACGTAGCACACACAACAGAATTAACGTGCAAAAAACTAATTTCATAAGTCAATGAGTAGACGATTAAAACATCATACAACTTGTGAATCTTTTTAATGGAGTAATAATACATTATCTCAAGTTTGTGATAAAAACATTGTAAAGAATCAATATATTTGTCGAGATAAGGTAATTAATATGGTAAAGTTTTATTTTGTTTAAGAACGCTTATCTAAGAATGTCCTCACCACACATCTAAGTTTCAGTTGTTGTAATCAAATTCTTACAAGTCAGTTAAATAAAGTTAAAATCAAAGCTAGTCAAAGACACCAACGTTTACATCTAAAACTACTGAAGTGTTCAAAACTTAAAGTGAAATCGTTGCCAACTGACTTGTACATCAATTATTATAAAACCAACTGTAAAAGCACGTATTGGGCGTACTGAAAATTTTCATTCATTGAATTTAATAAAAAAGCAAATATTTTCTTTCTCGATACCGAGAATCATAATATACGGGATAAATGAATCTAGATGGTACAAAAAAAGAAAATCAATTCGAAAAAGTATTGATTTTTTAGAGAATCATATAAGAAGCGGATAAAACGTTTCTTGGCGACAAACAATTCGATACGATGACGAAAACAAAATAATATATGAATAAAAAAAAGAATAATATGTAGAATGTATAGAAGATAATATTGTAAGAGAGGAGTGAGTAGATGAGCCAGCAAAGCGAAAAAAAAATAGTGTTGAAAGCGGTAGAATTCTATTACGTAACTTCCTCAATATCTCTATCCCTTATCAATCAAGTGGTTGCTTGACGGTGAATGATAGATCACAACGCGGCTATTTTTAATTACATCTACCGCAGTCTCAATTAAAGTAACAATAGAAAGGATAGGATCGCTAAAAACACATTCTACAACGACCCGTCAGTAACAAATTATCACTAAATTTATCGCACATCGTAAGAGCCAGGATCCGCTTTTGAACAAACAATTAAACTTTTTAGAACTTGATAAAGTGACGATAAAACCTGATAATATAAAAGTAATTATTGTAACAATATATTATTATATATACTATAATGGTATTGATACATAAAAATATTATACATAGAGGTAACTTTTATAAATTATATTATTTTTTCACTGTGTCGGTGTTTAGGTAGTAGAATTCCATATCGAAATAATAAAACAAATGTTTTATTCTACTAATGGTTTATTATGTGAGAGAGACGTCTTTCGTCTGATGAGGACATTGTCAATCTGATTTTAAAAATACAACATCATTCATATATATAAAAATATTTACAATAACAATGATAAGAGAGTATAGTATAATATTATAATGAAGTATGTATCAGTAACTAATTCTAAGAAATCACTAATTACAATGCGAGAGGGAGAACAATATGTATATGTATTTGTGTGACAAGGACAAGCATAGTGTATTGTATTAATCTGGTTAATCCTATCTATTTGTTGTTATTCTTATAAGGTGAATTTGTGAAAAGGGAAATATATGATCAGAATGATATTGTAAAAAGGTAGGAAGATAGTTTGTTTTTGAACTGAAATTAGTTACTGATACATACTTCATTATAATATTATACTATACTCTCTTATCATTGTTATTGTAAATATTTTTATATATATAAATGATGTTGTATTTTTAAAATCAGATTGACAATGTCCTCATCAGACGAAAGACGTCTCTCTCACATAATAAACCATTAGTAGAATAAAACATTTGTTTTATTATTTCTATATTATTTTTCATTACTGCTTTATAATATATTCAATGCATTCTTATTATTCTTAACTCACTTTATGATAAAACAATATAATATGATAAAACATGTTAATTAAACATGTTTAATAAACAAAAAACATATTTATTGTCAATTAAGTGTTTATTCTTATTTTTATGATACATGTCACAAAAGTACAAAACAAACTGTTTTAATTGTATTATTATAGTGGGATAATCTATCAAACGTGCTTATCATTTATTCTTGAAGCATATTTGCAAAAAAATATTCATACCTATAGGGAAATAAAATAATATATACCTACGTTTATGATACGAATCAAATCATTCCATCCTATTGAAAATTCTCATATGAAAGTTAGTAATATGTTCACAGCAAGTGAGTATTGAACATTCACAAAACCTCTCGTAATTTCATTTAAGATCAGTGCATCTGTGAAATGTTCGTACTAGTCGCCGTATTGAAGGGGATGGAGAATGAAAATGAACAAGGGGATATATTGACAGGAAATACCGGGGTCAAATTAGAGGGTTGTCATATATTTTCCCTCGGAATATGAAATACAATAGAGTGCCGAAAGCATAACAGAGATATTAAATCGGATTTTTTGAATATTCTTCCATCTGATAATAATAGTATTATGTAATATGCTTTTCAATATACCAGATAAATAGACGTACAAAAGAGACAGAAACACAATCATAAAGAGTAAGAAAAGAATATTCACACAGATGACAGAATAATTTATATCACCATTACAAACTAACAAAGTCTCTAAATAATATTACTTCCGAGATACCTCATCTGCCCAATCAGTAAATTGTGTAAACTTCCTTAGTAATAGGAAAGGTGTCCCGATGCTTACGAATCGGCTTATGTTGGTTTTAGTAGATTTTTCCAATGGTACTTTCATCAATACCACCAATAAAAAGTTTTCACAATCTGCTGGTTTTGCAGAAGAGATAATTTTTATTTCTTCATTTACACTAGCATAAATTACATTTCTTTTTTTAAAAAAAAAGATATAGGTATCTGGGTTTTTTGTTATAATCCCAAATATAACCTCACACACCTTTCACAGTAAGCTACTAAGAGCTTATGTCGTGAAAGGGGAGTTTCCCGGCACCTGGTATCGAACCACGGACTCCTTGTTTACGAGGCCGAGACTGAAACTCACTGAATCTGAAAATAGTTTTTTCATATATCTTAGATAAATCATTTTTAAAAATTAAGAGCTTCATATTTTTATCCATACGAAGTTTTTGATGGCTTGAAAACAAACAATTAACTATATTTATTTCAATGAAAATTATCATATTATATACTGCAGCCGAAAATCGTTTTGCTGAAGATATAGACTTGTTTCGGAATATACAAGCATATGATGAAGATAATTTAATTGTTTTATAAAGAACATTCCAACTTGTGAAGTTTATTTATTATTATATGTTATGTTCGTGAACATATTTGTACCTATGTATATAATGAGAATATTTTTTTATTTTTTTTTAGAATAGAATAGAATAGAATTTATTCAATAAAATGGTTTTTCAATTACAATTATATAGAAATTATACAATTTTAGAGGGTCATCTATATTGATCTCGTCACATCGCTCATGAATATGTCAACTTATTGCGTAAAGAATTACATTAATTTATAACAATTATAATACGCTGCGTACTCGGCAGCATAAATTAATAATTTCAGTTACAAACGAAAACCTATGACGACAAAGTATTACGCTTACATAGCAGCTGATGCAGAAATAGAATTACATAGAATATATTTCACCAACATCAAGCATCATGGTATGTAGTAGTCAGAACATTCTGCACTAGTCATTATAAATTATTCTAAATCAAGTCTTCTACAGAATTTAATACCAATGTATGTACTTGCATATACCCCAAACTTCATTTATAAACCTTATAAGGTACCTATATTACATGTGTATGCTATTGTTTTTTTTTGTAATATTTTATTCTGCATTAAAGATTATTATGGCCGTTAAATGTATAAATAAATTAACAAAATGTGACTTTTGGTTTAAAAATTGTTATATTCTAAATGCAGGTTTTAAGAAATCCATAATTTTTCAGCAATACGACAAGAATTTTCAGACAAATATAAGCATTGGTATTGATTTTTGGAGGCGTACAGTTTATTTTCTGAGGACCAAGTACCTACATAAAAATCGGGAGCATTCGCTAAAAAAATAGCCACACTACTTAGTATCTGCATACGTAGAAAACAAATACAATGCCTAAAAACCATAACAAAACGGAAAAATAAACCATATAAAAGTTCTAACTTAGTGCTTGTCAATAGTAAAATATTGACAAAATATTTAACAGTATGTCAAACTCAAAATTCTGTCCTGAGTATAACCTTGCACGCCCCGTACACGACCTTGGTGATGAGTTTGAATAGTGTTCGGTTCGTGATATACCCAAGATTTCTTTGGACATTGATTGATACTTCGAACATGAAAGAGTACAATTTAATACGAAAATTCACGTGTCCCACTGATTAATCAAAATGACCTTTTTGATAGCGTAAAAAAGTACTCGTAGTAAAAACGATTTTTGTATTTTTATTTACGAAAATGGTACATATTTATTTTATTTATTTAACCAAATATACGGCTTATGCCATTTACAAATATCAAAAAATAATCCAAAAAAATACATACACCTGGGCACTCATACAAATATACATAAATTATAATACTACTATAATATAACTTTTTTTTTTTAAAAAGACATATCTGGGTTTTGTTATAAACCCAAATACAACCTTATACACCTTTCACACTAAGCTAAAAGCTTGTGCCGTGAAAGGGGAGTTCGCCGGCGGCACCTGGGATCGAACCACGGACCCCTTGTTCTGAAGGCCGAGACTCTACCTCCAGGCTACCGGCGAACTATACATAGGTATATTTTTATACTTAGGTCTATCATGTTCGTTGCTAAAAACAAATTAGGAATTATACAAATATTTTATGTCCTACCCATCAGGTAACAATAATACGGAGAACACTTTTATTTGCTAGTACAGTTGACAAATGCAATACAGACATTCGCTCAGTGCTAATGCGTGTTAAAATAAATCGACTATCAATAATTAATTATAAATATATGTTTTGATAGGAGGTATGAAACCATCCTTTGCAAATGTTTATTTATAGCAAAGAATTAAAAAGTAAAAATAATAATTAAGAGTTAAAAAAGTAAAAAAAAAAATATAAAATTAAAAATTAAAAAGTACAAACATTCCATAAAATTGAAATATTTTTAAAGATTTTTCATCTTTAAAAAAAATATAAAATTAAAAATTAAAATTATTCATTCAAATATACAAAACACCGAAGTTGACCTTTTTGTTGTTTTAATTTTTTTTAATAAATAAAAAACAAGTACCTAATTAAATTATCCTGATACAAGAAAAAATAAAAAATATGTAAATGGAAAAAAAAATATTATTCTACTATACTGATTTTTATCGGGAGAGAGACATCTTTCGTCTTTCAAGGACATAGTCAATCATAAATTTTGTATATTGAATACACCAAAAAACAAATCTATCTAGCGGTGTTTAGCCACGGACATTCAAGCTACAGACCGACTACATCTCTATGATATAAGTATGTTTTTGCTATTGAGGTGTATTTGAGATTTGTTATAAAACCAGATTCATAATTTAAAAAAAAAACGTTATATTGAAAATTCTGTTCAGTATATAATAAAATTTATATTAATTTATACTAAAACTACTACTATTATCCTATTACGGAATATGCTACAAGTGGGGTAGCCAACAGACGCGTGCAATAAAAATGTAAACTGAACTCTCCGTGGCAACAAGACATTCAAATGGATAGCAAACCGCATCGCCGAATTTAAGATGTAAAATGTCTTTATATTTTCGAACACTTCCCTATAAAGGACACTCGAAAACATATGGAAAAGAGTGAAAGACCAATTCTTTAATGCTTGGTCCACGAAACATAAAACAATAAACATGCCTTTTATGCATGTAATACCTACGTATTTTTAGTAGGTAATTCTTCAAAATATATTCATAATATGGCCAATTCTGAATCATAAAATAGTTTAGTTGCACTAACTAAGTCAACTAAGTGTGAGGAGATAGTTGAGTCATGATAATTAGTTCTAATTCGTATTCACAGTTTTCCGTACTAATTTAGTTCATTTTGACACCTTAGTACAACTATAAATTTCGAGAATCTATGGATTTCGTATTCAGAATGAAATTTTAGTTGACAGCTGACGACTAAAATTAGTTGGATTTGGCAGAATTTTATTCGCGACTTTCAATGTGCGAATATTATTAGTTGCTGTCATTTTACCGCAGAATATTGCTATATTTTGGAAGTGTTAAGTTGTTTTTTCAAAATTAAATTAAATTTTGAAAAATTAAAAGTAAAAATTTATATTTTTAGGGCCCTCGCAACTATTAGCATGTATAAATATTTAATATTACACCACACACGCAAATACGAACGCCAAAATATATCGGCAAATCTGACATTTCACAAATTTCACGCGCGACAACTATTAAATTGTTGCCAGAAGTGTAAATCGGAACGTGAAAAACATTTTGTATTGCGGCATCACTGAATAATATTAGTTTGTCCCATAGATTTTACCGTTTGCACTTGGTGGTTCTCGAGTTTATAGTTGTTTATAGTTCATAACTAATGCTGAATACTACATAATAACTAATATTAATCAACTTTTTAGTTAGTTAGTTCATTAAGATTCAGAATTGGCCCTTTAGCATAATTATTTTCACAACATTATGGCAAAAAATAGTAATTACAATCACGAGTTTGAAATTCCGTGCAAAGCTGCCTGAGATAAACTGTATGAGAAAAAGGTGATACCGTGTGCGCCTTGATGTGATTATAATAATACGCCTGTTACAGTTGTTATTGCAAACATCTGGACTGTGAACGAATTTTAAACGGGTTTACTGCCGAAAACTTTACATGAATGACTGGGAAAATGAAAGCTTTTCCCCAAACACATTCTGCTGTACTGTACCTAACGGTACACAAAATATTTTCTGAGCTATTAAATTCAGAGACATACGGAGACGACGGTATGTTTTAAGACTCGATACAAAATGAAATTAAGTCTTACAAGAGAGTGTGTATATAAAATCTGAAAGGATTTGCAAGTTCTTCGAAAAGGTAGATTATTGTTATCTAATATTAGGTCCTTACATATGAAATTGGCGTTTGGCGAACTGGCAACTTTGATTCAATATATGTGGCGTTCGGCTAGGAATTCCAAATTCAAATTTATTTCAAATTTAAGACCATGTATTTCTGTGTTCGAATTACGAAATTTATTTGTTATCGCGTCATTTGTTTTTCTTTCACATCGTTCTGTTCACAATATGGAGAACTTAAAATATCGCTATATTTACGAATATGAGTTTCACCTCGGCACTAGTGCTGCAGAAACGGCTCGTAGGATTAACAATGCGTATGGGGAAGCTACTGCAAAAGAAAATACGGTACGTTATTGGTTCCAACGTTTCCGTTCTGGAAATTTTGACCTACAGAACAAGCCTCGTGGACGGCCGGAGACACAAGTTGATAACGAAGAATTAAAAGCAATTGTGGAAGCAGATCCATCGCAAACCACGTCAGAGTTAGCGGCAGGCTTCGGTGTGAGTGATAAAACCATTTTGATTCACTTGAAACAAATTGGAAAAGTGAAAAAACTTGAAAAATGGGTACCGCATGAATTGGTACTGCTGCTTCAGGACAACGCTCGACCACATACGGCACGTTTGACGACCGCAAAACTACGGGAGCTACGACTGGAATGTCTTCGACACCCACCATACTCCCCGGACCTTGCTCCAACTGATTACCATTTTTTTCGGAATTTGGACAACTTCATGCAAGGAAAAAAATTCAATTCTCACGAGGCTGTCCAAACGGCCTTCAAAGATTTTATTAATTCTCGCTCACACACTTTTTTTAGTAAAGGAATCAATGAACTACCTTCGAGATGGCAAAAGTGCATAGATAGCCATGGTACATACTTTGACTAAATAAAAAAATAGTTTCATAAAAAAAAATCGTTTTCATTTCTGCCATATGAAACGCCAATTTCATATGTAAGGACCTAATATTAAATACCCATTTCATATAACATAAAGATGAAGAATTATTACGTGTTTTTCAACTACAAAATATAAGAATTCTCTGCGTAAGTGAGTATGGTATTTGAATAAATCTGAATGCTGGCAATTTAAAAACTAGAAAACAGTAAACGGCTAACATAATATTCAAAAGTCGATGAACATTTGTGATGTTGAATATAGAAAATTTATTAATATTATTGTCTGACAGGATAAGTCTATTATTTTTTGCCACAACACAGCCTTATGGCTAGTGTGGTAGTCACATCTTTATGCATATTTTATTGTCTTTTGCGTATACATTGTATGTAATTATGATCAATATTATTTCAATAAAGAATGACATAAAGAGAATATAAGAATATAAGGAAGATTAAATAGAGGTCTAATTTTAAGATCAAGTAAAAAAAACTGTAGCAACCCGTAGTAATTGTATGGGCATTGAATAAATTTAAGTCACATTCATGAAAAAAATATCGCACAGAAAACATCTGGATAAGATCAGTAGAGTAAAATATTCATACTCGTGTACTCCTCACTCCAACAATCCTATTGGGAATTGAATGAAAGAATGTTAAAACAGGATACGTAGATTTTTTTCAAATAAAATATTATATTGAGAAATAATAATGTTTTATCCATTGACTATTCAGAATATTTTTGTTGTAAATGTTAATAAAAGGGAAATTATTAACATTTATGCAAAGTGATACGCAGCGGGAACTATGAAAGAATGATACTCATACACTATTCTGAGATAAGTTGCCCGGAGGAAAGAGTTGGAAAAGAACAATAAATATTTCAGATTCGCTCAGAGGCGGAACCTTTTCCATTATTCATCGAGAAGTCATTCTGTTATTCGGTACTGAGTTGAAGAAGGGTTTACAAGGAAAAAGGAAAAGAGTGAGAGAATACAAGATTGTATGGAGCCGGTAGACAGAGTGTACTTGTAAGTTACAACTGGCAATGTTGTCGAATTTCAAATAATACATTGTCAAACTGTTTATGTGAAGCAAAAGTGTTAAGTCTATTGTACTCCGCGGTTATTCGCTATTGAAAAGTGGGAAAAAGATTCACATTAAACGCAAACAAACCATGCTGTATAATTTTAATAAGCTCAATAAAAATTATAAAGGATATCAAATACAGAAATAAGAACATAAATAAGGTACCTATAAATATGCTTGATGTATTTGTTTTGATTCATGTATTTAATATAATATATTATTGCATTGTTGCAAGTCGTGGAAATTTTAATAAAAGCAAATGCACTAAATAACAACACAAGTTAATGATAAATCACTGAAAATATTTCGATTACCTGTAAAATATTTCGACTATCATCCAGAAGATTTTATCCAGAGGCTTTATTTATTTATTTATTTTGTATTAATTTTTACCTATTATTTATTCATTATTTATTGATTTGTTGATGTGATTTTTTTTTGTAAGATGTATTAATCCTTGTTAATTGTATGCTTTTTTTTTAAATATTTTTTATACGCAGCACGCCTCGATACAGGGCAACCTAGTGAGGCTGCTGCAACTTAATTGAAGCCAATTGGTGATATATTGTCTCAACGTTTGTACATTGATTGAATAAAGTATTTATTTATTTATTTATTAAAGATAATAATTATATTTTATTCAACAAGTATTGATATAAAGCACTTAATTATTACGAACTAATAGAATAAAATATTTTTATAGGATATACAAGTTTCATAAAATTACAATAGTTATATGATGATGATGATGATTATGGATGATTTTGTTTTGACGCCGCGCCGTTTAACAGTCCCTAGACCGTCTCAAGGGCGCTTTTTATTTTTATTTAACTATTATAAAATTTTAAAAACACTTGCGATTGTCACAAATTTGACATATATAAAGAAAATGAATACAATTAGTTGACATAAAATTGTTTAACGACATAGGAAGCTAATATATAATAGACAAACATATATATTTTGTTTTCATTCCCTTACATTAAATATATAACAGGTAAAACAAAACACATTTTCTCCTTATTCTGTATATTCTGATTTTAATAAAAATGTAAAATGCACCTTGTAAAATTATGCGTACAAAAAAGTGTTCCGTGCTACTTTTCGGATTGTATGTAAATATGATTCTATACTCGTGGGATTTTGTACCGAATAAGAAACGCAAATGATGCATAATATTAACGCATGTAATGCAAATAATGAAAAAACAGCATGAATAGCATTCGCATAAATCAGACCATACGAGAAATCACATTTTTGTCTTTTCTACTAGCGTAAAAATGAAAAGAAAGATAAATGCGAGACAAAAATTGCTTCAGCTATTAAGCAAAATTACTTTATATATACACGTACAAAGATTTTATATAATCAAACATTAAATATAAACTAATTTTTTATTTCAACCATAATTTTCCAGTTTTTTTTTGCATATACAGAAGAAGATGAATAAAATATGTCATTCAAAGCAATTTTGAGACAAATTGACCATTTTAAATGACACTTTTTTTTAATTATAAAATTATTTGTCAGACAGTCGACGGCCGGGCCGATAGAAAATTCATCGACTTTATAAATGCTATTATAGAAATAGTATATGAAAAAAATTATAATCTATGGTTTAATAGAATATTATATATGAGCAAATAACAATAATGTACGTTCATACAAAAAGGAGGTTGAATAGAGGCTGTATGAAAAAATCGTGCATCAGAAGTATTTTACTCCAAGTGTCAAACAATACGTAGACTATAGAAAAGCTTGGTATACAAAAACCGTTATGGCTTAGGGTGTCTTCAATATATGATGGGGCTGTAACTACCCTAGTCATTAAAGGACGACCCTTATAAAGGTATTGTTTCGCTTCTGACCGGAACCTTTTACACAAAAAAACCTCGCTCTTGAATACAATGCTCATTATTTTAGGGTTGCAGGGCTGTCGTTCATCACAAATCAATTTGTCTTGATGTGATTACATATCAATTAATGGAAATATCATGATAAGGATAAATCTTTTTATTTTATTTTGCAATGCTTTGGAAACATACAATTTTATAATATAGTTATACAATATGTGACAACAGATAACAACATTACATAAGTCAAAAACCACAACTACTTCTACTATAGGTACCATCACGGCATATTCCACAAGTAGGGTAGCCACCAGACCAGCAGAATGTAATAAACATGCAAGCTGTCCTCTTCGTAATAACAAAAAATCAAGACCTGTGGGTAGCAAATCTCATCACTGGCAAAAACAGTTATATTACATTCAATTCATAATTAATTAATTAATCCGTAGTCATCCACTAGGTACTACATTAAAAAAAAAATATATTTAAGTGTAATAAGAAGGAGCATTTAAAAAGATCAAACACACAAAACCTTACTTTTTTTGCAAATATTTCACATTCCTAATCAGAAACTAGTTCTCGAAATCTTCAATACAAGAGAAAAAACTACTTGCGTCAATATGAGTGAATAAAATAGCGACGTCGTATTGATGAAAAAGAAAAAAAAACTGTAGGTAAATAAATGAGAAGTTTGGAACGCAAATTCCGTTTTGTTTCAGTACAGAATGAAGAAATGAAAATAACGAAAACCCAGAGCAAGTAAACCGATTACGTAATGCCTAAATAACAACGAGTACAAGCAAATCACGTACAAGGTAATTTATTAAGAAAATCGGGTTATACTCGTAAAAGAAAATGACACAATTTGTACAGATGTTAACAGCATCAAGAAATGGAACATTTAAAACAAGAAAATAACTTGAAGCAAAAACTGAAATGCTTAGAAACAAACAGTGGGTACCTATTAAGAGTAGTATAGAGTTAAATAGAGGTTACTGAAAAGAAATCGCAAAGATGTAATAAAATCTTTCATTAAGCATTATACCCGATAAGCAAATGCGCTGAAAAAAAATACAAGCAGTGATACAATTATGTGTAATAAATATAAAAATTAATTAATTTTAAAGAATCAATGAGGGGTCCGTTTTTGAGCTATATTTAATATTTTATATGACTGAATTATTTTTAGATTTGGATATATTTCCTGGTGAAATTCATTTAACTGTTAGCCCTTAAAATCGTAGGCAATAGAAACCAGAAATATTTCCGTGATTTCATACCGTCACCTTACGGGAAAGTATTTATCTTGTTTTTACAACACATATAAAACTAATAATTTTGTCCACAATCCTCTACCACGAAATCTCGTACAGAATATCAAACAATACCGTGGTGATTGTTTTAGAATGTCATTCATACCATAATTTATAATAAGTATGAAAATTATAAAACAAACATTCAATACTGAAAAGGATTTTAACGATTTTATAATAATAAAAGTAAATATTGCGAATATGAATAATCAGCTATAGTTGAATGTTATTCGTTAAGTTTTAAATACATTTGTTCAATATTTTAATATATTCAATATTCAACAAGAACAATGTCCTTAAATTCATTAAAATACGGGCATCTTTATCGCAATAATATATTATTACGCACACACGGTAACAAAAACAGCAGAATTAACGATTTCAAATAAATTGGTATAAAATATTGCATTTCGTTCAAATACTTAGTACGAGAAAGGTTGTATTGTTATTTCGATTAGAAAAGGATCGAATCGTTACAAAAACATCAAGGTAATCGAATTATAAATTTAACCCAATATCAAAAGAATAAATACCAGAATGTGAGATGTAAAAGAGATCAGAAAGAACAATTTATATGTGAAATAATTTTACATGATTGTATTTGTTTTAGTGAATAATCAAAATGGCAATTGAATAATAGGAGTTTGAAATATAATCAAAATCTATTTAATCACGACTCACACAATATCGAAATAATTTCATTTCATGACAAAGATTTTACCAAAAGTATTTCTTTGGACAAAAATATGAATTAGGCACAAGAAAAGAGATAGAAAGACGTTCGGTCGTGTAAAGCGGATAATACCATATTATGTTATAATTGCTTTTAGAAAATTAAATTGTTAATTGAGTTGGGATATAAATTTAATTTCGTTTGAAATTCAGATATAAATGAAATTAAGAAAAAATTCTTGGAAAATCGTGATAGCATCAATTAATATTATTATATCTTAGATGAATAAAGGTTATTAGTTTAAAATTTTAACAAAAAAGACAAGTAATCCGGGTTATCTTAATAAAATTTTTTTTAAAGAAGATAACAATTAAATTTAATTTGACGTTCATTGCATATTAAACATACAAATAGATAAAGATAATAGATAGTATAAAAAAATTATAAATAAAACATTTATTTAAAGTGTTGTCACTTTTAATTGGACGCGAGCCGGCTTTCAAGAGCTTCCGCTCTCATCATCAGGCTAGCGAAAAGTTTTTATTTCGCTAGCCTGATGATGAGAGCGTCCAATAAAAAGTCATAGTGGATATACTATAAAAAAGTGTTATATTCACAATTAATTCGACATGAATTTCCACCAAGCAACTTCGGTTGAAAATATCCATTTTATAAAAAAAAACATAGGATTCAAACATACCTACACTTACATTTTTTAATGAAAACTAGAAAAGAATATAATAAATAACGAAACAATGTAAATGACAATTAAAAATATTAAAAGATCTACTTACCTCATAGCATAAATAAAATAAATAAAATTTAACCTTATAGATTCTGAAACAAATATCAGGTCCATGACCAGGTATTGCAGATGGAAACTGGAGGTTTAAAAGCAATGTTTTGCTTCAAAACTAACCAACTGTTCATCACAAATGAAAACATATCCTGAACATTGGTATGTATTGGCCATGTCGTTAGATCCATAGAAAGATTGACTAAATGTATTCTTAAGTCTTTACCCAAAAGCGGGAGACCGTAAAGCAACCCATGGCAAAAACTATTGAATAACGTCAACCAAGAACAAGAGGAGCTGTAGGTATGCTAAAGACAACTGGCAATCTATTACTCAAGATATGGAAGATTGAAGGTGTATGTTTTTGGAGGCCAAGTAAGCATAAAGTTTTAAACATCAAAACTCTCATTTTTTAAAGTGAGATGAGAACACAGAGAGATTATGAAGGGCTATTTTCATAAATTTTACGCGAAATTTAGGATACAAGTTTGATTTATTCAAGATTCACTACATCAAAGAAAATTATGGTCATTTTTGTAGTCCATATCGATCTTTATTACGACTTTACAATAAAACTTTATAAAAAATATTCTTTAATAAGTCAAAAAAATAATGGCTAGATTTTTTCGGAATCGAAAATATTAAACGAATTATTATTATTCGATTAAGATCAATGTATGACAGGTCCCTGAGTATAGAAAGATTTATGGAATTATGCCATCCCACTCATGTGACCCTCGTCCATGTCAAAAACTGAAACCAACATATAAGTGCTATACACATACAAATTCATACAATATACCTTATACATAAACTTTCTTGGAAGACACCTTTCAGAAGAAAAAATACGTAAAAAAAATACCCAAATATGATTTTTTATTTAGATTCATAATAATAAAACTCAAAGTCATGCTGTTAAATTAGGTGAAAATTATTGAAATTAATGAACTCTAAGAAGTAATAATATATATGGGAGGATATTTGTTTAAATAATATGGATCACTGAATATTATGTTTGGAAAGATAGCTTAAAAAAATATGTCGATGTGATAATAATACACGTAAAATACACAATAATACAAGTTAATTTTCTTATCACATAATTATTAGAAAATGCCGTTTTTTTTATTAGGTCACTAACAACTGCATTCCATAGGCTACATCGCGTTAAATAATTATTGTCTGTTATTTTTACAATTAACCATTGTATGAGGTCACATATATAAATTGAACATAAATGCTTGGAAAAGAGACTACAGAAAAAAGTAATGTACTCATTGTTTATCACCCTGTACCATCCTCTTCAGTCATTTGTACAAACATCTCATTGCAATCAACAATATGTAGTAAAAAGTAATATTTCAAGACATACAGTACTAAAGACTTTCCTTTCTAGCTTTATCATTTTGAAAGGAATGAACTGGTCAATATCTAACGAGTATTTTGAAGCCTTAATTATTTCTAAACAATACCTATAAAACATTGCTTACAGTTTTACATATTTCACTGTAAGTCCAAGACCACAGAAACAAAAAAGAAAACGAATAAAACATAAGAAATATTCATAGAGATAAACTTTCAGTTAATTTGGGGTAATTTGTCAATGATGAAATAAGGAAAAACATAAATTAGATTCTCACGTTGTCTAAACGGCGAAGTGGTCCAAGAGATATTATAATTATTAGTATTTATAATACGAACATCGAAGTTGGAACATGAAAAAGAGACTGCGGACGGCCGCCCCCAGTTCGGTTTAGTGTTGATGATGATGAGAATAATTATAATTAATGAGCTACTTGGCCTTTATGAGGGCGAGGCGAGTGGGGCAATATTATTTATCACTCGAACCAACCTCGTAAAATTATTATTTACGAGAAAACTCCACTCCAAGTATAAAAAAAGTGACGAACTTTTATTACAAAAAATTTACCGATGATAATTTGACGGTCTGCAACAATCTCAAGGGCGTAGAAGTTGTAAAGGGAACACTGGTAAAATGAACAGTCTGAAAAAAAATTCATCAAACATATTAAACAAATATATTGTGAAATTTTATGTCTATTAATTGTAGAAAATTAATAATAAAATGAATAGTAGTAGTCAAAATAGGCACATATATTTATATATGCGATAGATAGTAGGTTTTGTATTTATTTTAACGGTAACTTTTTTGTTCAATAAACTAAAGAAAGGAAGTATCAAAAGATGTTCCTATATTGCGTGCTGTGTTCCTGTAGATGGAGGGGGATAATACAAATGACCTTATCTTACAAGAAGTTTACAGCAAAAGGTCAAGCGATAATAAGGAAATACAATAATATAAACTCGGGAATTCGTAGTATCGACTATCTATATACATATACGTATGATAACATGCAATAGATTTAATAGAACAGAGGAAATATTGATAAAAGTAAAAATAAAAGAGAAATCGAAATAATAAGGTCGAAATCGAGACTCCGTGAAAATGCTTATACAACAACATGAAGAAAGAAAGAAAAACTTATAGTTGTTAGTACAGGAACGCCCATTCTGTATACGATAAATTATAGCAAAGTGGCCATTAATTTTATAAATGCCCTAATAAATGTTGTCTATATGACAATATGAAATACTCCGTGATTAAACAGGAGGAGAGATCTTAAGGAAATATTATCATATACATATATTAATATAATATCGAATAAATAAATAAGAATGCAATGAATGTTTATATAAATTATCTGAAATCCGTATTAACTGTTATCTCTTATTAATCAAAGATATTCCCGGTCGTCAAACAGAGATTTACGATCCGCGACCCACAATATCAATTTCTGTGAAATACCTAAATAAAACAAAAAAGGAAAAATAAAATTCGAGAGCATTACCTTATTGCTAAGAACATAGTCAAGTTTTAATAATATATAAAATTAATTATAACCTTTGACTCTAAAATATAACATTTGTAGACGATAAAGAAATCAGATAAAATTGGAAAAGAGTCCCATAATATAATCTATTATTGATAAATTCACTGATCTGAATATTCGCACTTATTGCGTGAAGAGTTGGAATAAATTTGAATTTAAAAAATGTCAAGGATTTTTACCATTATCGAATTTCTCTTCTTAGCAAAATTGGTGATTTGGTAAATTCACGTAAAAGAAATAAACTTTTTTTCAATAATTATGAATAGCTTATGAAAATCTGAACAATTATATTGAGAGCAGAATTAGTCGAAACTTTCATTTCTTAATATTATTTAATATTACTAGCTACGTATTTAAGAATGAGAAAAAATAATAATGTATTTGTTGGATCAGTTCGGAAAAATATGAGATAGTTCCCAGCAGAGCGCCGGCGTCTCCCCGCCCCCATACCCCACAAACACGACAGTAGAGCCTTCCTAAGCATCCCTCAGTAGCAGCTCGAACTCCGAGCTAATGTGACGCAATCACACAACTCATATCTCTTTCGATCGAGTCTTATGTTTACGTGCGGTTTATTCGAATGTAATTTTATTATATTAATTATAACTTAATAGTTATCCCAGCAAAACATTCCAAAATAAATTAAAAGCGAGCAGTTAACTTAAAACTATGAAATTATTTTATATATCTGGGTGTTTTACTAAGTACAAGAAATGACAGGTTTAAATGCTTAAAAGGATTTTGTAGTGCAAAGGAAAATAAGCGTGAAATGCAAAATTTCCGACCTCGTTAACGAACAGAGACGGTAGGCTGCGGGTGGAAAACCCCAGTAAAGATCAAACGAGGGGGGTAATCAGTACTATACACTATCCAGGTGAATATAACGTGAGAAAGTTTATACATTGTGGGGTGACAAGTGATGTCATCTGTGTATTTAGTGAAATGTTGTTAGCCATCGGTGATTAATAATGAAATATGGATTCAAGTCATTCGGGTATGTGTTGTGTGAGTGAAGAAATGTTACAAACATTGAGGAATACTTGACAATTCTCGTAGACTTTTGGCATGATGGCATCACATAAACAGTTCAGCTTGATTTCTGCAAACTACATAAGTGTATGGAGGTAATTTATTCATTTGATATTTCTTCGAATGTGATTGTCAAAAAATAAAATTAAAAATGTGCAAGAACTTTGAAATCACAAAAACAGTAACAGTGGAGACAATTTATAAAGGATGTGAATGAGTAGATGAGTACAGGAAGCCCCTGCAGGATCATGGCTTCCATGGTGTGGATTCTATGGCTTGGCGTGGTATTTGGAAGCTGTTCTGCGGGCACAAGATGCCCAGCACCTTGTCTTTGTCCGCCTGCCACGCTTACATGTCAAGGATGCCCTAAGGACTATCTTATATTATCCAACGACACCCAACTCTTAAGTGTGAATGGATGTAAGGATATAGAATATTTACTTAAGCTTCACAGTTCTCATTTAGAAAGTGAACATACGAAGTACTCTCTTCACAAATTAGAAATTACTGATAGTTTTATGGACAAAATACCTAACAGCTACATCAGCAATGAATATCCAATACAATCATTGAATTTTTCAAATAATTTGATTGAAATAATAGAACCCGGATTAGAAGCAAATAATTTAACACATTTAGATTTATCACATAATAGATTAAGTTACATCAGTAACCGAACATTTTATCGAATGAATAATATGTTATACCTCGACGTAAGTTCCAACGCAATATCAAATTTGTCAGTTGATGCATTCGTGGGCATAGGAAAACTTGCCCACTTAGATTTATCTAAAAACAACTTAACAAATTTAATGGACGCATTATTTGTACCACTGACTTCACTTCAGCAATTAAACTTAAGTTACAACATGTTAGAGGTTCTCTCTGAGAAGTGTTTTGGAAATTTATTGCTTCTGCAGCAATTAGATATATCGTATAACAGGCTAACTAACGTAGCACCTGGGACACTGCAGTTTTTACCCAACTTGGCTAAACTTTTACTGGCAGATAATCCACAGTTGAAACCCGATGCTCAAATATTTGTTGGAACTGGAAGACGACTGCAACAAGTGGATGCATCAAGAACGGGTCTAAGAAGAGTTCCAGAAGCTTTGACACATTCTGTCAGATACCTAAGCTTAGCAGGAAATAGAATATCTACTCTACGGTGTGGTGACTTGGATGGTTATCCACTTCTTCACATGCTTGATTTTAGTGATAACATCATTGAGTACATAGAAGATGATGCATTAGGAAGATTAGAAATGATATCAAATTTGTATTTAGACAAAAATAGACTTCAAACTGTGCCAAAAATGCTTCCTGACAAGCTTGGTCATTTGTCTATGGATAAAAATTCAATTCGAAATTTGACAATAATAGATTTTACAACATTAACAAACCTTAAAGAACTGGTATTATCTAATAATCTGATATCATACATTCAAGAAAATACTTTCGCACAATTAATTTCTTTAGAAATTTTAGATATATCCCACAATCCATTGAAAACATTAACTCCAAATACTTTTGGAGGACCACTGTTTCTGAAAGTTTTGAGAATATGCAACGTAAGTATATCTCCACCAGCAAAGGATATTTCATTTCCCGTTCCATTTCCTGAAAGAATAGAACAACTTTATCTAAAATATAGTCCAGGTCTAATGCGAGAGTTTCTAGCTGACACAGCGGCGCTGGCTGCCATGACGAGATTACAATATCTAGATATGAGTTACACCAATACTTCAAATATACGCTCAGATTTACTGCATTTCTTACCTCAGATAAAACATTTAAATCTCGAAGGTAATACTATAAATTGTTCAGAGCTTAACTGGCTTGCGGAATGGATGAGAGAAAACATGGATGAATATGAAAATATAAAATGTACCGTACCAGAAGCAATGGCTGGAATGAGACTAGTTGATTTACCTGCACCAATTAAATTATCAACACACGCTACTTCTGTCGCACCAAAAACAGAAGATGAAAAATTTGCGTATCACATGTTCAAATTCCCGCCAGATTCCAAAGTCAATGACAAAATATTTCAGAACAAATCCAAATCAAATATGACAAACATTGATTTATTGAAAAAACTTTCACTACCGAACATCACAAACAACGCTAAAAGCTTACTAGACATACCAAATAGCGGACAATATCAAATGAATTTCAAATTTCCAAGTAAAGCTCTTTTCAAACCAGATTTATCAAAAGAAAACAAATCAGCATTTCAAGAGCCATTAAAAAATACAACGCTGTTGTTCAAGCCAGAAACTGCCATACCTGGAAAATCAAATATAAAAAATGGAATAAAGAAAATAAATAATTTTCCAACAAAGTCTACATTGGCTAATATTGTGAACGATAGAAATAAACTTATTGAGATATTTTCCCAACTTTCACAGATAGAAAAGCACAATAGCTTAAATGTAACGAACACAATGAAAAAAATACATTCCATGATAGACGTAAATGTTCCTTTGTGTAACGCGAACGGAAATTTAAATGGCACGGAAAACAAAACAAAATGTTCGAAACTTCCTGAAAAGGCTCCACAACACTCTCAAAATCTTGAGATTACAAATATTAAAGAACAAGTAAATGTCTTTCGCAAAAATATTAACACCAAGTTGAGTGATAATGTTAAGCAGAAAAATTGGAAATATGTATCTGTCCCTAAAGACATCACTATGGTATCCAAATTAAAAGACATTCGAAGAGCAAACCTGGAAAACACTACAAGAAAGTATTTTCCAGAGAATACTTCCAACGAATCTATTGATGGCAATAAATTAAATGAATTTAAATTCACTGAGTCGATCCCGGAAGACAGTGAAATAAATTCAAGGGTAATTTCAAAGAAAAGTTCTACTAAGACTTCTAAGGAAAGGACGTTAACTTGGAGAGACTTTATTCAAGAGAAACAAATTGCTCAAATGCGATTGTGGAATATATCAGAACTTAATCATACAATGAGGCAAATGAATTCATCGTCAAGAGAAGATTTATTATCAGAGTCCATAGAAAATGTTTCCCAACATCAAACTCTAGAATTTAAAGCAGAAGAAAGTGCAGGCTTATCATACGTGGGAATAGGTGCTTTTACTGCAATACTAGTTGGAGTGGTTGCAGTTCTTTCAATTATAATAGTCTCAAGGAGACGCTCAAGTAGCGCTCGAACTAGAGTTCCGGAAATGATGGAGGTACAAACAATATCAGCCGTCGGAGAGCTTTGGTGACATTTAAGAACGGGGGAGCATGTGGCAGACATTGAATATGACTCCCTTACATAACACTGTAAGTTTTGAAAATAAGTTTTGAATTATCTCTTGAATTGATAATAAGTTTATAATAAAGAAATAAAAGTCATTCGTAATCCATTCCATCACTCTGACATAATTACTAATTTTCCACAAATAAGGATGAATTTAGTGAAAATATTCTCATTTCATGTGCATCAATTAATAATAGGTATATTCCAGTTTATGATCCTGAACTATTTGTTTTCAGTGCCGAATTTAGATATTATGGCATTTAATGAAAGATATGAAACGGATATCAGAGGAAAGAAAAACAAAGCAACATTGTGTGTGATTTGAAATGCAAAAAATAAATATTATATGTGTGCCACTTAGAAAAGAGAATATTTTTATCAATAAAACTATTTTATGTACGGCAGTCGATAGTACGTAATGATGAATTGTGAATTTGATGTATATTTTGTAGATATGTTAAAAGATACATATGCACTTATTATTTCATTGGTGTATTTTATAATATAATTTCATTATTAAATTAATCATTTTAAATATAAATACAACAATTCAATGAATAATCCTGTATTGTAATAGAAAATTAGCATGCAATATTAAAATATTAAAGAAATACACTATCAAGATAAATATAAACTAATTTTGCAGTTTGCAATTATATTGGATTCACTTTTTAAAATCCTTTATCAAGAAAATAGAGCTGTCTACATTACAGTGTTCTATTCAAATAATCAATAGAAGTAGATACAGTAAATGACAATATTTTTAATATCTCATAAATAAAATTTTAAGATTTCTTGTGTTTTTATACTCTATCACTTCTTCATTAGCACTAAAAAACTCGACGAGGTAGACGGCTGATTCCAATATTTCCATGTCGAAAATCGTGTAAAAAGAAATGTCGAAAGGGGAAGCGAAAAAGGAAGTTGTGAATATAATCATGCATAATATAGGTTTGAATTAATTTTCTCTGCTCAATGTACTTTTGATAAAATGATACTAATTATATTATTTTAAACGTCTTATAAATGTATATATAGCTATGTAAATAATATTAAATTGAGAAGAATACGGAACATGAATGTATAAAATAAAGTTTAAATAAAAAGTTTATAGTTTTTGACATAAAATTTTGTCATTTTTAATATTCTATTTTGCAAATTTGAATCATAAAGCTACAAGAGAAAAACGTAAGAAACGAATAAAAGATAAACATGAAAAATATGCAAAATATTTCTGATTGCAATATTTTTTATGAGAAATATTGTCAAAAGTATTCTTCACCGTAATACGGTGTTATTTCTTGCTAATAATTTTGACTTCCAATGTTAGTAGAATGTAAATGTGTCTTGTTTTAATGTTAATTTATTATTAGTCTGAGTGAGATTGATATGCATAACAAATATGTTTGTAACTTTAAAAATTCAAAGTTTATAAATTGTGAATAAAATAAAAAGTGTCTTCCTATGGCTGGTGTAAATATATTCAAATGATCAGAATATTTATTATTATTTTTTACTGGGTTAAGGGACAGCGTGCAGATGACTAAATCAATTAAGACATTTCAATTGCAGAACCGTGTTTACACAATGTTAAATTTTGCATAACCCCACACAATAATAATTAAGAAATTAATTTCTCATTTATATTGGCACGGAAAGGACAATCTGCATGTTTATTACAAGCAGTTAGTCCACTAGCTTCATCACTTGTGTGATATGCCATGATGGTTTAATAAGTAATTAGAAGAAGTAAGAAAGGCATTTTAATACTTTCGAAATGTCATCAACACCGCCATTCTAATTTTTACGACAAAGAAATGTTTCAAATTCACGACTACATCCACAGCGCAAGAGAACACTTAAGCCAGCCTAGAGCCAACTCATAAGTGTTCAAACGCCTTTATAACTTCATTCGATCGGATTTTATACAAAGTTATACTGTGTCAATAAATGGTTATACAATTGAGATGTCTGATTGGTAAATATTTTCATTTTAAAAATCGAACATGATATAAATTACTTAAGTAAAATAATAGATGTAACATAATAAAATTAACGTAAATATGATTTGTTTTAACATGATATTTTTGAAATCCTCAAATCAGTATTTTTCCTTGTAAATAATTAGTTGGTAATATAAAGTCGACTACACGATTAAAGGTTACAATATTATGTGTAAAACTTTGATGATAATTATATAATGTAGTACTGATAAATTTATATTTATATGAATGTAAAATATGCCAAATAAAGTGTTAGTTATAAATATATTCAGTGATTTTTATTTTATGAATAATTTCAGACTTAGAAACAGCATAATAAGAACATGGTAAAGGATTCGATTTCGAATAATGTCATTATATTTTCTACTCACTCTGGCATTATTATTATATAGTAAATCTAAAATAGAAAAAAAAACAAATAAAAAATAACAATACAATTCAAACAACAACAAAAAACTGTTAAATTGCAAATTTGTTGCGAGTGCAACATTTATTGTGGATGTTAATTATCTTCATAATTCTGGACTAAAGTGGAAATTAATTTAAATATTTTAAAAGATCTAATCAATATGGAAATGCATAATTTTTATCACCAACTGTCGAATAATTTATGATAAAATTAGTTTATTAGAAAAAAAATACAAAACTAGTTACAATGTTACATAAGATGCACAAAACTCGTATAAGTTAATAGAATTAAAATATATTTAAAATAAAACACTGTATTTCATAGTGAAAGTAATACAGTGTTCTATATCAAATCTATTTTAATTCTATTTAAATGAATTTCACAATGTTATTCCAAGTACTATACAATCATTATATAATTTACTTCGTCAAACATTTTTTTATTATTTTTTTTTATATTATGCTTATTGTAGTGCACATACTAAATGTACTCGTGATATGAGAAATAAATTAAATTTTCACACATAATAGAAAGAAGAAATATAAATTATTATTTTATTTGAGCTTACTTCTAAAATGTGTATTTTGAAATACTTTATTAAAATATTACCATAAATATTGAGAAATATGAAGCATTTGCACGAATTTATTAAATTTATGAAAAGGCCGTGGAATAGGCCAGATAAAAGTTAAGACTTTTATTTTTAATTAAATCTGTATTCAGACAAGTTTTGCGTAGAAGAAAAAAAGTTGAAAAATAAAAATTAAGAACCCAATATACGGATACAAAAAGCGTTCCATCTATATCATGAAGTATCCGTATATTTCATAATTCAACATTAACTGAATTATGTATGAATAAGAATACAGCAACATTATTTCTTCAAATTGTTTACACTTTAAAAATATTTTTAAATTACATCAAGAGAATATATTCAGTTTGACATACACATACAAAGCAATAGATAAAAAAAATCTAACTAAAATCAGCACCCATCTTAACTGAAGACTTATCAAATAAATTTTAATAACGAGTTTTTAGAATTGTCATATAATCATTCTAAATTTACTACGCTTTTATAATCCTTGTAGACGAAGATTTTTTAAACAACTTTTTGTGCATTATTTTACTGAAAAAGTAATTAAAAATAACTAGTTCATCGGATTATTTTTCATGGAGTTATACTAATTTGCAATTAACCTAAATACGCTGCACTTTCCATAAAATAAGTACTCATAAAGACTCGCGGCTATATTTGCACTGATTAAAACTTAAATGAGTACTCGGATTAGTAGGAATGCTTCAGCAATGGTGATGTAATGAGTCTTAATGTGGGTAGATAAGTACTACTTAATGAAGGTTCATTAAAATAGTTTACTAATTGTGAATTATATACCTACATGTATGTGTACTACAAGCCGTTTTTTTAATATTAAAATTTTAAGGCATGATGAAGTTCTTATTTTATGTGTTGTATAAAAACTTTTTTTGCACCAAGTCTCGTTTATTTGTATTATTTTAAAGAATAGCTCCACGAAAGCTTTTTTCATAAAACCTTTTTGAATACATTGAATTACGTAACTATTCACGTAGAGATACTTATTTGAAATTTTTAAGCTATACAGGATTTATAGGAATTATTTGCTCAAAAAATACAATGTCTCTGAAACACTATATATGTACGTATAATATCATTGTATAAAGTAACATATAGAATATTATGTGATTTTATAAATATACAAAACACTTCAAACGTAGGTATTTTATGAGAGAGTATTCACCATTCTATTAAAATGACACAGAAGGTTCAAATACAAGCACTTTTAATAATACGCAACACATAAAATATATTCAGGTGTTCGAAAAATTAAGACATTTTACATCTTAAATTCAGCGATGAGGTTTGCCACCAATCCTGAATGTCTTGGTTATATATTGGCATGGAGAGGACAGCTTGCATGTTGGTTATATGCAGCTGGTCTGCTGGCTACCCCACTTGTGGGATATTCCGTGATGGTATAGTAGTAGTAGTAGTAAAATATATTCCTCCGATTTACATCCAATGTTGAAAAGCATTCAAACCAATATAGATGCAAAAAAACTTATTAGAAAAAAGCTTATTTCATATCCAATGAAAAATAATTTCAATATGAGATGTCAGATGAGACCTGCCATTGATCGAAAAACTTTTTCATAAAAACATCCTACACCCAAAACTGATTATTTTTGCCAAGGGCTATTGAAAATTCATTGAAATGGAATGCACCCACGCTTCTAATGAATTTTGCTTGATACGCCAAATATTAATTTTTCAAGTTTTAATGGTCATTGATTGATGTGTGGGGGAAGGGTGACCTTGATTCTCTATTCCAAAACTCTTTATGCTTTTCCGAGATAATGCACGTATTTTCGAAAAAGTGCGAAAAGTCTATGCAAAAATATAGGTATGACTGCTTATTAATATTTTCAGCCTATCGCAAAGTTTCATATTTATTTTACATATACCAAGACTACTTGAAATATTTATGTGTTGGTATACTACATATATTACAGAAATTCATGAAAAAATTATATATATATATATATATATATATATATATATATAGATAATTCATCGTTGATCACTCAATCTACTACTAATTTATATTATTTAATAATTAGATAATATTTAATACACAGAAAGCACTTCACAAAACTAAAATTATACAAATTTCAAATAATATACAATAATTTTAGTACAAGAATACAAACGCCCTTTAAATTTGATCTTGATCAATGCTGTGGTAACAATTTCTATTGAATTTTAACACTTTTATTGAGATTCATAATCAGGTCGTTTCATCGCAAAAAAGGTTTTTGACGATAAATCTGATTAACTTAGTTGGACAAACGATATACTCATCAGAAATACACTTACATTAATTTCCCTCGGGATTCTTTGAAATATATTGGAGCAAAAATCAAAAAGTGACAACATTATATTTGCAAGAGGAAATAACTAGCAGACGTGCATTTTATTGGTTACAGAGAATAATTTTATTTTCCCTAACGCTAACACGCTATACATTAAAACATGATGCCAGAAAAGATTATTCCACAATGTAAGAGTCTCACTTTATATTCTGCAAAATATGATTGTGCAAAAACTTAGTAATTATTTTTGATACAGCTTTCAATGGTAGACTCATATTATAATTTGTAAGTTCCTCTGTCGACTAGGCGTAACTTTCTAACGACGCATTATATTATGCGCATTTCATTTTCGTGTTTGTTCCTCTTTCCAATATTATGAATTAAAAATATGACTCACTATGACTAAGTCTGAAATGAATGTTGCATATTTAAAAATAATAACGTATTCACCAATTCTGTGCTTTCAACATGCCTGAATGTTGTAAAACGACAGTATAAAACAAAATTTAATTCAGTAAGAATAATTATAAAATATCTTCTTATTATTCGGTTTCTAATCACGATGTGGGCGTAGTAATTGCATCATGATTATTATTATCTTGGAATACATCTCAAAGTTAACTCCTAACGAGGCGATTTTTACATAAAACAAAGAGAAGCTGATTAATATCCGACATGACTGATTTCATTTATAAAATATATATTTTATTTACGAAATGCAATTTGTTTTCGTAAATCATCAACCAATAGTCCTTCAAAGTCGTTTTGGAAAGCAGAGGGTAGCTTTCTCAATTTTGAACGTCTTTGTGCCAGTTGGATCACCTCTCCGCGCGACATTCTTGATAATCTAATGTCACAAGAACTGTTTACAGTGAAATTGTGACTTCCAGATCAGAATTCACGTTGATTAAAGAACAGTGCTCTTTTTGCATAGTTATAATTGAATAAGATCAAGTTTATCAATGTCTTCTGTGTCATATACTTATCGTATAATTTCTGAGTTACTTCATCTTGAGATCCTTTTGGAATTGAAATGCAATTACCACATCAAACATAATAAAGTGAGTGGCGAGGGTTGTTGTATCGCGTTATATAACAGCATTGTGTCGAGGGAATAGTATAGTAAATTTACCTTCACATTTCTGACATGTATTTCATAGTTAGTATATGATTTAGTGAATTCGTGGTAAAATGTTGAAGGTATTTTTAGTATCGCTTAATAAACTACTTGATGTTTGTATTTTATGATAGAAACAACTCTTATTAAACCAGCTACTAAAATTGATTATTATTCTAAGTAATTAGCATGTTCATCAATATACGTCTATGTAAAGTTTGTTTTTGTAAATTCTGCACATAAATCAAACATTCCCGTATGAAACAAATTCGATTATGTAGGATACCAAACATAAAGAATTCTCCACACAAGCGTTAGAAATTTTCATAATATATTTTGTTAAGTCATGATATAGATGGCGTTTAATTTTAGAGGAAGAATAATTACATAGAAATTAATTATCGAGCTCGCTTGTGAATGACACGGATGTCAAAATAGAAAGCAGAAACTGAAAAATAAACTCAATTCATTGAATTTAGAATAACTCTTTGCTTATTATATTTTGTAAAACTTCATATGAATAAATTAAATAAAACTCCTGGTAAAATTCAAATTTATAATTTTATTTGAAGTTTTTTTTAAATTAATAAAAAAGTATAGTAAAAAAATATTTTATTGTTAATGCTAAAAATCGAAGTGAAAGCAAAATTATGTGCTCAATTTGAATCCATCTTTTCCTATTCATAATATAAACAATATTAATTTTAGAACGCTTTGACGAATAAGAAATCTATGTGAAGAGGTTGTTTACAAAATACAGTACTTCTATCTAATTATGATTGATTGGATTGATGTGTTCAAATAGAACTATCAAATGAGATAGGTAATAATATAAGTAATTAGGTTTTATATGCAAACATTTCCATTTGAATGTGTACACAAGAGAAAGCCAATACAACTTCTATCAAAGCTTTGCTATTCATTACATAATAATATTGAACTGATGCGCTGGGAAAAGTCAGTATTCATGCATGCAGTATGGTATGGTATCCATGTACTCTTTGTGTTACCATTTAATATGTAAATACAGACATCCCTCAGTATGTGAGAAACTCTTTTAAAAAACTCGCGAATAATGAAATCAAAAAGAAAATACCTAACGGAGCACACAGTTTATCAAAATATAAAAAAAGTACTCTAACAGTTCATAATCTTTAACGCTCTTCATTAGAATACATGGATGAAATGAGTCTTCTCTACTCACGGCGATTTTCAGGTCATGGATTACTTGGAAGATATATCGCGTATCTGCAATAATCTCGCTTATCACACAAAATTTGTTTCATCATTATTGCTTTATGTTTTTCTGCTGTATACTTTTTGCAATGTTTCTTTAGTTATTTTTAACCTTTTGGTTGTAAAAGATTTGGTTGTATTGTTCTGGTTTTAGAGCAGTTCCAACCAACTCAAGTCTCTAAAATAGAGGTTCTGGGAACAACAAAGAATACGAATTATTGACGGAAGCACTAGAAGAAATTTTAGTTTGCAAGATCCGAAAGAAAACTAAACATAAAAATACAAATTTAAGTTTCTTTATAGTATCCAAAATATTATTTAAAGTTATCTCTCGAATATATTTATTTACACAGTATTATTCATTTTTTGTCTATGGATGACGAATGCTATTCATACATAGATTTTAACCCTTCACGAATTTATGATAACATCTCTTCCCTTCATGTTCAATATTATTATCTAGCAGTATTCATAGAAAAACGAATACACACGTGCTGTGTGAAATACAACATATCTATCTATCCACACAAGCCGAGTTTCAAATATATGATTTTAATCAAATTCCAACATCAAAGGGAGACTTGTATACTTTGAATATTATCGGTTTCTGATGAAAGGAACGCAGCCAAACTAAAAACAAAAACAACATATAGAACATATACAAGATACAAAATTACACACTTTACAGATTTTTTTTTTACTAAGAACTCTTTAATATAAAAGTTTGAAACATTTAATGATATTAGTCTGAAAGCAAGCTGATATATAATTCTAATACTTTATCATAGACCAAAATTTCATACAATAATACATACTCATTTACTTAAGCAGCTATTTCTGCCCACTGCTGAACATAAGCTTTTCTTTCATGTCTCCAGGCATCTCTGTACCTACTGAGCTTTCTGCAACCAGTAACCAATGATTCTTCTAATGTCATCAGACCATCGTATGGGAGGTCTTCCTCTATTCCTTTTAAGAAGTCTCCACTCCACTACCCATACAATACATTGTTATCTATCAATATGCTACTTCGTGAGACAACTGGGCTCATCACATTACATTACAAACTTTGGGTTAGTTGGAAGAGATCGCGCCATTGCGATAAACTCGCCTTCTGTATATTGATTGTATCTAACATGAATGTATACCTTCTATGTAATTGTTTGTAATCAATGTACAATAAAGAAAGAATAAATTTATGAATTAAATTGCGAACAATATTTTAATCAAATGCAAACATATAAATTGTAAATAAACAGCTATCTTGCATATTTAATTATGCAATAAACAGAAGGTGATATTATCGGAAATGGAAGATGTATTACAACTTACTGAACACTACAACTTCTAATTTACTATGTTTATAAGATGTAGTAGGTAAATGATAGGTTATTGAATAATAACATAAATATTTTCAATGCAAATGATTACATTTATCTATATGATGACTAGTCAATAAATATTGTTTGTAAATATTGTCAATATTTTTGGCACCACTTCTTCACAATACACCCTCATAGAACATACACGATCTGCCAATATATAAATATAGATATGTAAGTGGTCACACAGAGAAAACTTCACCAAATACCTGAATGGGTGAAGTCGGCGTTGAAAACTTTCGTTATCACTCAATTTTAGTCCAAAGGATTTTTTTTTATCTAAAAATATATATTCACAGTATGTTGAAATATTAGACGAAATCGAGTGGTGTGTGCACATCAAAAGATGTTTTTCTTTCGTATGATACAGGCACTCGACAATACAACAAAAACACTTAATGCATACTTGTACAACAAGTACTATTTCAATGAAAAGTATCTTGAAGGACCATATGGAAGGAATCGACTGTACTCAAATGTCTTAAGAGTTTCTGAGAAGCCAAACAACAAAAATCTATTGCATGAAGCAGATATTTCACAAATTATTTATGTGAAAATAGTTTTAAACTATGTACGTGTAGATTTTGTATTTAATCAATAATCTTTACTTGTCATAAGTATCTATGATAATATACATAGAATAGCATTTATTTAATAAAAATATTCTACACTATTAATACCTGCACACAAAATTAAAAGGTGTGTGCAAATCGGTGAATGACAGAAGACCGACGAGACGTGTATTTCATTCATTCCACAGGTCCAAACTATCATAACTTTTTTACATTCATCTTGGTTATTACACCAACTTCCATTCCACATCACTTTCGTATAGTACTACAAATCGCACGATCTGTCAGATTTTTACCATACATCCTTCTCAATTTCCTTCTTCTGTAGCCGTGTCCATGTCTCACTTGCATACATTAGTATTGACACTAAGTTAGCAGAGTGCACTAACCTTTAAGTTGTGGTAGATATGTTTCATAGACATTTTTATGGGTATTCTGTTTGCCAAATCTTTATTCATAATTTATTTCAAAATATAAGTAAATACGCTTTCAAACATAAAATGTAATGCGTTATGACAAAAACAAAGCAGAGAGGAATCATTAGTTATTCTGAGAAAAGTATTATTGTCTAATATTGTCAAATCCTTGAAATTTTGCAGTATTTTATTAAAATATTCTACGACTGGAGAAATACAAAAACAAATTCATCTCCATTTCAAATTTCTCTACAAACAAATCAAAACGGGTCAAAAGAACTAAATGACGCAGGTTTTCAGTAAATGATAATCAAATTACATACAACCTTCACCTTCAGGTAGGTTTTATCGAAAACATTTCAGACGTAATTAGATTTTCGATATGGATTAACTTATATAATGAAATTTGCTTTAGGTAAAATAGTAGTAAGTATATACAGTATACCTACACACACAGTTGTATTCGTTAATATTTAATGTATCTGACGTAATGTATTTGGGAAAGTAGGTACTTTCTAAGAACATCTACATAATCACAATACTAAAGGAGTAACAAGGATATAGTTATATTATCATAGTACAACACAATATAGGTAATCAGGTCCGCTATGTTATCAGTGTTTCATTGGCAAATATATTTTATAAGTAGGTACCAGACAACATCTTATTATAAATATTACGTTTCAAAATAAATAATAGATCTTGTGAGATAAATACAAAATGTTTGCATTTAAACTATTACACTGAAAAACAATGGATGAAATGAATAAATAAAAACAAAAAACAGAAGAAAACTTCGTCCTTGTGATACCTTAATCGTATATCTAACAAGGGACATGTATTGAACGCGGGATAAAGGAAATGTTAATTAATTCCACAATAAACATAAATACGTTGGGAAAGTTGAAAGTCATCCACGTGTAACTATTCTACAAGCCTTCGTACAAAAGGACAAAGAATATAATTAACCCGTGTCAAATAAGTTGGTAAATTCCATCCCGACAACACTAAACCCGAAATTCGTTAACACGACAATCGTCTATGGGGATATTATCCTTTACATTATCTAAGCATCGTATTACTTATATGTGACTGTTATATTAATATTGTATACTTCATATATAAGACAAAGTAAGGGACGGTTGTAGTGTGTTATGTAATGTACATACATCAGAGATCCCTTCAGAATAAACTTGGGATATTGTGTCTCTGTCCTATAGTAAATCTAACTAACCGCAGTATCTTGTCTCTCTAATTCCCGCAGGATTGTGTCAGTAGAGGCCCTACGCTTGAATTAGTATTCCCACTCACGCCCTATGAGCTACGCCACTTGAAACACACGTTATCTGGTCGCTAGACGGCTACTGTTTTGAGATTATTAATTGAAAATTGCTTATTTTATGATTTATTTTATCCATACTTACATTGAGCGAAATCATTGTTATCAATTTTTCATTACATAAATTTAGATAAAAATATACCTATAGGTTAAATGAACATAACTTAAACGAATAAAAATAAAGGTTCTTTTACAAAAATAATAATAATAACGTTGATATCTAGTAATAATCCTTCACATGTCACACAAGTGGGTATTAAAAATAATGTTTAAATTGCAGAGGAGGTTTCCAACCACTCATTTGTTTGATGGTCAGAAGATTCTTTCTGTGAGGCACCTATATATTAGGAAAGCACAAGTGCAGTTTTACACAATTATTATTGGATCACTTATATTGCGCTGTTTTTGTAATGAAATCACTTCAAGAGCGCATTTACAAGATTATTTGTCACTTAAATTTATTTTTATTAATTTTAAAATACAAATCATGTAAACTATTTTTATTGTCACAAATTTCAGGTAATAGATTTAATTTTATTAAAATTTATCACTTAATTTTAAGAAACAAACACAAAAAACAAAACTATCAAATAAAAAAAACACTTTATTTTGGTCGGAAAATAAAAATAAAATAAAAACTTAATTGATAAACTATTATATTTAATTATAAAATTGGAGAAGTTATGGGTTCAGTCAGCTACAAGAGCGCCATCTACCCAAAAATTAGATAGGGTTGGAAGAGATCACAACAAAATAGAGTCAAAAGACAGATGGTCATTTAATTGCATCATTCCATTCAGGTCTACAGTGTTCGGACAGCGACAGTTTATATGCATGGCACCTAGACTGTTTAACATCATGCCTCTAAATATTAGAGAAATCACTGTTTTTGTTGAATTTAAAAGAGCATGTTATGGGTGGGTGTCTGATCTTCCACTAGAGGGATTACAAGATATCTTGGGATTTGTTCCGTGATTTGTTTTGTGTTTTATGTGGGGTGATATACGTGTGTTAGTATGTGGTGTGGGATTTGTGATGTATGTGGTTGAGGGATATGTTGTTTTTTCGTGTTTCGTGTTTTTTTTTTCTTATTTTATATGGAGAAATGGTTTGTTTGTGTATTTTTTCATGTATGGATAGTTTACAGCAGTATTTTCTTGTTATGAATGTGATTGTGTAAATATAGGAGATGAACGCTTTTTGTAATTGTGTATATGTTTCTATATGATTGATATGTTTGTGAGATGTTTGCCCTAGTACAGGATATACCTAGTTGGGCAGTATCAATAAAAAGTATAAAAAAAAGAAAAACAAAAAGAAAAAATAGTTAACGCTCATAGAATCAAGCTGATTAAATGATACTACTATATCATCAAGAGCTATTCTACAAGTGAGGTACCCAGCTGATAAAATGCGCATGTATAAATATATATTTCACTTTGATACAAACATTGTTTCACTGTTTTAATAGTACAAGAGTACTTGTAAAGTATTACACAAATTCTGATATTGTTTAAATTACCTCATAAACATAACAATACAAAACAGTTGTAATTAAATCAACTTATATTAAATAGAATAATAATAACGAAATTCCAGGGGCGGTCTTCATCTAACATTCCGTCTTTTTGCCGTTGTTATCAAAGCCTTCAAATGGAGAAATGATAATTAATGGATATTCAATTAGGCTGCCTTCCGAACTGGCGGCGTTGGTTCTTTCAATAAAGTCTCTTGGTTGCCAAATATATTAAAATATTCATACAGCAAGGGATTGTAGGCTGTTGTATGCACTTCTGTATAGCACTTGAAGAATAAGGGGAAGATTGTACAGGTATAATACAAGAGATTCATTACTAAAACATGACGAAGCGATGCAGAAAATTAAGGTGCCTTGCAAGAGAATAGAAATCACATCAAACAATATAAAAAGTATGTACCTACGAATGTGCTATGAATTATTGAACAAATTACAAGTATTAGGTTGCTTCTATATGCGTATACAATATTCATATAGTATATTTGTCAATGAAATATTGTATTATTACAAATATGCGATTAATGGTATGTGTGTATTAAATTAATATTGTGTGGTTGCGGTATTTATGATTTTATTGTAAATATGTGGAACAGTTGTGAGGTGCAGTCTCTATAAATATCAATTTAAAGTTTTGACATGTAGCATGTAAAGAATGTAACATTAATTTATGATTAAGAACTTCGGGAGAAATAACCACCATTTCAGAACATTCTATGGAAATTACTTATTTACTAAAGTAAACTGCAACGACTATATCA
Organism: Athripsodes cinereus; assembly: GCA_947579605.1. Classification (NCBI taxonomy): domain Eukaryota; kingdom Metazoa; phylum Arthropoda; class Insecta; order Trichoptera; family Leptoceridae; genus Athripsodes; species Athripsodes cinereus. Next base: position 10,099,986 of record OX388315.1, read on the forward strand.
TGACGGCATATCCAACAAGTGGGGTAGCCAGCAGATCAGCCGCATATCACCTTCGCAAAATAAGAAGTTATTATTACCTCTTCCCACGATATTCTTAACACTCACATACGCAGGACTACAGTTGCTTCACATAAAAATGAAAGAAGACCTTACTGTTACCTTTTGTACGATCGATTGTGCAAGAGAGTGGGTCGATTATCGAGAACCTCGTAGAAGAAAAAACATCTTGATTCTTGGTCAACCAACATTGGAAAAAGGAAAGTTGGTTAAAATTAAGTTGCAAAATAAAGGTTCAGTATTACTCTGAATAAAAGAGGTTTCTTTCCTACTCTATGTTTCCAGTAGAACTATTGAAAGGCGAAATTAACGTTATGCTGTTGGGATATCCCCATTATGTTCACATTTGATGTTATTTATTTGAAGATACTGGTTCGATTTCCCTATTGAATTCGCATTTCAGGTTTATTTCCATGAATCGGAATCTCTGGCCCCTTTGTTGTATTTGAGGGTCAATTATTTAGCATTTAACCTAAACATACGACGTAGGAGTATCCAAAGAGGGGAACAGACTAATGATGAAATGTAAATAAAGTTTGCCTGCTAAATTGTTATTATAAATGTAAGGGAAACATCAAGTTGAAAGTTTGGATAATAATTGTATGAACCTATAATAGGTACACGAGGACCGAGTTTTAAATAAAATATTGTAGGAACATTTTAGTTTATATACATACGCAAACGTACGCATTTTTAAATTACTCGCTAACGAGTGGGAGCCTTTGTGAGAATTATTTTTTTCGCATTCTAAAAAAAGCTTCAAAGGCGAGTCCTGAGTCTATCCAGCAAAATAAAAACAACTCTCTGACTCCTGAAATAGTGATATTTTAATAACAATCATATTATGTATAAAACAAACAAAGAAAAATATACAAAAATGTATTTAGCTAATATTTACCTTTTTGAAATTGTTCAACAGGATGATGGGGTTCACTGTGAGGGTTTTTAGTTGAGATAATGTTATGAGTTTTTGATTGGGCTCCGAAATAATTTAATAATTTTGTACAGGAATAATAATACAATATCAACATATGTATGTATATAACATTACATCTATCATCATCCCTCTTTAATATGACCAACAACAGCCAACGGGGACATCAGGAGTTATAAAAGTAATAATAATAATGCTATAAAACGAAATATTTAGAATTCATGGGAAAAGGATTGAGAGGTCAAGAGAGTATAAATGTATTGTATCCCTACCTAGCTTTATAAATATTTTATGCTGTTCGTTTGAGATTCCGTGATACGCGTGAGCGAAGATTCTCAAATTTTACTGTTTTTTTACAATCAAATTTCATTGTTAGTTTTCATGACGATCATCATCAGGTAACATATTTCCGAGAACGCCATGTCGTCCTAGTGATTCCTGACGTTTCATCGTACAGCACCCTCGAATACATTGAAACGTCATGCATCACTAAGACGACATGGAATACCCGAAAACCTGTTGCCTGAATTTGTTTAATATTAAGCTCCACCTTTTTAAAGTATCATTCAAGTGTCTAAAAGCTTCATTTAAGAGCAGAAGACATGTGGAATAACAAATAATATTGTAATATGAAGAAAATGAAAATTCTATATAGAAAACTTTGCAGATGCCAGAATCAAATGGCTTACAATTAATGAGTTATTTATCAAGCAGTGGATTTAAAATGAAATAAAGAAGAGAATGGAGGTAATTAGCGATAATTGCGTTACTTTTCCTGTTTATATTGAGGCATATAGATTTGCGTGATAAAGTGGGATGTATGCGACCATATTTTATGCGTATTTTGTCTAACGTCACAATGAATTAGATTATATTTTTAACTAAAATTCTGATAAACAATAAAATAATTAAATGAACCAAAGCAACATTCGAATGCATTTTAAACATTGTAAATATCATACAACAGCGAAGCATATAATAAATTATGAGTGAAGACTTAAATACGCAAAAAAGAGGTTCATGTCACTGAAAGTTAAACAAAAATAAGAATAATTTTGTGATATAATATCTATTATTAAGTTTTATGATATGCGTAAGGGAATATACATTTCCATATTGTCTGTATACATATATTTGAATTGATAATTCATAATATTATTATCTATGGAAAAGATTATCTCTAAGCAAATACCAAATTTCACAGAATTATTTGAATAACCCAAATATGACACAATGAAAAATGACACATTTTAAAATTCTTATTAAAATGAAAAGTACTCGTATATTCGATGCGGATGGCACGTTCGCCTTTCCGTACATATTTAGAAGAGTGGATTAAAGCTAGATACCTGTAATCCTGAAGTGAAGATAAGAATTTAATTCGTCGGTAGCCTGGAGGTAGAGTCTCGGCCTCGTGAACAAGGGGTCCGTGGTTGGATACCAGGTGCCGGCAAACTCCCCTTTCACGACACAAGCTTTTAGTAGCTTACTGTGAAAGGTGTATAAGGTTGTATTTGGGTTTATAGTAAAACTCAGATATATCTTTTTTTTTAAGAAAAAGGAAACATTTGAAGGTTAATAATAATAATAATAATAATAATAATAATAATTTATTCAAACAATAATATCGTCTTTACATTTTCATTATAACACAGTTGAACATACTTAATACAATCACAAAAAATGTCTTCCACACTAGCCATAGGGCTGTGTTGTGGCAGAAATACAAATGAGATACAAAACAATAGAGTTTTTGAAGTTAGCAAAAATAAAAAGAAAGCTTAAACCTTACAATAAATTAATAAAAAACATCTAGTCAAACAAAATCAATTATTTACAAACATGTCTCCACAATACGGTCAATTACAAAAATAAACACACACTACAATACAAAAATGGGTCAGAGAATAATCTAGCAATGTCAATGAGTGAAATCTGTCTGCGAATGAGTCATTATTGGCTGTGTTAGTTGGGTTAGTAATAATTTTCATGAGCGTCAGTATATTGGTCTTCAATAATGAGATGGTGAGTTATCCAATGTTCACGCCAGTGCACTGGGCTTCGCAATGAGCCCTGAATGCCAGCAAAAGCCAGTGAATGAGCGAGTCAATAGGTTAGCGGCTGATTCAACAGTGTGTTAGTTTATTAGTTCAGGTAAAAAGCTATGTATGACAATGTGTGAGTTCGCGGGCAAATACGAGAGTGAGCGAATGTGTAACTGAACAAGTTCTCAATCCAAGAAATCTAAGAACATCAATAAAAAAGCAACAACAACAACACTCACCCCATCACACCAAAAACCTCAGTAAGGCCTCCGACTCATCCACCCCAATATCAACAAGATGCCTTTTAATCACACCCCTAAATGCGCCGTCACCCCGCCCGCACGAGTCTCCACTCTGACTTAAGTGAGTTATACACCTTCGGAGCCAATACAGTATGGAATCGCTGGCGGAAGGTTGTATTTGTCTCCACTTGAGAATGTCTCTGATCAGAAACCTGTCTGGTGAAATGCAGGTGCGTAGCAGACGGAATCGCAGGTGCTGTTCTATGGTGATATTCAGCTAACCTTAAAATATAAATCTGTCTCACGTCCAAGGCATGACACTCCCTCAGTAAATCCCCCGTTGGATAGATGTAGGGATGTCCACACATCACCTTTAACACTATTCTGTGTGCCCTGGTCAACGAACTCAACACACTTGCGGCCGCACCCCCCCAACTCAAAATTGCATAATTCACAATGGAGTAGCACAGCGCATAGTACACCGAGCGCAACAATGGGAAATCTAGGATCTCTCTAAGTCGCCTGAACAAGTATATGAGTTTTCTTACTCGTGTATTTAGAATGCAAGCGTGAGCTTTCCAGCTCAAATTCGAATCGATCTGTACACCAAGATACTTAACATTCTGCACGAGTTCTATTTTTTGAGTTGAACTTCCATAATCTGAGGAACTCCATAGGCTCCACAGGGGCGACCGCCACTCTTCCACTCTCCAACACGGATAATATTTTATAAATATAGGAAAAATCAATAGTAGAAGAGAATCGCAAATATACGCCTAGGATCCAATCCTGTAGTGAAGACCACAAGAGGACAAGAGGAGAAAATAAAGTACTTCAAAGAGATAAGCTGATATTGTATAAATTAAATTGATAAAGGTGAGTTATGTCGCTTGGAAAAAAATACAAAAGTTTTCAAAAGGATTTAATTTCAGCATCAGAGCTTGCCCCCTAGTCAAAACACATTTTAGCGTTATGAAGTCGTTCGACTACAAACGAAATTACGACAATCTACCTACATGTACCATATAATTATGCGTTATTGTTGCAATTATAGTCGTAATTTCGTTTGTAGTCGAACGACAAGTGACGCTAAAATGTGTTTTGACTAGGGCTGCAGGTAATGCTTAAGAAATGATAAACAAATATTTCAATTTGTACACTTTGAGAGAGATCAGTCGTAGTATCGCAAATGCTAAAGGTCATATCATACGTATACAAGACGAAAATGTAATTATAATCAATGTAAGAATTAAACGATTAAGAAGGATCTTTTCAGGAATACATCAGTTGGTGTGATGAAAATTTGGATGGAAAAAATCGGTTAAGTAAACGTTTACTCCTGTCAGTTTGAACGCAAAAACAATATCATAGAAAAAATAATTCTCACTTAATGCAAAACAATACAATAAGTCCGATGTTTACATAAATATGTAATGTATACAATAATATATTTTGAATATTATGAGGAATATACGTAAAAGCAAATCATTCTCTCTTATCATCAAATAACTATGTAAGTGTATCTACATTACTGTTTGTGAATACAAATAATTTACTGCAGCAATGATATTATTTAATAAGAATACAAATAAAAATAAATGGAATATCATTACACAGTACCAAAAGTAATAACAACAAGTACTTTAGACTGGAGTGGCAGAGAAATGATAATAACGCAATAGGTAGGTAATAATATGTATGATTCAACCTGAAATATCTCATACTAATGGATTGTAATGGTATTCCAGATATGAGGTTCTGTAGTTGTACTCGAATTAATATTTATATCTTGCGGGTTTATTAATAATGTTCCATTCGTGATAGACGGTTCCTAATGAAACAATAACCACACACTAAACCTACATAATATACAACTATGTACGTTGTGAAATCACTGAAGAACCTTATTACATAACATTATACAGATATATATTATTGGATATTACTATCTGTCTTGTTGTTGAAGGGATCGCTAAGACATAAAATCATTAATAAATCCAAGTATATGAATTGGTAATCTTATCCAGACGTGAAACTACTGAGAAATAGGTGGTATTATGTGTATATTTTAATTATAATTTCAATCAGTACCGATTACTATGTACTATTTATTACACATGGAAATATCATAATTAGAGGTGGGAATAACTGTTATTTCAAAATAACGTTCAACCAGTTATCGGTATTTGTAAATAACAGTTATTAAAAAATGTTATTTAATAACGATTAAATTATAAAAAAAAAAAAAAAATATATATATGTATATATGTATTTTTATATTATGTATTTAAAGAATCCGAATATTATTATATTATTATTATCGTATCAAATGGAAATACATTTGCCTACCAATGCAAAGAATTTTTCACACATAAAATACGCATAAAAATTATATTTTATGCATGATGTGCAAGATGAATAAATAATTAAGTAAAAAAAAAAATTCATTCCGAAATAATATATCACCAGTTAATGTCATAAGAAAACTTGTACCTACCAGCTCTCTCTAAATAAATGACTACGTTTAAACGAAATGATTGTGTTCCTCCAAAAAATTCAAATAGTTAGTTCAAAATAAAGGGTTTTTCAACAAGGACTTTGTTTTTTAAAACAAAATAAAACAAAAAAATTTGATGAAGATGATTAAAATTTTTATTGAATTACAAAGAGAAAAGTTTGGCAATTATGCATGAAAAATGATATCTGACAAATGTCCACCACGAGCACGCTGACAGATGTCGATTCTTTCATCAAAGTTTTTAATCACTTTTTGGCAAAATGGCGGGACTATTTCGCTAATCACATCACGGATTTTGAGTTTTAAGGCTGCAATCGATTCGATTGGCTCCGTATAGACTCTGTCCTTAACATAGTCCCACAAAAAATAATCCAGTGGCGTTAAATCACACGATCTGGCTGGCCACTTAACAGCTGAGTTTCGTGAAATCATGCGATCGGGAAATTTGGTTTGCAATAAATTGATCGTTTCATTGGCTGTGTGACATGTGGCACCGTCCTGTTGAAACCACATGTCAGTGATATCCACGTCATCAATAATAGGCCAAAATTGAGTTGTCAACATCTTGCGATAGCGTGATCCATTGACCGTTACCGCATTTCCAGTCTCATCTTCGAAAAAAAACGGCCCAATCACGCCTCCAGACCACATAGCGCACCATACAGTGACACGCTGAGCATGCAACGGCTTCTCAATAATTGCTCTAGGATTTTCAGAAGCCCAAATGCGGAAATTTTGCTTGTTGACGTACCCTGACAAGTGAAAATGGGCTTCGTCTGAAAAAATGATTTTTTCAGAAAAACCAGCGGGTTGTTCCTGAATGAATTGAGCGAATCTACGGCGATTTGAATGGTCGTTCGGCTTTAATTCCTGCACCAGTTGAACCTTGTAAGGCTTCAAAGCCAAATCCTTACGCAAAATTCGCCATGTGGTGGTTTTGGATAACCCCAATTGTCGAGAACGTCGAGGAATTGACAAATTTGGATCTGCTTCAACACTATGGCTCACGGCTGCGATGTTTTCAGTTGAACGACCCGGTCGTACACGCGTTGGTGTTAACACATTTTGTATCGAGCCTGTCGACTCAAATTTAGCGACCAAATTCTTAATAGCGGTCTCAGAAGGACGATTATGTTGTCCGAAAATATCACGAATTTGACGAAATGTCACTTTAGCAGAACCACCATTTTCATAATGGATTTTAATTATTTTAATGTGATTTTCAAGCGAAATTGAATTCATTGCAACAATTGCCAATGCATCCACTACGAATACGTCAAAAAATTAAATGTCAAAACTATCATGTTGCTGGTGTTGCCACAATTAAAAAACAAAGTTCTTGTTGAACAACCCTTTAGTTCAAATAAACACAATTAAATAGTTCAAAATAAAAACAAAATAACTGCCATCGTTTAATAACATCCGAAGTTATTAAACCATATGAAAAAACTGTCGTCGTTCAATAACGTGCTATGTTATTGAAACGTTATTGAACGACGACAATAACAAAGTCGTAACAATGTGGTACGTTATAATATAACTAAACGAAAACGAAATAACTATAGTCGTCGACAAAACGGAATAACGATAACTTTGTTATAACAGTTGAATAACGCCGTCGTCGACAATAACTGAATAACGATAACCTTGTTATAACAGTTGAATAACGCCGTCGTCGACAATAACTAAACGGAATAACGATAACCTTGTTATAACAGTTGAATAACGCCGTCGTCGAAAATAACATTTATGTTATTGACAAAAAACTGTTAGTTTAGTTATTTTGAAATAATGAGTTTAAAAATGAGTTATTAGTTATAACGGCCAACTCTAATCATAATACCGTAAGTACTCGTACTAAAGAATAATGTTGTACAATAATAACTGATATAGAAGGTGCTTAAGTATGTGAGTTCACTAATCGTACGTAGGAGTAAAATTAATTATGCAAGATTTTCTTACTTTAGAGTGACTGCTTGGCAAAATTGAAGCGACATTGTTGTAGGAATTTTACATTGTAACTCTACACACGCAAGAAAAATGTATCAGTACACGCCTGCTAAATTGAAATGCTTGGGAATATTAACATGAAGAATTTCTCGTAATTAAAATAAACATATTTAAAAAATCTCTTTAATTTTAAATTCATCATTCTTATTCCATCATTTTTTATGTGAACTTTTCCAACTCGTAGGTATTTATATCCGAATGTTCGGTATAATAATAATAATAAATGTAACTAAAAATAAAAAAAAATTGAATTCTTTTCTTTTTTGAAACTCGAAAAGAAGTAGGTACACAGCTAAATAAAAATAACCTACCTGAAACAAATTTTCATTTCAGATTACAATATGTACAAAGGTGCCTAAATTTCGGCGTATGAAGAGAAGGCAGCTTTTTATTTTATAAAGAACTTTACAAATTGACTTTATGATTACTTTCAGTAAAATAATATAATATTCTATACACCCTACTTGATACATATAATACCTTCATTCTGTTGTATAATCATTTCGGCAGAATTGTTATTTCAAAAATAATGAGAGAGTTACTGCATACCAAAGAAAAAGTCTTATAATGAATGAATGAAAGCACTATAATGTAGTAATTATAAGTGTTACCTTTACAACTGTATGTGTTATGATAATAATAATATTTAATCATAAAAATAAATGTGTACAAAAGGTGTACACATTGCCTTGAGGCAACGTGTTCCAGTAAATCTTATATAATATTTGATAAACATGTTTTAGCGTAAAGAGAGTTATGATAAGTATAATGTTAAGGAAATACAAAATAATAGAATATAATATTAAGCAAGGGTATCTATATAAAGATACAATATTCACAACTATAAAGTAATACATAATATGACTTAAGTGAGTACTATCTACTATTATAGAAGTGGTGGGTTGTGTATGAGGAATTAACGTTGGGACTTTACTAAGATGAATCTATTTATATACTTTTCACAATAAGCTGAAAGCTTGTGTAGTAACTGTAACAAGTAAAACTCTAAATCATATTGTTACTTGTTATTTATAGATATGGAGTTTAAAAAATTAATACCGATGAAATACTCGACTTTTCAATTAGTTTGCAAATAAAAAAACGGTTAAATTAATTTTCATAGATCAGATCAAAAAATTGAATATTTAAATCATATTCTATACAAAAACTTAGTAAAACGTGTGAATAAAATTCTTCTTTACTCAATAAATCTATAAATAATTCTCATTTTAGTTCGGCGAAATGAACAACTTAAGTTTCCCAATTTTGAATTGATTTTAGCATCTTTTCAGATTTTACATGTAGAAACCATAATTTTACGAAACAAGATTTTATACTTCAAACAAAAATAGAGTTTGCTTCAAAGATAAAAGATAATTAATTTCACGATTTAAAATTACTAAATTGATTGTTTAACATTACTAAAAACAAAATAAATATTTATTTTTTTCAAAGAAATGGAAGTTGATACGAATATTTTGTATAGATACTCATTTTGAAAATCTTTTTGTATCCGGTTTCACACACTCGCAAGTTATATATGAAACAGAGGTTAACGTTTGTAAGTAAAAATGGATAAAGATATTATTTCGTACTGATTATAACGAGAAAACATCGTTAATATAACAACATTGCAGATAAGATACAGCATCCAGTGTAAAGAAATAGGTTACGTTTAATGAAAGGTAGCGTGGTGAAATATGGTAAGTCACTTTGTATGAGATACAGTCATACAGAGTACACAGTAGCAGATAATGAAAAGATGATCAGTGACAGATAAGGTAAGAACCAAGTGGTATTTATATATATGTTGAGTAAAATTAATAACAATGACAAAAAAGTACAAAAATAACGTGAAGAATGATGTAACACTCTGTTTTTCCGAGATAAACGTAAGGATTAAAGATATGTTTACAAAGATTTCTAGTAGGTACGTTTCAATGAAAACATCATAAAAACATACCTATATCACCTCAAATATTATATAATTGAGGTAAACAACAAATGCTATATATTACTTTTGGTTCAAAGGGTTTTTACCTGTTGGTAATAAAATATGTTCGTTCGTAATCGAGTTCATCGGTAGCCTGGAGGTAGAGTCTTGACCTCGTGAACAAGGGGTCCGTGGTTCGATACCAGGTGCTGGAAAACTCCCCTTTCACGACACAGACTTTAAGTAGCTTACTGTGAAAGGTGTATAAGGTTGTATTTGGGTTTGTAACAAACAAAACCCAGATATATATTTAAAAAAAAAATAAAAACTGTATTTTATAATGATGGATATTGGATGAAAGAAGATAAATTAACTTCTATTATTAGATAATATGTTATGTGCTAAAATGTAGTTCCCAAACATATTTAATATACCTACCGGACGAACAGAATATTTTCTTTATGATAATAAAATATAAGAATCATTTAGTTACTATACAAACAATCGAATTCAAAACATGAATAATAAATGAGCATTGATTAAGAAGAATCACATAACAAAATATTACAAAATAAACAGGTGGGAAAAGTCAATCCATCATAATTAAGTTGATACGAAAACAAAGCACCTTTATCTATATTTAAACCAACGTTATTATATTACAAAATGATACCTTATACTATGTATATAATGGTAATAATATCTTCTTTCAGGAGTCAATATAATACATCTATAAATATCTTCATTCGCAGAAACACCTACACAAGAGCTGTATAATGAACTGATACTATGCATTATTTTTAATACAAAATGGAATACTTCGTCTATTAATATTTTGATAATGAAGAGATGCTTCCTATTTCATATAATGAATAAGTAGGCAATCAGATAACAAAGTATCATGATTTGGTTACGAGTTAAGTAATATTTAAATAACAGAGAGCTAATTTACATAACTCAATTATTTACGTAAAATATCCATTTTTGCTTTGACTTTTATTGATTGAGTTGAGATTTATTTTGTTTAACTGCATATTTATTCATCAAAATAAACACAAACCTATTTGAGTTTCACTGTGTAGTACCTACCTACTCTTACCAACTGTTTATCTCAATCTTTCTTAAAATAAAAGTCGCATTATATAGAATCACATTTTTAATAAAATTGTTAGACATAATCTTAGTATGTTAGCAACAACACGGCATGTAGTAAAATACATAAGTTTGACAATAACTTTGTAAGTCGAAATCAGATTACTGTACCTCTTATTAAATATAGTAAAACTCAAACAAATTATGTTTTTTTTTTTCAATAAAAATGGCTTTCATAAAAAGACAACTGTGTTTTTGAGTTCAGTCAATTTAAAAAAATAATACATACAAAATACAAAGATATTACCAATATTATTCTTCGTAGATGTTGGAAGTGTTGGAATTATATAGGTATTGCAAAAACACGTGAAAGAAACACAATACATAATAGAATAAAGGATAACAATAATATAAAGAAAATCAAAATAAAGGTAGGGTGCTGTTAAAGTTAGTAATTGGTAATACTATAGTTAGTTTTAAATTCTTTTCATGTTACAAATGTTTTCCAACCTCCGCATAAATATTCATGTTAAGTTATATGTTTGTGTGCAAATCTGTTATAGATAACCTATTTAATAAACAAGTTATAGGAACCTATTTAATAAACAAGTTATAGGGTCATCAATAATCTCTATGCAAAGTTGTATCCACAATCATAATCCGAAAAAAAACAATTAAATATATTACACTGAAATACTTCTTCCACAAAAATATCCCAATAAGATCAAATGGATTCAGAAATTTACTTAATCTATTTTAAAATATTGCCGACGTGATAATGATAATTTTCATTGGTAAATTTAAAAAAAAATCGGTAGATGACTCGACACAAGATTTCGGGCGTAGGAAATCTATACAAGTGAATATATTTCATTACAGCATCTATCACAAGCGGGGTAGCTAGTTGACTTATCACACGTACTAAACATAAAATTTGTCCTCTCTATATCGTAAAAAGGTAGCATAGAGCCGTCCTTTCCCCGGGCCTCGGTATTGTCGCGCTTGTCCCCCAACATACTTAAAATGACAGACTACTAACAAAAACGGAATAAAGCCTCGGACACTTGGACCTCTACAGGGGAGGGTTTATTTACAGGTAGTCCCCCTGACCTCTGAATGGAGGAGGATGGATTCTGCCCTATTCTGGCGATGAATGAATGAATATCGTAAAAAAATAGGTCTGAAAAGCTAGTTGATATTTTTATTATTATGTACTCAACGTTAATGACTTTAAACAATGCTGTAGGAAGGCAATCCATGCAACTGAAACTACACCGTGTTGTATATTGCAGAACATAATTGTCATTTCCTTTATTCAATATGCTGTATGTATGTGGGTTACTCGTTATTACAGATAAAGTACTGAGCTTAGTCTTGTATTGTAGAAGTACAAGTAAATTATATTATTATTAGATGCTCGTTAAGTTAATACAAAGAAGATAGCTTTAGACGTATTAAGTCTTCCCGTACATAACAATATGTTACCGCCTTAGCTCGATTTTAAAATTAACTAGTTTAGCCTAGGCCCAACTGGTTTGACAAGAGTTGATGAAAAAAAAATAATATCCAAGTATCTTAAAGAATTTCAGAACAGAATTTGTTTCTGAAACTTTTTTGAGACAGAACAAAAATAGCACATAAAACTGTGACAAAGGAAAAATAAATAAAGGGAGTGTTATAACACAGTCTTTAGATCCCAATGTTGAGGTGAAACGCAGAATTGAAATAGCAAGAGCCACTTTTAATAAGATGAACGTACTATTCTGCAATGACAACCTTAATTTGAAGCTCTATCAGAAAATGATTAAGTGTTATATTTATTGTATATTGTATATTGTATATCATCAGCCGTAGGCCCAGTCCGGGCACTTGGATTCGTCAAAAGCATTACAATTTTTGATTAAAAAATATAAAAAAGAAACAGACATCCAGTAAATTTATAGGTCATTGCAAATCGGAGTGTAAATGGCTCAGATTTGCAAATCGTCAGACATAGGCAGACAACAAGAGACAACAAAGAATTACAGATTTACAAAATATTTAAATGCTAATAGAGTCATTTGCTCGATTCAGCATTTCGTCAATCGTGTAAAAGGATTGCTCAACGAGATACTCCTTCACCCTCCCACGAAACGCCTCCAAGCCCAAGGCCCTCACATCTTCAGGCAGCTTGTTAAAAACCGCACACTGAGGCACACAAAGCTTTTGCTGACCTTTGCCAACCTATGCTCGATTGCACGAACATCATTTTTATGTCTAGTGTCATAGGCGTGCTGATCCGAATTTAGGGGAGTGTTTGGCAAGTTTTTCCGGGCAAAAGTCATGCACTCTATGATATATGCACCGGCCAAGGTCAATACACCCAGCTCTCGAAAGGAGTTTCGACAACTGTCTCTCGGCTTCAGCCCCATTAATACTCGTATGGCCCTTTTTTGTAAGAGAAATATTCTTCTTGCTTCACCTACCCCGCCCCAGAACAGCACCCCATATGACATGATGCTGTGAAAGTAGGCATGGTATATGGACTTTGCCGCCTCAAAACCGCAGGTCTCTTTAATTTTTTTAATTGCGAAAATTGCGGAATTTAATTTCCCGGCCAGCTCCTCAATGTGCGCCGTCCACCGCAATCTCCTGTCAATCTTAACTCCTAAGAATTTACAATTGTCAACTATAGCTAGTTGGCGCTCAGACAGAGCCGCCGTGACTGGGTCGGGCGCAGAGGACTGTCTCAGTGAGAAGTGAATAGTATTCGTTTTCGTCACATTCAGGACAAGATCATTTTCCCTGAACCACTCGCCCACTCTGTCCAGGACACTTAAGGTGTTGCGAATCGTTTTCTCTTTTTCAATACCATCCTGGATCAATATCGAGGTATCGTCTGCGAACATAACTATTTTTTGACCTTCCTCGATACAGCCTGGTAGGTCGTTCACATAAATTAAAAAGAGCAAGGGCCCCAGTATCGAACCTTGGGGAACGCCGCAGACTATCGCTCTCTCAGTCGACCTGACACCGTTTACCTCTGTGATCTGTCTACGGTCATCCAAATACGATCTGAGAAATTGATTCTCAGTGCCCCTCACTCCGTATAGAGTGAGCTTTTCTAGTAGAATTTTATGGTTCACACAATCAAATGCCTTTGACAGATCACAGAAGACTCCATATGTATCGCGCTTCTGATCCAGAGATTCAAGAACTGTCTGGAGTAGGGACGAAATCCCGTCGACCGTACTTTTTCCCTTTTGGAAACCAAATTGGAGTGAATTTAGGGTATTATTGTGAACAAAAAAGTGGGCGAGCTGTGCAGTGACCATTCTCTCAAGAAGCTTACTAATCACCGGCAGGATCGAGATGGGTCTGTAGTTTCCGGGGTCAGTGGGGTCACCCTTTTTATGTATAGGGACAACCCTAGCCATTTTTAAGAGATCCGGAAAAATCCCCTGCTCAAGGCTCAAATTAAACAATTTTGCTAGACATGGTGCAAGGCAATGAATAATGGATTTAAGTAATTTAGTTGATATATTCCAGAGGTCTGTGGATCCTTTTGATTTTAAATTTTTACAGGTATTTAATACGTCCTGTGTGGATATTGGCCTAAACTTGAAAGTAGTCTCTACAGAATCTATACACTTATATTTATTGGTTACAACCGAGGAAGGGCCTGATGCCTGAATCAGGGATGATGCTGCACTTACAAAATATTCGTTAAAGTAATTTGATATGGCCAGTTTATCGGAACCATCTATGCCGCCTACAGTGATGAGATCCGCCTCATGAGAGTGCTCAATGGATCTACCCGTTTCCTCTTTAATAACATTCCATGTTGCTCCAATTGGATTTTTTGATAGCATTATTTTGCGGCTAAGAAATCTTTTTTTTGCCTCTTTACACACTGCTTTGAATATGGCACTGTATCTACGTACTAAATTTGTAATTTCTTCAGAATTTTTCAATCTTTTTTGCTCGTACAATTGGAACAAATTTCTCCTTGATATCCGTATACCAGGAGTAGCCCAACATTCAAAAGATTTCTTAGTCATACACTTTGTTTATGTTTATTTGTTATATCTGGTCTGTGCTGTTGTATGGTTGCGAAACTTGGTCACTTAAGGTTAACACAATGAACCGGTTGGAGGCATTCGAGGTGTGGATTCATCGAAGAATGCTTCGAATACCGTGGACAGACTTGGTGCCCAATACAGAAGTACTACGCAGAGCACATGCAAATAGAGAGCTCTTGACAAAAATCAAGGTTCGTAAAGTCTCATGTATTTGGGCCACATTCTGCGAGGCGATAAATATCGAATTCTGCAGTTGATAATAAAAGGCAAGATTGACGGACGTCGTGGAGTAGGAAGGAGGCAGATGTCGTGGCTGCGGAATATACTGCAATGGACCAGAATAACAAGGATGGGAGAACTGGTCCGCACAGCACGAGAAAGAGATGCATTCTCCAGAGTGATTGCCAACGTCGGGGGGACCTGATACGGCACTGATAGAAGAAGGAAAAATAGTTTGGTTCTGTAAAGGAAGGCAGAAACGCAGCTATAGTAAAAACAAGAAAGGAATTCAGTGCAAACAAGTATCTAATATTCAGGCAAGTAATACATAGTGTTACCTACTTATTCACTTTGCCGGTGTTCAGGCAGTAAAATTCCATAATGAAATTTAGAAACAAATGTTTTTTTTTCCATTATATAGATTTTTACTGAGAGAGACGTCTTTCGTCTCTTAATAAAAATCTATATAGTGATAAAAACTTTTTTTAATTCATCTTGGTACATGCGTGTGTGTCCAAATTACATTCAGTATACTTTTTTTACGATCGAATGACTAAGTTTGGACTAGACAAAATTTGATAATGCTGAAAACGGATTCAACCGGTAACAGTAATACACATTCCTAATTTAAGCAGAGGTAAGATTCATTATTTGCCAACCACATAGCTTATTAACACTACACAAAGCTTCGCAGATATTCATTTAATTATATTACGAGTATTTCCTTTCATAATTATTACACACATCAACAAAGATTAATTTAAAATCCCGTAGCGAGAAAAACTAACGCGAACTTTTATAATCTCTGTTTGCGTGACCTAAAAAAATAATTGTGTTACCGTTTTTGTTCCACGACATAATGGATTAAAAAATCGTTTATATTTTTATGTACGCGAAATCTGTGTCATAAGTTAAAAAACAAACGCTTTACATTTTATTGTTCAAAATAAAAACAAATAGCATGAAAAATATGTCTGAATGTTTTTTTTTTGTTAAACAAACATTTAACATGGAAACATATCTATGAGATGGTCGCGTATATTGTCAGAAAAAAGAAACATGAACAAATATGATTCTAAAGAAGAAACCATAGACAGACAGAGGAAACAAATGGAATGATATGGTGATACCAACAGTAGTGAGATAAAGACTAGCCGAATAAGTACTTAAATAATGATGAAAAAATACATTTAAAAACTTATATTTTAATTTATTTAAAACTTATAAAAACTTATATTTGGGTTAGTTGGAAGAGATCGCGCCTTTGCGATAAACTCGACCTCTGTATATTGATTGTATTTAATTTGAATGTACACCTTTTATGTAATTGTTTTTAATAAAATAAAATAAAAATAAAATAAAATAAACTTTATTGTGACAATAGACAAGTACATTGTACAAAAGGCGGGTTTATTGCCAAATGGCAATTTCTGCCAACCAACCTGATGTTTGAAAAAAAAAAAAATAAGAAAAATAATAAAGTATGCCAGAACCATAGAAAAAATAAAAAATAATAAATAAATATACCCATACAAAAATAAAAATAAATAAATAAAAAATATATATATAATACATGCATAAAGTGGAATGGGGAAAGGGGGACAAGGAAGGGGATGGAATTATGATGGGTTATTGAGAGCAAGATAGTGATGTTTCAGTCTACTTTTGAAAATGGAAATTGAAGGAGCAAGTCTGATCAGTAAAGGCAAATCATTCCATAACCGAGCTGCATGTATAGTGAAGGAAGATGTGACAAAAGATGTTCGATGAGTGGGAATAGTTAACGTACCAAGTGCACCAGAACGAAGAGGCAAGCCATGAGATGCCAAAGGCGTAAAACAAGATTTTAGGTAGCTCGGAGTAGAGGGGTTGCGGAGAACATTAAAGAGCAGGCAGAGAATATGCAGATTGCGACGCTGTGACATTTTCAACCATTTGAGCTCGTTTCTATATTGAGAGATATGATCAAATTTTCGAAGTCCAAAAATGAAACGAATGCAGATGTTTTGCAAACGCTCCAGTTTCATCAATTGTTCGTTGTTGATGTCCAGATAGGCCACATCCGCATACTCCAGCAAAGGTAGAAGTAAGGTTAGTGATAGGAGTATTTTAGTCTCTCGGGGAAGAAAATTTTGGTGTCGCCTAAGAGAGTGGAGACTAAAGAAAAATTTGCGACTTACCTCTCCAACCTGAGACTGCCAGGATAAATGTTGATTGAAAAACATACCAAGATTCTTAACCTTTTTTGAGAGAGAAATTTCAGAGTTATTGAGGTAGAGTTTGGGTAAAGTGTCAATTGGAATTTTAGGTAAGAGGCGAGAACTGCCTATTAGGATTGCTTGAGATTTTGAAGGATTCAGTAACAAACCATTTTGCTGTGCCCAATGAGAAATGCGGTCCAATTCACCATTTATGTGAGAGAGTGCAAGCTGTGCTTGATCCAACTCGAAATGTGAGTAAATTTGTAAATCATCTGCATACAGATGGTAGCCTACATTTATATGTTCGACTATTGAGTTGATGTAAAGCGAAAATAAGAGTGGTGAAAGGATCCCGCCCTGAGGAACTCCTGCCGTCAATGGTAACCAATCAGAAGTTTGATTATCTGTTTTAATGCATTGCGTCCTATCTCTCAGATAAGAGCTAAACCAACGAAGTGTGTTGTCAGAGAGATTGTAATACCTTAGTTTTTCGAGAAGTATATCAAAGTCGACTGAGTTGAAGGCGCTACTGAAATCGAGGAGTATGAGAAGGGTGAGTTTTCTTTCTTCCATAGCGCCCCGTATATCATCAGTCACCTTGACAAGAGCAGTGGTAGTACTGTGTCCACTACGGAAACCTGATTGAAAGGGAGAAAGTATATTATGTGAAGTAAGATGGTGGACAAGTTGCTCATGAACAACCTTCTCTATGACTTTGGAAAACATGGGAAGAATTGAGATAGGACGATAATCCCCTTCAGTTAGAGGAGAAGATTTTTTGGGAAGAGGTATGACGTGAGCTTTCTTCCAGATGGAAGGAAAAGAACCAGAATCTAATGAGAAGTTTATAATAAGAGTTAGTATCGGTAAAATGGGATCGATGATTAGTTTAATGAATTTAATGCTCACGCCATCAGCTCCAATCGACTTGGATTGGATTGAATTGATGTGCTTACGAATTAAATCATTTGAAACGCGAGAGAAATGAAATACAGGTTTACCAAAATCAGGCAGGTTTTGAATATATGATAGTGTGGAGTTTTTGACTGACTGATTAATCAATGTACAGTAAAGAATGAATAAATAAATAAATATATTTAAAAAGTTATAATTTTTGTATAAAAGTTTTAGAGCAAAAACTTTTGGAGAAACTATAAGTGATTCGCTGCTCAAAAGGTTTAAGTAATGTACCGAAAACTACTATTTCATTAGGTGGTCAGTTATTATCTTATGGTTGCTCACAACTTGACTTCCAAATTGCGTCGTCCGTAAGAGCGTGTAAGTTCTATAGTCCTCCATGGTATGCGTGTGTGAGACGTTTATTAAAGTCCAAACTATATCCAAGCCTGTCCTATTCAGACAGAATCCGTTGGAATCAGTACACAAGTTAATCAAAAAATCTCCAATAACATGACGTTGAGATAAAAAAAATATTATATATTTGATACCATTAGTGAACGTGTCACGTATGATCGTTAAGTAAAAAGGAACCTAACTGAAATAAAATAAAATAAAAAAAACTTCGAAAAATATATATTTCATTTTACAAGAGATGGGGCGTGTTGCCCCACACATGAACGTGTAGTATGCAACATCAATCAAACGAAATGATGTGTCAGTACACGACATGTCCCGAACTGAGGGAGGATTAGAGTGGACCGGAATAGATGTACGAGTACCAGAGATGGCCATTAACGATTAATGGATTACCGAGTTCATAAACTTCTGTAAGAATTGCGATTTACTTTTATGCAAATCTCTTAATTCATTAACCATGACCTATCATTTCCACTAAAAACATGAACGTGCTGTCAATTAAGTTCGTTACTTCTCTGGGATGGGGGATTTCAAGGATTTTTAAAACGCTGGTATCCATCACAAATATTGTTTTTCTTTTCAAGAAGTTCCTGATTTTCCGAGCTGGATCCTTAGAATTTTTTTAGCTGCTGGAATAATCTACAACAAATAATTGTAACTTATATTCTATTCTATACGGGTGCAAATCCAGAGAGGTAATATTGAGTTCATAAATGTGAATTTAAAAAGTGAAAAAATGTTATACTTACTCTGTTCTGTAAATATTTTTTTGGTAAATAAATTATTATTATTATTCTATTTTCAAAGGCCATCCACTCGTTTACGAGTGATCTGGGCAAATAATTGTAACTTGCATACATCAAAAAACAAATCGACTTAACAATCAGCTAAATTCACTTTCAGTTGAGTGATTAATGACTTACTAAGTCAAATTTTTGATTAACGGTGCTCAGCTCTGCAACGTTCCTTGTATATTATACATACGGTACACACATACACTCATACATTTACACGAGATTGCCTAGTAAATGCAGACACATACTAACACCTCCGTTGCAAATAGACAGCTTATGTGTGCGGAAGGATTACATGTGATTACTAATGAATATCACTGCTCTTTTACGTTCAAGTTAAAGTACTGGAATTATCCGATTACTTGGCATTACGAACTCAACAATCATTAAGTAAGCAAAATAACAAAAAAAAGTCAAAAGCTTAAACTACTCTCCAAAGGTGGTACTCTTTGCATGTCTTTAAAAGTGCTTTTTTAGGCTTGTGCATTCAAATTTTATCTTACCCATGCTTTAAATGACCAGTAGGTAATTTGACGGAGCGTGGAGATTTAAATGGCATTTGAAACATGATGAAACATTTAATGGGTGTGTGCTAAATTTTTCAAAATACATATATTTATTTTAATTTGTGCTAGTATTTTCAAATATTAGCTGTTAGCAAATGTACATATTATCTCCAGGAACACAATTCTGTTCCGAGGAATCTTGGACACATATCTACGGCAGTCTAGTTGGTAGTTGGTAAGTGATTTATTTCATATTGATAAACAGAACCAAATACACGAGACATACATCACAGAGAATAGAATAATATGCAGAGTACAAACTATTATCATAGTATGTACACGTGTTAAGGAGAATATTATTTATAATATCACCACGGTAATATATCAGTTTAACAACACACTCACCCTAACGACAACATATAATGCTTAAACCAAGATCATAAAATACTATTTATCGGCTTTAAAACCAATAGAAAAGATTTAAAATAAGTAGATATAATATGTAAATGTAAGGCAAAGTTTCAGGCTAAAGATATGATAAAAATGTGAAATGAATATTCTATATAAGTCATAGATGGTAAATAATCAGGAACAAAGAATTAGTATTGTGTGAAAATTAGAATGTAATGGAGCAAAAACATAAATAATAATCTGCCAAAGTCAGCGGTAGAAATATTATAGAATTGCAAACAGGATACTAATGAACCAGTTTATTCAAAATTTTAGTAAGAAAATAAAAATGATAAAGCATACAGTCTGCAGTCTCACGAAAAATAGATATTTACTACGGGGATATTAATATCTGAAAAGGGGTGAAGATAAATAAATAGGCTCTGAATCCAACTGTGAACAAGTTTGAAAGATTACTAGAAAGTTTTTCATGATAAATTATTACGACGTGTTAGGAACAACTAATATATGTATTAATATTTATTATACTTTGGGTGTAGCATATCAAGTGTTGTTAAGTGAGAAGATACAACATATTATCATTATGTCTCTTACATAAAATGAAGGGTGAAAAAGACAGATGCATTTAGGTTTAAATTAAACTGCATAATCAAACATATCGTCCTTCTTCTGACTAACAGTTGTATCTGCCTAAATGTAAATTGATCAGGAGAGCGTTTTTTAGTGTTTTGTCGTGCATATTTTCGTCTCTCCTAGATATATGATACAGTGTTAATACATTACAGTATTTTATTTGTACCTATTCTTATATATCTCAAAATCATTTATGTGATAAAATTTTGAGGAATTAGTAGATACAACACATTTTATATAGAATAATTCGTAAATACGACAGTAAATCAGAAGTCTATTCCAGGATAACGGTAACAGTTACAGGTGTGATCTTCAGTGAGAACATGCAAGGCACATAGGTATAAATACACTTTGGTGATCATAACTCGATTTCGCCAAAAATGTCAGACACGACAGTTAGTCAGAAGAGGGACGATATTATGGTCACCATTAATTAGAAAAATATATACATCAAAACGTCATTCATTAATTTTATCATGGCTTTTCCCATAAGTGGAGTAGCCTATGGACTAACTGAATGAACAGACATCATCTTCGTGCCATACAAAGATGAGACATGCAGGATAGGTGACATATATCATTCTTGATTTTATTTGTAATGATTTAAGAATACCTTTTACGCGAAACTCAAAATCTCAGTGGATAGACCAGGAGACCTATTTTTCCAGGAATTCATGGAACAATAAAAAATCAAACGTGGAAAATGGTCAGAATATGTTGAATATAAATGAGGTGGTTCATATCATAGTAATAAAGGTTCAGACTCTCAAATAGAAGGGCTGTGGTCTGATTCATCTTCAAGATACAAACTATTGCTTAACGTGAATACATATGTTTGAGATGTATTTGGATTTATAGTAAACCAAAATGTTTTTATAAGAACAAATAATAATACAATATTTTTAACGTAATGATACTTACTGTACAATTGTTTAAAAGGTCTAGATCTTGTGCATGTAGTATGTATGTTAAAGTCTAGGACTTACCTGAAATAAAAAAGAAACAAAACATTATAAATTATTCAATACTATTTATGATGAAAACATAGAAATGATTTGGTAACTATCTGGTTGTTGTTTTTTGGGTTTGCCATGTCTAATTTTATTTTGTCGAGGTTTCGGTGCACTTGTTGGCCCCATCTTCAGGATATGAACCACATAGATTAGGTAACGTTCACTCGACCCATCGAGATATGAAAAATCTACAGACGACGAACAAACAAAATATTTGAAAAGAAAATATGAAAATGAAACATCTTCAAAAGCATTAAGTAGATATATTATGTCAGCAAAAAGCTGATAATCTGGATGAGAAATGTTTTAATACGAACAGTTAACAAAGTATTAGCCGTGCAATACAAAAGTTTCTTTATTGTATAGTCGTTCATTGATGTTTAAACTAAATACTTGTTACTTGTTAATGTTGTTAACATTTTCATACATGATAATACAACAAAACTTTACAAGTAGGTACGCATTTAAAGCTTATAATGCCTGGCTAAAACTATATCGGTGGCTATCAGTTAAAATTGGTGCATTCTGACAGAAGTGCAACAACTGACATTTGAAATGTTCAAAATGTCATATTAGAAAAAGTAAGACAGTATTTTTTTTAATTATCTGTGTAGTGTTGAGTAGTAAGTGTGCCTAAGAGATTTTTTTAGTGAGTAAGTCAGGAATAACTATTCTCATACTGGGCAAAGCTTTTTATCCAAACCTAAATATGCATTTTATTCTCTGAGGTACAACTGTACTATTTTCAGGTAAGGAAAAGTTAAATACAATTGCCTTTTCCAATTGTATATAAATAATAACAAGCAAGAAGAATAATTTATTTTATGAACAAATAACACTTTGTGTTGACTTCCGGACAAATGCCGTTTCCGTTCTGTAGAAATTGTTAACTATCATAAAATGGTTGTATTTTTGACTTAAGAAGCAGCAAAACCAAAATTTCGTTTTGATGAAAATATGTATAACACATGTTACAAAGGAGTGGCTGGCGTGTCATTGAGAGACCGTATAAGGAATACGTAAGTTCGTGAGGCTCTCAAGGTGGAACCAGTACTCCTGCATATAGAGGTCGCAGTTGCGATGGCTGGGTCACGTTCTCCGCATGCCAGAAGACAGACTACCACTTAGATCTTTGAAGGCTGTGGGAGAGGGCAAAATACCGATGGGCCGCCCTAGAAGAAGCTGGCAAGGGCAGGTGTCAAACTTGTGCGTTGAAAGGCTTGGTTTGGAGTGGCCAGAGGTCCTGGAAGCAGCGGTGGACAGGGATCTCTGGAGGAGGTACCTAGGCGCAATGGGCCCCCGACCCAACTAGGACAAGGGGAAGAAGATGTATGTATGTATGTATATGTTACAAACTAAAAACAACTTGTATGTACACGCAGTTGGTTCATTGGTGGTGTCGATTGTGGCAAATGCCGTGATATTGTCGATAGTTGAAACGTTCCAAATTTCTACAACGAAAATAAAACAAATGAATGATAGTTTAAAGCCAACAGGATAGAATGATTGTTATTCTTCCTTTTTTTTCATTTTATTATTAGGAACGTGGGGTGGAAACTAGTCTATAGCGTTCAAAACGTTTCTGCACTGAACGAGCTCAATACATCTTTCACGAAATTTTTAACGCCATTCACAAAAATAAAGGTTGAGAATGACTGAAAAGGAAAATATTATTTGTTTATAACTATTCATGCACTTAAATGTTTAAGAAAAGGTCTCTAGTACCGTAAATATGAAAATAATATTGGGTTTGGGTAGATGTCAACATAAGAAAACTTTGTTCTGACACATACCTAAACATAGATCAAAAATACTTTATGAACCATTTCGTAAATATCTTTATTCAAAAAACTCATCACAGACGGGTACTATAATAATAAATAATATGGGTGAGATAATAAAAAAATCCACACTTCGTCACAATGAAGACATTGCCACAAAAAGAAAAAGGTGACGGGAAAAGTTCGACATAAAAATGTATAAAAATAAGACATAATGTAGTAGTAGTAATATTATGTATGTGTTAGTACGAGGCATGCCTTTTAAGTTCTGTCGTTTCCATATTTCCCGGCAATTTTGAATTTGGAACTGTTCTATATTCGAATGTGTTTAAATTTTGAATCTCAAAACAGTTGAAAGTATTAGGATAAATGCTATTGTTTAGTCACAGCGTCGATTGGAATCTGTCAGGTTACGTACGAAAATGAATCTTTCTAAAGAAAATGTTCGTGCAATAATTTTCTACAACTTTAGAAGAGGCCTGACACGGCTTCAGTGTTTTGCAGAGCTAACATCTGTGTTCAGTGATGAAGCCCCATGTCTGCGGACTGTCGAACGCTGGTATTTAGAATTCCAGCGTGGACATACTAGTGTTAGTGACAAATCTCGCGAAGGACGCCCAAAATCCGCCTTCACTGAAGATAACATCATTGCTGTGAGACAACTAATTCTCGAAGATCGTCATGTGACGTATCGAGAGATAGAGGCTCTATTAGGCATCTCAGGGACAACCATTCAGAAGATCTTGCATGAAGCGCTTGGTGTGAGAAAGCTAGTTTGCCATTGGATACCGCATCTGCTTTCCAACGATCACAAGGCGGCCCGCGTCAGATGGTGTAAGAAAACTCTGGAAAGGTTCAACCGAGTAGAGTCAAATCACGTCTACGACATCATCAGTGGTGACGAATCTTGGATCTATGCCTACGATCCTGATTCCAAACATCAATCTACAATCTGGGTCTTTCAAGACGAGCCAAAGCCGACTAAAGTTGTTCGTTCTCGAAGCACTTCAAAGAAGATGGTGGCCACGTTCGTTGGAAAAACCGGCCATGTTGCGACTATTGCACTTGAAAATCGTAGAACGGTTAACGCAGAGTGGTATATCACAGTTTGTTTACCACAAGTCATCGCCGAACTTCGAAAATCTAACTCAAAGCGACGCATCATCCTGCACCACGACAACGCAAGCTCACACAGCGCTCGGCAAACAATTGAGTATTTGAAGCAGGAAAAAGTAGAAATTCTTGACCATCCTCCATACAGTCCTGACCTAAGCCCTAACGATTTCTTTACATTTCCTAAAATTAAGAAAAGTCTTCGTGGTCAAAGGTTCCAGTCCGGTGAAGTTGCAGTCGACGCTTTCAAGTCAGCCATTTTGAACACCCCCACTTTAGAGTGGAATAAATGTTATAATAACTGGTTTGAGCGAATGGAAAAGTGTATTAAGCTACGTGGTGAATACTTTTAAAAACAATAAAAAGTACTATAAGGTTCTAGTTGTGTTTTTTTCTTCAAACGACAAAACTTAAAAGGCATGCCTCGTAGTGGTACACGAGGAAAAGTTCGTTTATAAATTGCTAGATACTCAAGTCGGGTTCTGCCGGTAAATACACTGAAACGTTCTCTATAGGATAACGCGGAAACTTTTTATTTCTCGACATAACACAAAGTGCCTACTTTGCTCAGAACTTCATTATCCTCCTACTACTACTGGTACGGTACTGTGTTACGTCCTTAAGTTAAACGACATTAAAAAGAAACAACTTTTTTCCATCTCCGGATATGGGTTATCTAAAAATCTTTAATAGTGATAGTGGAACAAAGATATTTGATATTAAATAATTTTCTCGTAGATAAAAACTTTTTGAGGTATCAAACTAGTTTACAACACTTAATCTTTTCCAGTATATTTTGTAACTAGATCATAATATCATTTCATACTTTAAATGGAGCTTACAATGCCACTTCAGACTCGATTAAATTTTAAAGTGTGTGAGTAAATTTTACATGTAACATGTAAGTATGGATATCAATTAATTATCGACAATTAATTTTCATAGAACATTTGCTACTTTCGCAAATCGTTTGATATTGATTTGAAGGCAAACGATGAATATTTTTTCATTAATTTTCAACAAAAAGTTTATGGAGTGGCGACCTCGTGAAGGCAAACGAAACAGAAGAAGACCTCTTTTGCGATGACGACATTAAAAGTAGGAATCGCGGGTGACGTAGAAGAGGTTTATAATCAGCAGTAAACAAAAACATCAAAATAATCAAAAAGAAATGTTGGCAATGGCGATGACAACTTTAATTAGAGGGGTTGGGAAACTGTAGGAAATATTAATAACATAGAAATTCTTCGTGGAAATGTATGACATATCGTCTTACAAAGACACTCGTTAACCTTTGTTTCTTAATTACGAAGGCTTTTGGTGAATTATTTAAATTCAATAGTTACAAGGGGAGTGTAATGAGACATGCAGCTCAATTTCACACTACGTAATTTGCATCGCTAACTAGTATTTGATAGTCTGAGTAATAAAACAACGATTATGTCAATAATGATAGACGCAGTGTATCGCATGAATCATAAAAAAATTATAGGTTTGGTTCAAACAGGTTAAATCGAGAAATTCAGATAGTTTGAACCAATAAGGATTCATATTTATAAATATTTTTGGTCAATGCCAAACAATAAATAAAAAAAAACTTTATTGCACCAATTTCTTTTTTTACAAAAACAACCGATCGAAATTGTTATAACTTCCCCATCTTCAGATCGAGAAAAAAACCAACGCATATAATTAAGGAACCTGGTGAAAGAATTCAAACCGAGAGGTCCGTGGTTAAATTTCAGCTATATCATGCACAGTAAAAAACATATTCAACTGATTTATTGGTATTGCTGAAAGGTCTAATACGACTGGTATTCGATCTCATTTCGTTAAAGTGAAAAGAGTCTAAAGAGTGTCATTTAATGACAGATATTATAATATTCTACACCTACAAGTACACGAGTGTTGCAAACATCTTATCGCAACGTAATGAAGACGAAACAAAATTGCTTATTAATAATATCTAGGTAACACCGAGTATGAAACGTTAATAAGTTGTTATACATAGTAGGAAGAGGTAAATTACATACAAGAGATAATAATATATTATAATACTTTAGAAATATATCAAGTTAAATTAACTGAATACTAACTCTTCGAAGATACGAGATACTGTAAATACGCAAGAGAATATTATGTACATACACGTATTTCAAATATTATTTGGAAGATATAGCAATCGATACAGCAGCGCTAACCTAGCCCTCTGTGCGTTGGATTGTATGGCTAGTGATTTTATGATTCATATTATAACCAGTAAAGTATAGTAAATTGAAGAGAGACCCACCTCCACTCGGATATCTCAGAAGTCGTACACTCATATTTATCTGCACATTCAAACCAAAGTTGCCTTACGGGGGGGCCACTGGGCAGGCCTGAAGGGCCGAACGGTCAAAACCGCCATCATGGAAATCTTTTTTTTCAATGTCCCTTTTAAGAGATAGAAAAAGTTTATTGAAAAGCGTAAGAAGGTAAAGAATAAAATAAAACTGTAACTTAATATTAACATAAACAAGTCGAAAGAATAGGTTCACCCAGACTTCCACACATCGTTCTGCACGGTAAACTCTTGGTGCGCTGTCCATTCGGAAGACCATAAAAAGATGGAGAAACATTTGGGAATTTAAGAAAGCATATCTCTAAATATAGATCCTGAGATCTATGCAGAAGAAGGAAAAAATGAAGATCCACGTTTCGTTGTAAAACAATTCTTTCATCAAGAAGAGAAATTGCTGTTTTTTTTTTGAAAAGTAAGATTTGAATTTGGCAGAATAAAAAAAGTCATCTCGTAGCTTAGCGAGATAACAGCAAGCCACAAGAAATGGAAATATCGCTAGAAAATCCGGTCGAGGTAACTTTGGTAAAAAAACACATTCTTCTTTTCTAACATCCGATAAAAACAAACAGGTTGTGATTTTTTAATTTTTGGTTACGTGTATACATTCTTGAACCTTCATATTTGCAATAATAGATATAGCCAATAGTATGTCTAGCTATATACGAAAATCTGAACATTATTTCAATACCCGATTAAAGAAATTCTTTTATTGTTTACAAAAGGTTTATAATTTGGGTAAATATTTATTAGTATAGGTATATTTGATAAATGCTTAAAACGTTATAAACGATTTATATGGAAAAATAATTAATTCTAAAAGAATCATAAATTACAAAAAACAAAAAATGTGAGTCTACATTAATTTAAGTAAAAATAATAATTATGTTAGGAATATAATAATCTCATTTCCTTTAAGTATGTACATTCTTTGAATTTTTTTATTCAGTCATACAGTTTTGTCGGATATTAAATAAATTATCAAACAATATTTTAGGCTTTGAAGAATTTTAACGAAAATCGCTCGAGGCGTTATGTGACATTTATACAGGTCCGCGCTATGTAAATTATCATATAAAAAATGAGAACATTTTTACGTGAGCGAATTCAATGAACCTTTCTTTTGATGGACAAGTAAAATAATAATATTTAAATGTAGGTAGTTACTAAATATATATATATGGACAATTTGTAAAGCGCCGTTTACTCATAACATGACCTCAAGGGCGCCGTGTATCGTATCCATCACTCGAAACTCCCAGCAAAAAGGTGTGTCTTCAGCCCTCTTTTAAAACTCTCTCCATTCACCTCCTCTCGCAGACACAGAGCATCTGGGACCCGCAACACTAAACGCTCTATCTCCAAAGCTTGTTTTGCGAGATCGAGATGGCTCAATCAGTCTGCATTTTGCCTCACCCTGTACGTTATCATGTAATATGGACGGATAATACTATTTCATAATACCTATAAACACTTCTTACAGTAGGTATGGGTACGTATTTTGAATATACGAATGAAAGATAAACGTCAAGCCAAATTTATTTCATATAATCAAAGTAGATATTTTATTACTAATAAAGATCTATGTATCTATACTTTATATCGTGTATCGTGGCTTCTACCACAAATTAGGAAGAAAATTGACTGAATAACATATAGGTTGTTCTATATATTTAACAAAAAAAAATAGGTGACGTTATTACTAACATATAAAATATGTTATATGCATAATTATTTAATAACCGGGGACGGTGAACTGGCTGTCAGCGCTGGAGCCAAGACTTTAGAGGATACAACACAGGCCACACGGGTGAAGATCAACATACACACCAAATCACGTGAAAAGTAAAGTAAGTATTTACGAAAAAGGCTACAGAGAAGAAGAAATATTTAAATTCATCCAAAACTTAACATATTGAATACGTTTAATTATACAAAATAATTTTAAGATAGTAAAGAAAATAATCAAAAACTTAGCTCATATCATGTTTTTGGCATTACTGGGTTGACCAAAGTATGTTTCTTTTCTGCTCAGAAATTGAAGTTATCAAAAAAAATAAATGCATAGTTTTTTCGTGTTGCTCACGGAGCACTACTTATACATAGATAACTTATGCGAATATAGTAATATTTCAACAGACGACATTCATCACACGTGAGGCCTCAAACTTGCACTTTCCAGTCATGAGATCATTCATTCATATAATATGTGACATTATTCTCTATACGTCTAGACTTTTCGTGCAATGGAAAATAATATTATTAATGTAGAGATGTGAAATAATATACAACTTTCAGGCTAGATTATAAACAAAACGTGCATTATTTAAAATGAAGAAAGACATCAATCACAGTGACAAAATATGTGAAAAATAAATAATACTAGCGGTCTGCACCGGCTTCGCACGGGTAGATAGGTATTTAAAAAAATAGTTTTAGTAAAGATCCCTATTTTTTTTATATAATATAGCCTATGTTACCCGGGGATAGTGTAGCTTCCCAACAGTAAAAGAATTTTTCAAATCGGTTCAGTAGTTTCATGGACAGCTTGCATGTTTCTTACATGCAGCTGGTCTGCTGGCTACCCCACTTGTGGGATATGCCGTGATGGTATAGTAGTAGTAGTTCAGTAGTTTCGGAGCCTATTCGGAGCAAACAATCGAATCTTTCCTCTTTATATATTAGTATAGATTTCAAAAATGTCTGAGCTCGATCAAATGTTTGCCTACTACCGCACTGTTTATAATGAATATTTCAGATATTCAGCAAGTCAACAGTAGGTACAATTTCTAGATTCAAAAGTAGACTGACACATCAACGCTCACAGTAATGTTTAATCATTCACTATATTTATTTATAATTATATAAGTAAATATACTATACTATACCATCACGGCATATCCCACAAGTGGGGTAGCCAGCAGACCAGCTGCATATAAAACATGCAAGCTGTCTTCTCCGTGCCAATATAAAATCAAGACATTCAGGATGGGTGGCAAACCTCATCGCCGAATTTGAGATGTAAAATGTCTTATTTTTTCGAACACCTGCCTTTTACAGGACACTCGAAAACTTATGGAGAAGAGTGGGAGACCAATTCTTTACCGGGTGCTCCACGGGATGGTAAATAAATATTTTTTTATTTAAATATTTATCTTAGTTTATTACGTACACAACATTTGAAAATTTTGCCGTAACGCCAATAAACCCGCCATTTATACCATTACTTCAATCGTGGAATAAAGTTTATTTTATTTATTATTTTTATAAACCGAGCCATCACAAATTTATGGAGATAATTTTAATGATATAAATCACCCAACTATGGACATGAAGATTTGTATGAACGATCCAGCCGGGAATCAAATGCAATTCTTCAAATATGTAATTTGACTGCGATAACCGTTACACCAAGTGCCTACCATGTGGCAAGTAATGTAGGCACTACATGTGTATAAAACTTGACGTTTTTCGTAGGTATACGTTTGAACACAGCTACTTACATATTTATCATATCATTTAACAAACTTCACATTTCAAGAAACACTTATTTTACGTAATATAATGATACTCGGAGAAATGCATTAAGGATTCAATAACATAAACTTCTTCGTATTTTTTTTTATAATAAACTTAATTGCTTTGTAATCGAAACTAAACAGGATCCCCGTATCTTCAAAGCTGAAAACATATACGAAGAAAAAATTACATAGAAAAAAATAATAATTAACATGATTTTGAATTTATACAAAACATTAAAAGATACTTTGTTCTTGAACATTAAAATTTCATATTTAATATCACAAATGAAAAATTTCGAGTCCTACATACGAACCACAGAAGTATAACATAAATATCAAGTTTTTTGCTGATGTCATTAGTTTCAAAGGATTTAACAACGAAGTTATTTATATAATATTGTGTTGTAAAATTAGGTGTGGGCGAGTTAATGTTATAATCCTTCATGATGAAGTCAACAATTCGTTAGAGAATAATAAGAAAAATATTGGTGATATAATAAAATTATATTAATGAGAACAACCCTCTTTCACAACACACCGTTCCAATAATAATGGCAAAAGAGCGCTAGGAATGTTGTGAGAATATTTATTTATTTAACTTCGTAGGTACAGCCTAAATCTATAGTTTACAGAACGCATAAAACTCTTTGAATCATAAAAACAATAAGTGATTAAAAGAACAAATTTAAAAACGAATTGACCAAAAATAATATGTGACTTAATTGGCGCAAAGATACTCTGATTGAAGGAGGCTATTTTCTGCCCTGCGCTCTGGGGAGGACCCTTGAAGAGCGATTAGATTATATTATATTGACGTCCAATACAGAACAATGCATTAGTAAAAATGTCAAATAAAACAAAAATAAACTCCTCCATCATTTTCCTTTATCTCACGTTTTCATTATTAAATCAGTTATATTGACATTGTCTCTCAAGTAAAACTAGCCTTAAATTCTCAAATCAAATGATCAAATATTTAGGATGATTTTCATTCACTACTTTTGTAAAAATATAGGACGAAATAGCAAACATTATTGGTATAAAAATAGTTAAAAATAACATAAAAAATAAAAATAGTTTTAATATACCTACCCCTCATTTGATAACTTAAATATACTTCAATAATGAAGTAGTCTGACACATAAAAGACATTTCGTATATCCCGAATTAGCTGATTTATCCAACTATTTTTGGTTCTTTCGAAACTGGTGTTAAAATATTAAATTAAGTTATTATATTAGTTATCATAATATTAAATTGTTTGCTCTTTTTGAACTTTTAACAACTGAAACAATTATTCGAATCACTTAAGCACTACGTTAATTTCTGTTTACTTATGTTTACACTATTCAAAAGTTACGAAGACTGTTACATTACACATAATAATTAATTATTACTATATTTATCAAAGAATTAAGTTACTTTGAGTGAAATATTTGTCTGTATTTCATTTACGAACTGTGGCTAAGTAAATACACATTGTGTGTAATGAGAATGCCTACGTATAAATTTGAGCGAAATGTAAAATGAAAAGATGAAATATAATGAAATATAAAAAGAAACTAAGATTTGATGCCAAGTTTTTCAGTAATTTGCTTTTTTTTTAAATATGATATTCTACATCTAAATAAGACTATGTTCATTGGCTTTCTAATAAAAAAAAATCGATCAATATTAGGGCTAATGGAAGACGTCGAAAATTATGTCGTTCTTTTGGTCGCACATTTATTAAAGTTATTAACTTTTCAGTATAAATTGTTTTTGTCTTTTTATTGTATTTTAAATTGTCTCCAACAAAGTTTTGCATTTATATTTTCACAAAAATTAAAAAAAGAATATGCAAATGAATATCCCATTCAACAAGATTTAATGAGTGATCTTAATTGGCTGAGGAGGGAAGAAGAAATTCTTATGATAAAACTATAATAATAAAAGTGACGTCGCGTAGTGTCAGTATAAGAATAAAGGAAAGTTTGTAGGAATACCTACAGAGATAAAGCGAATAACACGAATGGTTATCTCATAAAGTTTTTCATCTTGCACAATTCTAATACAAGATACAGGTACGAAGAGAATGGATGTCCATATAGAGGATGTTCTGAAAAAAATACTACGTGTTAAATTCTTCAACTTCTTGTAGTAGATCATTGATCTGTTGCTTCCGAAGTTGTTTCCTCTTGTGACACTGAGAACCAGCTATCCGTCCATCTTTTTGGTGGTCTTCGTCGTGAACGTGAGCCAGCTGGTATCTTCTTAGCAGCAACGTGGGCGATCCATATTCTCTATATTTCTGTGTGGTTCTTTATATTTTATCCAATCCACTAAAGACATAGCCTACTTCAATAGGTAATGGTATAAAACAGTTAAACACGAAACAGGATCGATGACAATTAAGAACTCATGAGAAAAGTACTACCTTTTCCCCTTTATATTTTGTATGAGATTGAAATAATATGGGCAAACAGTAGAATGATACTAGTGCTATACAAATTATGAGATATGAAAAAAATATTAACTGACCATGGATAGCGTGTACTTGAAAGCCTTTAAAAACGATTCAACCACCTTCCAAAAGATGACGTACATGATTCAAAGACGGAGAAATGTGAAATTTTTAAAATATATTATTAACAACCTGGTTCTTAAATTAAGGTCACTTTGTACTTAAACTACAACAAAACACTTGATGCACAAGTAAATACCATTTATAATTAATATTACGGATCTCTTTACACGTTATGTTGCGAAAAAATTGTTGTGCTACTATTAAAAAAATCTGTGGTAGATATCCAAAAGAATTCAAGCG
Source organism: Athripsodes cinereus (assembly GCA_947579605.1). NCBI lineage: Eukaryota > Metazoa > Arthropoda > Insecta > Trichoptera > Leptoceridae > Athripsodes > Athripsodes cinereus. Next base: position 10,133,531 of record OX388315.1, read on the forward strand.
GCCTATATAAAAATACACAGGCAGGTATAAAATACACCTCCTCATCCCGACATTGTTGCAGCAGCTCATAAAAGATAGAAAGAAAAACTTTTCATATTTGATGACTTTCTTTTGTGACGATAGTTTGTTCCGAAGGATAAAGTCAGAGAAAAAAGAAAGAGCGTTTACTTAAACTTCTTTGATGAGAATGTGCCAAGTAGTTGTAATACATAAAATGTACATTCATTAGCTGTCAACAATCTATTGTTGAGGCTAGAATGTCGCAGGTGTTTAATGAAGAGAAAAACAACAGTTACTTGAAAGAAAAGTTGAAATACAATATTTTCTATGCAATAATAAACATTTTCAGGATTTTAATATATGAACAAATACATGTTAAAACATAACACCTAACATCATTTGAATTTATAAAACGCACGAACAATACCATTCTGGATTCGCTTGCAGAGACCGAAACTTGTGTATGCAAGGCAAGCTTGGACATGGTTGAAGAAAGACGCAAGTAAAATAAATGCTGTGGAGATGATATCGCTGAAAAAATGACGATATGAGAATTATGAACAAATGCGAGAAAAGTGTTGCGGATATAATTCATGTAAATAAGTCGCGATAGTTTGCGCATGTGGAGTGAATGGAGGTTGAAAGAATGACGAAGAGGATGTATTTGTCTAAAATTGTATGAATGTAGAGAAAGCGAGTGTATTATGTAGGGATAGAGCTGTGTAGGGTTCGTACGCCACTTGGGCTACGGCATGACAATATAGTAAAATGTAGACAATTACATAAAATTATTATGAAGAGCTTATCGTATCGATGAAATGTTAGGAAAAAATTGTATGAATGTAGAGAAAGCGAGTGTATTATGTAGGGATAGAGCTGTGTAGGGTTCGTACGCCACTTGGGCTACGGCATGACAATATAGTAAAATGTAGACAATTACATAAAATTATTATGAAGAGCTTATCGTATCGATGAAATGTTAGGAAAAAATTGTATGAATGTAGAGAAAGCGAGTGTATTATGTAGGGATAGAGCTGTGTAGGGTTCGTACGCCACTTGGGCTACGGCATGACAATATAGTAAAATGTAGACAATTATTTAAAATTATTATGAAGAGCTTATCGTATCGATGAAATGTTAGGAAAAAATTGTATGAATGTAGAGAAAGCGAGTGTATTATGTAGGGATAGAGCTGTGTAGGGTTCGTACGCCACTTGGGCTACGGCATGACAATATAGTAAAATGTAGACAATTATTTAAAATTATTATGAAGAGCTTATCGTATCGATGAAATGTTAGGAAAAAATTGTATGAATGTAGAGAAAGCGAGTGTATTATGTAGGGATAGAGCTGTGTAGGGTTCGTACGCCACTTGGGCTACGGCATGACAATATAGTAAAATGTAGACAATTATTTAAAATTATTATGAAGAGCTTATCGTATCGATGAAATGTTAGGAAAAAATTGTATGAATGTAGAGAAAGCGAGTGTATTATGTAGGGATAGAGCTGTGTAGGGTTCGTACGCCACTTGGGCTACGGCATGACAATATAGTAAAATGTAGACAATTATTTAAAATTATTATGAAGAGCTTATCGTATCGATGAAATGTTAGGAAAAAATTGAGGTTTAGACTTTATATTATTTGGATGATAAAATAAAAAAGGGAAAAATAAATATACAATGTTCATTAGTTGCCTCCCACAGTTTGAATTTAAATAATTAAATCATTCAAAATGAGAATATTAAAAATATATCCAAGGCCGTTGCAATCATCATGAGTTTCATGTACACTCTTTGTATGCAAAGCTTAAACAATGAAGTAACTTCTTAACAACAGGGAATAATCCTTGTGTAAAGAAAAATGGCAAGATAGCGTTTATTTATGTGAAAGTATATCACAGATAGAAATGAATTAAAAAGTCCTTTTTCTCATGACCGTTAATGTTTAAGGAAATGAAGGAAGCAAACAAATAAAGTCGTGACATAAAACGTTAAGGTGGGTGCTTCCAGTACTCATATTATTATTGCAACAGACAAGATGATTTCACGGGGAATGTTCAGGCACAAAAGGCTTCCGACTTAGTGTAAAAGGAAAGAGCAGAGACGGAATCTCTGCAATGTAAGGAGCTATAGTAAAAATATTAAATTGTATTTTATAAAATGTATAAATATTAGATAACATGACTCAAGCTTTTCAATATTAAATATGAAGTAACTGACCTATAATGGATACAAGAATACAACACAAATATATTGTAAAAATAAATGGATTTCCAGTTATAAATGATCACATTTCCATGGAACGAATAATGTTTTTAAGACTTAAAATAGACACATATTTAATTAATAAAAAAAATAAATGACCATTTGTAGAAACTATTTTAGAACTTAGTTTTGATATTGAAAAGGAAGATACTAATAAAAGATTAGTTATGAAAGTTCAGAAAGATAAACTAAAAAAAGATAAGACAGTTTTAAGTAAATCTTGCCCTAGAGCTGCCGCAAGGTGAAAGCGCTCGGCAATTAGTATTTTGTCAATTTTAATTGATCAAATACGTGAAAATGCGTGAAAATAAAGTATTTTACTTTAACATTTAATACTTTATATTAAAAAAGATTATACGAATGACGTTAATAAAAAAAATCTTCCTGTCTTATACAGCAATTAAAGCTTCAAATAAAGAATTTTATAAATACACAAGAAAAATAAAATGTAGGTATAAATTACTCACACTTATTTAACTTTTCACGAATAAAAAAGTTGTTATAAAAAGGCAGGCTTTGAAACTCCTTTTTGCTTTATGTGGTAAATCAGTAAATTACTCGTAAGCCGACATTATAAATATTTATGCAAAATATTTCAAATTCAAAGTTGCTGAAAAACGAAATTGTTCCCGTCACAAAATCTCTGAAAAATTAAAATATATCGCTTTTCTCTTTCATATTTTATTATATTATGAAACATATTATTCGTTTCATGATCAACATTTTTACTCACCGCGGCGCGTAAGAAAGCTTAATTAGTTTATCTGGAAATATAAAAGGATACATCAGTCAAGCTGTAAATGGATATTTATGACCGTTCTTCTTCGTACTAACCTGACCTTTTTTTAATAGCACAATGTATAAATATATACCTTCATATATACGTTAGATATGTTTGTTTCGGTATTTTATTGATGGCATTTACAGTTAGTGGCCTGGGAACTTTTTTTATTTATTTATTTTGTTCGTGACTGTACATTATTTAAACATCAATCATTATACATTTTCATATCCCTTTTCCTTACCCAATCCTCCCTCTCGTAACTCTTCTTGTCCTTTCTTAAAAATGTAAAGTAAGATCCACGTGAAATCGGCTACGTTGGAAGAAATCGAACACCTGATTTTAACTCGCCCTTTTTATATTGATTGTATTTGATATAAATATATTAATGTGAAAATTTGCTTGTTATCAATATAGGTACAGTAAATAAACATTTTTTTTTAATTATACGCTAAACAATTCAAAACACAGAAAACGAGTTTATCCATAGATTGCAATATAGACTTATGACTTATAAAGTTTATGTGATGAATTCGGTAAATAAAATTAAGACATTTAGAACGGGTGACAAATCTCATCACCAAATTTAAACAGTAAAATGTCAACATTTTTTCGAACACCCGCCTTATCTGTATAGGACACTCAAGAGCCAACGGATAAAAGTGGGAAACCATTTCTTTATCTCCTTAACAGTAAGAATAAATCAATTTGGGACGTTAATCGTTTGGCTGCCCCACTAATGAGAGATGCTGTGATAGATTAGACAGATGTTCAAGATGAGTGGCTTACCTCAACGCTGAATTGAAAATGTTAAATGTCTTATATGGTAAATTTCACAGAGAACTGCTTTTATAGGACACTCGAAGACTTACAAAAAAGAGTTACAAATCTTTTTTACTAAAAACATCTATGTAATTTAATTAATTAATTGTAATTCTATGCAACATAGATAAAATAGACGTATTTACATAGATTAAGCTATGTAGTTCCAAACTAATAGATGAATTTTGTGTCATGGGTACTAATGCGATACACTCAAATATAATTCACGAAATACAAAGGTACAGAAACTGCAGAACAATGTAAAAAATGGCATTCTTTATTCTGTCCTTGCCAGGAATCGACCCTGGGACCTCGTGACTCAAAGGCAAGAGCGTTATCTTTGCGCTACGCCAGCAGTTACAAATAAAAAGACCATTTAAAACATTAATATACGTGAATATATTTATTTATTTATTTATTTTATTCTTCACTGTACATTGTTTACAATAATACAAATTTACATAGAAAATATAATTTATACAATTCAATGTACAGAGGGCGAGTTTATCGCTAAAATGCGATGTCTTCCAACTAACCCGGTTATTAAAATCAAAAAAAACGAAACAGACATAAATGTACACATCTACAGTAATATTATAAATATAAAAAAAAAACAAAGACATAACATAAAGCAAACAAATGAAAAAGGCACATGCAGGCAACAATGCATTCATGGACACATAATAATAAGAAAAAGTATAACATACATATATTGCAGCGTGCACATGCATAGGGGAAAGGGTTTTAGGAGTCAGATGCTAAATTCTGTTATATACTGTTATAAAGGATTAAATTATCTACCAGGAATAAGCTAACTGAAATAGAATCTATCATCTATCCCAGGTATATACGGTGGATATGATCAGGATGATGAAAATTATACAGCTAAACAATTTGAAGCGATAAATAGATTAGGCATGTATCAGGTTTCTATGCCATGTAACGTTTCCTACGTCGAGGTTCAATTGACAGCATTGCAGTAATGAACGTGATGAATCTGTTCACACAAATTCTAATAAATATCTACCTGACTGTTTGAACTAATACCAACATTTCAAACAGGAAACTTAAATAACGTAAAAATGTTTAATCGAGCACAAAATTAATGTGATAAATAATGTACAAAAACAATAGTTTTTAATGTCAAATAAAAGTCTACAAGAAATTAGTAGAATAAAAAATACGCTTTTACTTAAACAAAAGAAATATTTATTTATTTATTTACATTTTTATACGACAGAGCCTTTTACATGTTATACAAAAAAAACATCAATAACAATGTACATCAAAAGGTACTCATCTTAAAGCGCTTGTAATATTTATGATAATAAATTGAATAAAGAGAAAACACTTTGCATAGGTACGATAATAAGTTTGACACAAACATTTTAAACAAATATTTTGAGAAGATTTTTAAACCTAGGAGATTGAAAATCAATAAAATTAAATCTAGCATGTACCTACCTATTTTGTACATACGGCAGTTACACTAAATTAAAAACAAACTTGGTTAGTTAGAAATAGACTCATTTGACATTATATTGGTGCATCAATATTGGCATGTACTATATGTATCTATACCATCAACCATCACATTTCCAAAAGTGGAATAGCCAGTCAACTAACTGTGTGTAAGCAACATACAGAATGTGCTCGTACTGACATTTTCTATGAAATTATAATATGAAAAACGAATATATATTTTAAATTCTAGGAAAAATAAGAACGTAAGTATTTACATTTTCGTTAACTATTTGTTATTTAATAATAATATGAACTATTCAACAATGTTACGAAATTTCTAATGAGTCTTCATTATTAACTTATTAATGCCTTCTGATCCTTTCGGATTCACGATGGTAAAATGAATGTAACATTTTCCCAGAGATTTGCATTGTTATCTCTTGTACTGATTAAACAAAACATAATTTGAACGTTTTGGAATAGTAATAATAATACAGAATAAGAATATAAAGGCAAAAAGGGATCTAAAAAGCTTATTCGTCTTAATGAACATCAAGGACTAAATATCTTTACAAATTTTCAGATATTATATAATAGAGAAGTAGATACTGGTATATCGAGTATAATTCAATTATTGAATGTAAAAAGTTACTAAGTACTTTGACCTTACTTCCCATAGAACATTGGAGATAGTGACTAGTGATGTAACGAATGTGTGATTTTGGATATTCGCATTGCGAATAGCAAATACTGACTTGCTTAGATTTCTACAATATTGCTCAATCATTAAAATTTCCACCCCCCCCCCCCGCCGCCGAATTTTCAAAATGGTATAGGAATTTAAAATACTTCAAAACTCCTCGGTTTTCTTAGTGAACATTTTCTTGCAGTACCTTTTTCTACAATGTACCGGGTAAGTATCCGGTACTTTTACCGAATATCCGATACTTCGAATATTCGCAAAACATTCGCATATTATTTTGCGAATACTTTGAAATATGCGAATACGAATATTCGTTACATCACTAATAGTGACTGAAATCCCTAGCCTACTTACTACTTTGTTATTGTGACTTTTCGTTTGTCACGATACTAATTTTATCAAAGACAAATAATATTTATACGTTTATATCAATAAATTATTATTGTTACAAATATCAGCTGTTGTTTTGAAAGTTTATTTTATCTTTTGAAATAATAAAAATAAGGATTTTGTATATGGCGCCGTTTAATGATCCGTGACCATCTCAAGGGCGCCATGAGTTCTCCTGAACAGTAATGTTTTCAACTTGCTCCTGAATGTGGCAGAAGGCTAATTTTGATTTAGATCACATTTTGTGTGAACTAATTATAAGCGGTACTGTTACATTTTGATGAAACATATAAATGAAGAATATTTCTATTTCCGAAGAAGCCTACACACGTAATATTAATTTAGGTATTTAGATTTGGTTAGGTAAATTTACTTTCACCGCGTAAACAAACATTACTTCGAACAAAATACAATAAGAGTAATAAAATTTATTTAAACAAATTCTTGTTATAAGATTTCATTAGAGATTTCTCAGAAAATGTAATGGTATTAACTAGAAAGTACAACAATTACGTTATACAAATGAATGTTAAAAAATAAACTTAAAAATGTGGACAAAAAATACATCCTTTCCGTATTTTTCTCCAGCATGATTGAATTAGTCACATAGGTACAAAGGTAGTAATTAATGTTAATGATTAATAAAAACATTGTTGTACAATTTGCTGAGCATAAACCTTGAACATCTCAAAACCTTTTCTGAACTGCAATCATTCTAAATTCTCTGTTCACAAAAATAATAAGACTCTTATAATATGTACCTACATGAACACAAAGAAGCTCCGACCAATTTTGCTTAAGAGAAAATGTATATGCCGATATTATAAATAGGTTCTCATATATTTTTGAATTTCAAAGAATTACTTTTTTGTTCTAACTTAGTCACAATTTCGTTTACATAGAACTTTTATTAATAATAGTAACTTTATTCAACAACATATGGACGCAAATAAAAATATTTGACAATAATAATAGCACTAAACGATACATACTTGACAACTTATTGTAATAACTCAGACATCCACATGCTGGTATTAGAGATCAAGTTATTTTTAAGTCATTTATAAGGTAGATAGTTTGTAAGTTTCGATTTCCAAAAAAAACGTTTCATTCGGTTTACAAACAAACAACGCATTATTTTTCGTTTCTTTATATCTCCTAGTAATGCATTGGACATCATAAGAGAAGAAAATAGAAAACACGCTGGAGTCTGAGATAATTTTATTGTCTCGTGCTATCACTGTTTATGTTCAATTTTATCAGATTGTTTGGCAAAATGTTTTCTTCAATATATAAACACGGAGTTTTACAAAATAAACGTTAACTCAATTAATAGCATGTTGATCATTTTAGCATTCTCAGGCTGAATCAATTCATCCAAATCGTATGCCTTGGCCAATGCGTAGACTTCCGTAGATCTTGTTAGTCTATTTCACTTATTTTAGAGTCATTAACTATGTAACAATTTCTAGACATTTTTAAATAAAATATTTAAACTTGAATTACTATGTTTATTTGTTACATTAATTTAAATTACGCTATCGCTATTTCAGTGCACTTGCACCATTGAGGAGCTTTTCAAGACTTGTCAAGACTAGACAAGTCTTGAAAAGCTCGTCAATGGGTGCGTCCAGATCAGGGATGTTGCGAATATTCGCATCCGCATCCGCAAATGCGGAGCTTCCGCATGTATTTGGACATCTGCATCCGCATCCGCAATAATCGATGCGGATGTTATTGCGGATGCGGATATAAGACAATTTGCGACAAGAAAGAAATGGGGCGGGGCCGGCGAAAGGCGCGTGCCGTTTGTACTTGACATAAACCAATGGGAACGAAAATAATGGTGACAAGATCCGACGCGTTTTTATTTTTGCCGGTTTTATTTTATTTTTGCAAATAACAAAGAAGAAAAAAAAAATTCGCCAAAAAATCCATAATATTATTGTAGCAAAAATTTCGTCACATATTTGACAGTGGGGCCTACCAACTATAATAGTTCCTACTTTTTTCTATAACATCTTAAACATCCGCATCCGCATCCGCGGATGTGAGCCTTCAAAAATCCGCATCCGCATTCAAACCCGCGGATGTGTAAAAATCGACATCCGCAACATCCCTGGTCCAGATAGTAGGATGCGAACGTCAATCAATCATCAATCTTCAACGATTCGGAGCATTCTCCGAAGAAATATTCGAATGAATGCATTTGTTTCCCGTCCTTATACGGGTTACGAAGGCATTCATTCAAATATTTCTTCGGAGAATGCTCCGAATCGTTGACGATAGATGATTGATTGGCGTTCGCATCCTACAATCAGGACGCACCCAATGGTGCAAGTGCACTGAAATCGTGATAGCGTAATTTAAATTAATGTAACAAATAAACATAGTAATTCAAGTTTAAATATCTTGTTAGTCTATTCAAATTTTAAGTTCCTTTGAGTGCTCCGTTCATATTACACTATGTATACCCTCACCCGATATTCCATGTGAAGTAGGCAGAGGGAACAGAACGACACTTAACTCTATCCCTACATATTTCTTTCGCTTCTTTCATATTCATACAATTTCTCATACACAACACGCGGATGTCCTAAAGAATTTGATCCACGTATCAAATCACGTAGTCCTTGGACGTCCGCGCTTTTTTACACCCCCTCTTTCAGATATTATTCATTTTCTTGGTCATTCTTTCATTATACATTCGCATTTAAACCATCGCAACTTATTAACGGTTCATAATTCGTTGGTCATTTCAATTAGCTTGAATCCTGCATTGTGGCCATATGAGATTTATCGTAGTATTAATACGTTGTAGAGAAGTCGTTTCGTTCCGGTATCAAACCTTTCAGTTTTTCTCATTACTCCAATCATTGGGCTTAGGTATATTATCCAGCCCTAATTCGACATAATCTTCCCACTTTAATATGTCATCCAATAACTATCCAAGGCATCTAACAGTAGTCTATTCTTGTATTTCAGTATCGTTTATATGATTATGAGATTTGTTATTTGTTTCTTTGGTTTAATATCGTATACGTCATTTTCCCAGCATTTATATGGTACTAACATGTAAAGTGCAAAATTCTATTGATATAAATTGAACAATGTAAAATGATAAGTTTTTTGTGGTATTTGAGAGTAAATACTTCGACAGGAGAGGCTCTTAAGCATGACTATTATTTAATTTCTGTCTCTGTCTAGAGGGCAATTGTAGGACTTCTAACGATGATAGAACGAGTGTTATATAATTCACTATTACAGCGAACACGTCTCCATAAACGTGCACTGAAACGAAGCTAAATGTAAAGGCGTAGTAAATAAATAGGTAACTAAAAACAGATAATAAGTATATTGTGAACATATTAAAAAGAGTAATATAATACTCTTGAAGCGCCTACCGTGATAATGCATGTTCAAGTAATAAAAATAAATCAAAACCTTATCTTAAAATAGGTGTCTGTGTGTTGGATAGAAAAAACTACATGGTTGATATATTATTTTCAAAGATAAAAAGTGGTATCTTTGAAAAATCGCATGACATGCTTGGGTAAGCGAATAGTTAAGTAGTAAGCATATCGTTACACCCACTCGTTATTCTGTTCATTAAATATTCATTGGTAAGCTTGAACGTAGAGTGGCAGAGAGAAATCTAAGTTACATGTACATAGTATTCCGTAGTGATCAATATATTATTAAATGACCAATACTTACAAGGATGTATCGAATATAATATGATCTTACCTACACAGATCTTGAGTTTTATTATGTTACTTGTAAGTGTACCTGTACATCAGTGGCGGGACTAGGCTTTTCACATCGGGCATGCTTTGTACAAATATACTATTTTACTCGCAAACGAGTGGACGTCCTTGAGAATAATATAATATATATATCGGAGACGGGACTAGGCTTTTCATGTTGGTCTAACATTCGTTATAATAAAAAAAATTAAATAAATAAGATATCCAGAATGGTTGACATACCCCTTTGCTGAATTTAAGATATTAAATGGTTTATATGCGACGTCTCTTAAAAGACACTTAAAAACTTTAGTGGGAGATCTATTGTTTGCCAAAGACTTCATGGGTCCTTAATATAAATAAATAAAATACAAGAAGTCTGCGATGCAAATAAATACTATTTTAAGTATGTAAGTAACTTTAAAGTTAAATGTCGTAATTACTATACAATTTATTTTGTCTCGCGCATCCATCATAATATTAATCAATCCTTTATGAAGAACGTTTCAAGTCTAAAAACTATTAGCGGTTGCCCATAGTATCTACCTTCAAATTATTTTTAACTGCCTAGTACGTTACGCACGACTCACACAATCATCACACAACCAATACAAATAAAAACATACTCATATAGGTACATTATGCACCCAAACGTTCTTTGAGATGCTTGCTTATTTTGTCCTTAAGATTGCACACATACAACCAAACATACCCAATAATACACATATATGGCGCGTCATTGCCTACTACGTATTCACACTAAAATTTAAGTGTGTGTTAGTGAGACCAGACGCAACGTATAAAGCAATAACTTACTATTCCATTAATTTAGCTATCACGGTAAATTATTGGATTTTATTAAAAAAAGTCAAAATAACGTATCGATTGTACACGCACTTCAATACAAATAGTACGCGCTTTTGATAAAAACTCTAAAACTTACAAAAATTGTATATTTGCTGCGTATATTTTTGTGAATTGTTCTCTTTGCAACGAAATGTTTGGCGGCAAATTCAAACTAGTTTTTGATGATTTCAATATTTTCTTCATAGATTCTATGGGCATGCTGTGCTTTTTTGCATGTATGGCAGGCACGCGACTGCTGTACATACTATCCTTCTATATCTATACAAACGATAGCTAGGTACATATTATCCGTTAATTTCCGTGTGATTTAACGTGTATAAGATCCTGTACACTGTCTATTTGAATCTACAAAACTAAACAGAGAACAGGGAATAGAGTTCAAGGACGGTGTAGACTGTAGAGTATATTTGTTATATTTCATTCATGAATCTAGAACATGCTCGAGGGAATATAAAAGATGGGTCACAACAATAAAGCCTTTTCTATGAAAACTATTCGTGTTATCGGAAAATAAACCTGAGATATCTCACAATACGTATTGATTTCTAACAATACTCCAATCAGCAATGAGATCCAATCTTTAAATTAAATGAGAATAAAATAACCTAAAAAATCATTCATTCATATAAACCATCACAGATTTTCCAATAAGATAGCCAGCGGACCACCTATATGTAATAAAAATGCAAGTTATCCTCTCCGTGCAAATTAAAGTTAAGATATTCAGGATGGAAGGTATATCTTAACGCTGAATTGAAGATGTTTTGATACGCGATAATTTACGAATATCTGCCTTTTACAGGGCACTCGAAAACTTACTGAATAGTGTGTAAGACGTTTTCTTCGCCGGGATCTCTACGGACTGTGGTAGGATCAGGAAAATACAATATTATGGAAAAATATTATTTTAGTCGAAGGTACTGTTAAAATCAAGAATACAAATTTACTTTTTGTAAACAAGCTAAATTAAGTGAAGACACATACAAAAATTATGTTTGATTTCGGAATAGTTTTTTTTCTTAATTGGTTCATATAATTCAGGTAGTTACTTTCTTTGAGTTCAACATTAGTTTTTTATATAATCGTTGTATTACTTTGTTACTGTAGATACTGTAAGATTTAATAAAATAAAATACTAGCATTGAAATATTACGGTACGAATCCAAATATTAAATCGAATTCACAAAGTAGAAGTGATACTTAATAGAAATAATACAATATATTTATATCACAGACTCTATATTATAAATTTAAAACATACCCCGGTATAAATAAACTCAAAGACCGTTAAAATACTTGTGTCTGTAAATATGTCAAATAAAACACCTGACTCGGATACGGCATATCAATATTATTCTGAAATAGTTTACCTGCCGTTTGTTAAAATACACATTCGTATTAACGGACAGAAAAACGGGGGAAATTGTACGTTTGTAAGTACATTGTACATAGGTAGTATGGCGACAGTGGTGAAAAACGAAAAGTATAACTGCCATCGTTCTGTATCGTTTCCGGGGACGACATTTTTTATGGGAAATTTACGACACTATTGGTGTGAAGGGAGGCGTTTGTTTATTCATTGGTTACTCTTTCTCTCTCCCTCCCACACATACACATGATCTATATAATACTTTACTTCAGTTTGGGGTATTAAATAAATGAACGTGAAGCGTGTGTTCTTTTTGAAAGCGACTTCAATTTCAGAAACATGCATACGAGTACAGTACGTAGATAGAGGTATACAAAGTAGTACTTTCTCCTAAGCTTAGATGTTATTTCATTTCAACTTCGTTTGTCATAAAATTTTGAAAATGTTAATGAAAAAGGATGAAAGTGAATTGATGTGTTTCTCATCAGCATTCCGTTTACTTCTTTTGAGAGTACAGCAGTAAATATATTATCACAAAAGTACTCTTCAAAACAAATAATACTCTACTATTCCATATAACTTTGTGTTATACATATTTAGAAACACACAATATTATAAAATTTCTTTTCTCTGAAAATGTGTATGTTTTTCTATTTATTTATTAAAGTTTATTGTAATACATAAATCAGGAAACCATAACAAAACATTAAGAAATTTAGAATAAAAATACAAATTTCAACGAAATGAAATTATACTTTTATTACTTTCTCTACTCATATAAATAAGAATATTACCGTATTTCTGAACAACTATAATATATCTCAACAGTATATGTGCAATACCTACATATATAAGAACCGTTAGAGACAAAGAAAAAAATAACGATAAATCAGATATCAAAATGTCATAGTTGTTCTGAAAATAAAACAATATTATATTTTCTAGAGGGATGGAAGCGAAACGAAACAAAAACATCTGAAGATACAGAAGAACAAAGAAAATTGATTCCTGACTTCTATTTTTTTTTCCCTCACAGAAAACGCAAATAAGCGAGCACACTTATCTCAAAGTAGTGCAGAGGGTAAATACTATACGAGTAATAGGCCGACAAAGGAGGTTTATGTGCAAGATATAGATTTTAGCAGGGAAAAAACTTAGTCCGACAAAATGTGAAAAACCATTCCTCGCACTAAACCTCAAAACCCGCTCTCGTGATACTTGATAGAATAACCTTTAGTCTGGAAACTCTTGTTTATTGTTGTCTTGGAAGAACTGAAAACATAATAAATACATACACAGCTTTGGGGGAAAAGGAATAAAATTAAACAAGTTTTACGCGAATCCCCAAGGCGGAAAAAGAACAAACAAATACACTTTATTTCAGATAGGTTCCTGCCTACCCAACAATTTCCAATTTCTTAATGAACGACTTTTCACAAATAAAGACGCTTTCTGGAACAATGAAACTTATTTTGCTGAAATTTTACTCCATTGAAGAGAGAGCCACCTCACACCCGAATATCTCAGGAGTCGTAGACTCCTTTTAATCCGCACATTGATATCATGTGGGAATGAAAAAAATACAAAATATAAGAAAACAAATTAAAGAGAAGAATAACATAAAATTAAAAGAAAAGAGTAAGTAAATAATGAATGATTGAAGGCTTAAAACGAACTTATTCATTTATATACAAAACAAAAAAGAAGAAAAAAGTATCAAAATTTTTAAGTGATTTCAAAAAAAAAATATTATAAAACGTATGGGGGAACACTTCCTCGTCGAATTGTGACGTTAACACTGAATATCGAAATATGTGTATATAATTCTTGCATTTTTATGCATTTATTTAATTTTTTACTTTATTTAATTGTTTTCATTTCAATAAATATATTAAAATATGCTCACAAATTATCATGAAGTTTCTTTTAGTTACCGGGAGTGCTATTATTGACGATTGGTATATTCTTAGTAACTAATATATTTATTTGATTAGATGCTTTGAGTCGAAACTTCCTGATAGCTTCCCAAAGACAATCTTGCACCATCCTCTTCTCTTCTCAGCCAGGTGCACCGTATCGTGAATTTATTTCATCGGTCCAACGCATTGTTATTCTGTCCCTAGTTTCTTCGTTGTACCTGGCATGATGATCAGATAATGCATGTATTTTCTGAACAGATTTTTCAAAGGAATAGTCAAATCAAATCCTACTGTATACGCTATTATGAACGTCCACGGTGGAAGCATTAATTTATCAAGCGAAACGCTTTTCTCGCATATTTCCATGAAAATCTAGGTTAGCAATAAAAGCACCTGTGTGTTGTTGCTATTATTATTATAATATTCAACCTCACGATGCGAGCTAGTTAAGTTTATAAATCACTACACAACACATTACAGTGTTAATCGTAATATGTGTTCAGATTTATCAGGAAATAAATAAGCAGATATATTCAACAATATAATATACATACCTGCACACTCTACAGCCTAGTTAAGGAAGGCGAGGGAGGTTCTTATATCATACTAGTGTATACTTACACGGTTGCACTCAAGAAACAAATATGCGGAAAACATATAAATTACTTCCTAAAAAATATAGTTTTATAGTATAACAGATTCGTACCTAATTGGCAATACCAATATTTTTGTCGACAAATCATGTTTTTAATGTAAAATATAATAAATGCCAAATTTGAATTACATGTTAATACAAATATTGCATATTATTACAGACATTGGTAATACATTCTACACTATGAAACATAAATAATACATTTTCATTAAACGTGAGGAATTTAACCGCATATAAATGTAATGGCATGTTACATAAACTGAGACTACGTCTAAATGTATTATTTTTCCTCTGTCTTCTTTCATAACGACCTTTAAAAATAATTTACAAACATACGAACAGACAAAAGTGTTTATATGATGATTACATACTCACTCTATAAAAGCGAACTGTAACGATTAATTAAGTCGTAAATAATAGATATAATATGCTGTGTGGTGGAAGTAAACCTTATTTTACCTTATATATATATAACAACAATGGAAAACAGTAACTAATATTATCATTACCTAAGAGTTATTCTCTCCTTTATGTACAATGAGAATAAACGATACCAAATCTTGTATTGTACATATAAATATGGTCAAACAACTACTAAACAAAACCGAGATAAACCTAAGAATTAAATTTAAGAAATGTATTAATTGTGTCAGTACATACGTAGTAATATTCCATAATTATTAATTATCAATTGAAAATGACCTGATAAGTCGAAAAACATCTCTCTCGTGATCAATAATTTATAGTAGAAATAAACATTTGTTTCAATTTACGAATGATTAAACCACAATATACCTACGGATCACTTGAGGGATAGAGAAAGAGTACTAGATTCGTAAGCTAATAGCTTGTATTTCATATTGAAATGAAGTGCGATTGGCTGGACGAAGTTGATATACAACAATGAGTGCAGTCACCCGCTCTGTAATGGTTGATATGAGAGAAGCAAAAGAGCGATATATAGAATTGATAAACCTTGCCATGGTATAAAGTGCTAAAGCCAACCTTAGACGATTCGAAAGCTTCGCAGCACCTCACACTCTGTGACACATATCTTGCGGATGAATCAAATAAATAATAATTAACCGAATATTTTTATTTATATTCCGAAGAAAAAGAATAAAAGTAGGATTAAAAACGGTAACATTTTGTAAGATTTAGAGTACAATTATTCAATGATCAGGTCTGCCAATCCTAATCATTTGTTATTGCCATATTTATTACATTCAATTAGACTACGGGCTTACCTCTTGTGGGAGATGCTGCGATGGTATAAATATATAATAATGAGACTCGTTGCCCACTCAGTCCTTTAAGCTTAGTTGTAAATTAGGAAAATTGTATAAAATATGATAATAGTAGATCACCAATTTCGTTTGTTGAAGTGAAGCCAAACTATAGATAGTAAACAATACGCCGGAATAATCTGATGTGAACTCACGATATTCAGGGAAAGTAAATATTATCGGATAGAAATGAGCCCAAGGGTTTGTAGAGTGACTATACTAGGCTTATTGTTAATTTACCAACCTACATCCTGCAAAGTAAACACAATACATAAAACAATGATACCTGATTCTAAAGTAAACTATAAACAAAGACTACCCATATGTTGGTAATAACAAAGCTTTATTACTACGGAGTTGTACTGGTAAATGTATCTCTAACTGATACCAAAATAATAATATTGGCATTACGTTTGCTCATTTCCACAGTACTTGAGTACCTTTTCTACATTATTGCGATGGTACACAACAGTTGCTACGATATACGTGCAACTGTACTTATTATAGTAGCAATGATTGCCACAAATAAGGGAGGTAGAAAAGGCATGCAGTATTGTATCCAGTACTGAAAAGACATTGGAGCAATACTTCGAAACGGGGTTAAATGAAACATTACCTGAAAAAACTGTGGCAAATTGTTTTTGTTGTTGGTACTTTTTTGCCTATGCTTAAGTCTTCAAACTTTATCGCTAATCACATGTTTCGAGTGGATTGCCGAAAAAAAAATCGATCTGAAACGGTATGGGATCTTCACGTGTGTAATTACAAGAAAGAAGGTCAGATGAAAACCTAGGAGAAAATACAAAACAATTAGGTTCTTGTGATTCAATACCGAAAAGAAGGTAGAAGTCTAAATCAAATAATGAAGAAATGAGGTCAAGCGTATATTCTTAAATAGTCGTTATACATACATGCAAAAGTACATGCAGTATTTTAAATAAATTGTTGTGAATTGGATTTCCATCACATTTAATAATGATTATCTAACATAATTTTCTCATTTTACATTAAAAAAAATAATAAAGATAGATAGAGCGTCATAAACCAAATATTCATTCTTTGAAAAAAACTGTCATTTATTGCAATTTTTATCACATTACTTTTTATCGTAGTCATCCATTCTATCATCTATCAAGAGATCCGACGTAATTTGATATTAAATTGAATACTGTCCTTGCTAAGGCGTAATAAAGATCGTGAAGCGTACCTGTATAAATCTAGGATTATGTCGGATTATAGTAAAATAATTATCTGACAATATAGATTAATAAGCCATTATGGATAATTAATATCGCCTACATGTTGTATATAATACAATATACATAATCTTTAAACGTAGTTTTCGCATTTTACTAGACTTTTTACTTTTTACATCTGCGTGAGTGAAGATATTAAGAATAAAAATACTCAACAGATGCACCTCATCTGCGAATCCAGCAGATTATGCAAACTCCATTTAGTAAAAAACAGGAGAAGTGTCACGATGGCTACGAATCGACTTAGACTGGTCAATGTACTTTACTCATGCCACATTTACCTAAACCGCCAATTCCTGTTTCAAACCGATATGCTCGACATCTATTGAGCAAATATACCAATTAAAAGAAACCATCTTTTTTGAAAATTTGATCTACGTGATCAAGCCTTTCGAACAAATATATTCTCTTTGTTATCTTTACTCATTCATTCGTTCCATGTGTTGGTTTACCTTTTGTCGAGTATGATTCGATATAAAATAATAGCTTATTTTTTTAATTTTGAGAAGATATCTATATTTGGGTTTTGTTTGTTATAAACCCAAATACAACATTATACACCTTTCACAGTAAGCTACTAAAAGCTTTTGTCGTGAAAAGGGAGTTTGCCGGCACCTGGTATCGAACCACGGACCCCTTGTTCACGAGGCCGAGACTCTACCTCCAGGCTACCGACGAACTCAGTTTTTAATAAATATGTAAAAATGAAGGCTTAACTCTGATCTATACAGAAATGAAATGTTTAAATCTCAACAATGTATGACACTCAATCTTTAGTAGGTACACTTCAGGTTAGTTAATTATTCATACTTCAAAACTTTCATAAAATGTATGATAAAATATACGAATATCTCCATGAATATTTTAAGTCCTTCGCATTTCACATGTATGTTTGTTTAAATATACATCCAAAAAGTATACATCCATAACATTTATCATAAAAAATAACATCTTTTATACAAAGTCACATTTATTGAACTTGTTCTTTAATAATAAAATTATACAAATCTTGTTCGTAGATCAAGGTTATGTCAGATAACTATGCCTCAAACTAGTGAGGACATTTTTCAGAGATATTACTCTAGACAGCATCCTTTTTATATAATTAATGTGACGAGTAAATGTTTATCGTTTGCCAAAAAATAAAACTTTAAAAGGCATTAATTATTGAAATTACGCAAAACCGGTGATAAATAAAAGTTATTCCATAATTTTTCCTGTATTGTAGTATTCTGTGAGCATGAATGGAATTGAACATTGTAAGACAATCATATTTGATTCTAGAGCTAATACTTTCGTACAACTTATATAGTTGTATGATATCGCTCTAGCATTAAATATTAATGTCGGTGGTGTAGCTTCACTCACAATAAAATACTTCATTGTTATTATTTAACATTTGAACAAAGACGATGAGACGCATAGTAACAGTGTGTATGTAACGTGTTCTTGATAAGATTAGTTAAGCCGTAATGCTTCCCTTACAATATAAAAGCAACTCATAAACCACGGTGAAGTGTGAGATTTCGCAATAATAGATACTTTAATCAAGAACACGGAATAATACCGGAAAAATATTTGATTATAAAAGTTTTCCTACGGCCACAAAAATCCTGTTTCACAATACACCATTCCTATGACTACGACTTTGGAGAGTCAGAAGTATCGAAAGAAAAGGCGACTCTAAAAGCCGCAGAAGAGCTTTGAAGAACAAAAATCAAATTATCCGCTGTAACCAGTATAGCAACAGAAAAACCGACGCTTTTCATTATTTTTACGGATTTCGAAATGGTAAAATAAGTCTAAGTTGATTTTTTAAAAAAAATATTCCAAAATAGTACATACAAACAAACATAACTAACAACAATATAGAATATATTGCCCCACTTAACTTAAACTGTTCTGGGTTAAAACCAGAGATGTGCAAAATAATTTCAAAAATGTATTTAGATACAAAATACAAATACTTTTGAATTTTTGTATTTCAAATACAAATTACTTTTTCAAAATGGTATTTAAGTACAAAATACGTATTTAAAAATACTTATTTAAAATACCTTTTACAAATAGTAGAACAAGGTGTAAGACAGGGGTATTCAATATTTCCAGCACTCTTTAACTATTATATACAGCGAGCCATTGATGAATAGATAGAAGAAATGAATAACTGGACAAGAGTAGGTATAGATAAATGGAGAAAGGGTTGACATGATTCGATATAGCATTGCTTGCAGATAATGAAGATGAGTTGAATAAAGTCTTAGGAAGAACTATCAAAATACAACATAAAAAATAAATAAAGACAATACAAAATGTATGGTCGTTCGAAGAGATGAGGCGACTGCGAAAATTGTCATAAATGGAGTGAGTATTAAGCAGGTTAGAGAATTCCTGAACTTGGGCTGCAGAATAAATCAGGATGGATACTCCGAATCTGAAATCGTACGGACTACTGTAACATCATATTATATACAGGACTGCTCCAGACCTTTCTTGATCGTTTTCAGATGGTTTTTAATGTTGCCTCCGAATCATTTACAGAGAGAATCAGAGCTGCCACATCACTTCACTACTAAAAAGTCTACGCTAGCTGAGAGTCTCAGAGAGAGTGGAGTTTAAACTGTGTCTCACTGTCCACAAGGTAGCACACCACCCACTGACCTATTCCGCTGACAAAAATTTGAGTCGAAGACTGTGCTCAGCTTCTAATGCCGTGAACAAACTCGTAGAGTTCAATATTGCAAGTACCTCTAGATTTACAGAAAGTAGAACCAAAGTCTCAGCGTCAATTGCCTGGAACAGATTGCCTGCAGACAAAGTTGAAAACGCTGCAGTTCAGAAGAAATCACTGCGCCCTTGGAATGGTCATGGATCA
The DNA here is from genome assembly GCA_947579605.1 of Athripsodes cinereus. Lineage (NCBI taxonomy): Eukaryota > Metazoa > Arthropoda > Insecta > Trichoptera > Leptoceridae > Athripsodes > Athripsodes cinereus. Next base: position 10,153,932 of record OX388315.1, read on the forward strand.
TTCAACGGCGTCATGTATAATTAGTTCAATCATCGTTATTATGTGTGTATATCTCAAATATGGAGTACTCTAATGGAAACGTTGTATTCGTAATTCAACAAATTGACAAAAAAAAAGCTTGCATACGCGCATATCAAATAATGGCAGAACATACAAAATACTCAAAAAAAGTATTTCAAATAAAATACAAAATACTTTTTACGAAAAGGTATTTGAAATACAAAATGAAAATACCTACGTATTTTGTATTTTGTACTTGTGTTTTAAGTACTTTAATTTCAAATACGTCACATCTCTGGATGAAACTATGAAATAAATAGAAATACAATAATTCAATTTGAAAATATAAAAAAAGTAAAATTGTTACTTTTATAAATCATAAACAGAAGTGCCTTGTTTGTTTATTTTAGAAGAAGTTTGAAGTGTAATTTTGTTTAACCGACTTTTTGCAGATTCAAAACTTAAATTCATTGCCAGATAAGTAAAAAAAAGTGATTTTGACATGGCCTACTGACTTTTTGTTACCAAATTACATTTCCAATACAATCCCGGGACTAGTCCCGGGATCCCGGGATCAACTATAGATAATCCCGAAATCCCGGGATTAGTTAAAAGGGTCGGGATCGAATCCCCTAATTATATCCTTAGGGATTTTTTAGATTTTAAAGCATCTCATGCTTTATAAGAGATCTTAAGGCTGATGTTTTTGTTTTCTTTTTAATTGTGACCTCTACAAAATGATATCCAACATCAGATGTTTATTTTATTAAAATCCCGTTCAATGACCCAGCTAGCATAACAATGTAACAATTTTCAATATTATTTCATTTAGAGAAATGCGAAATAGGATAAAAAAAAACATTAATTGCATGCATTTAGTCCATATCTTCGCGAAAAAGATAAGTACAGGTAATCTTTAAATTTCGTTAAAAAAAATTAAAATATTGCGAGCTTTTTTAAAAGAAACATTTAAGGACTAAAGAAAGAAATGTCTTCTTTTAACATATTGAATAAAGTGAAATGCTCAAAAAAGAATAAAAATATTAGTAAATCAACGTGTATGAATAGGCGAAGAGAATAATTTCTCATTTGGAAGCTAACGATTTCCTTTTGCTGAGCATTCAATAAATTCAATACAATAGTATTTCCAAAGTAAATGTAACACAAAAACGAGAAAATTAAGTTCGTCAGCTAAAAGAAGATTTAAGTTGGATGAGCAATTTATATTTAATAAATATCCCATTTATTTCACGTTTTATTTACGCAGGCTGGATATTTATATCTTACAAAAAACCTACGCAAGTTAGATTCTACAGTTGCTTAATTGTTTTCTCATTTTTTATTAACATAAACTTGAACACTGAAAATTAATATAAGTTTTTGGTCTGAAATGTAATTTTATAAAAAAAAAACCTTCAATACGAATGTTTGAAATAAATAAATTGGACAATCAAAGATTTCGACAAGGGTTTTGTCATTCTCAAGCTCAATATTTGGCTAATCTATTTACTATCATAACTATATTGATCTACAAATCAATATGTTAATGATGACTGTTATGTGGGGATGATATGTGATGAATTCTCAGAATTAGAAACTATGCAAGAAGGGGCAAATAAGAAGGCAAATAAATAGGCTTTTGTTTAGCACTGTTTTGATAGTGATGATGTTTTTGTTCTAAGGCTATTAAGACTGGCTAAAGTGATCACTTTCGGTAACCATAGACAACGTTCACCGATTTCACCATCACGACATAAGGTCCACAAATCAAGCAACATTTAATGCAAACCATGGAAGCAATTTTTTGGAATCTCATATTTCAGATTTTCGAAAGTGATCACTCAAGCCAGCCTAAAGCCAATTCAAAGGCGGTGAGACACCTTTCTCACTTCTTCCAAAATGTTTACATTGTGTGTCCCCATCACCAGCCTTTTCATCAATGCACCAACCTGCTCCCAATAGTATGCTACACCCACCACCATACATCCCAGACACATGATTTGCAAACATCTGTAATTTTCCTTGTATTTAGTTTATATAAAAAACCCACTGATGATATGAGTCAAATATTGTTCAAACAAAAAGTAAAACAGTGTTTTATTTATAATCTATTTTAATTATATGTGAAGATTTATTTACAATATATAATAATACAGTGAACAGTACTACGTAGTACTACTTTCCATGCAATGTCAACATAATAATAACAACAAATAGTAATAATAACATATGAATTTAACCATCGCCGTCCACATCTAAATCCTACAGTATTAAATTGTCAACCATTCTCGCTCATATTATTAATAACATCTAGTACGAGTATATACTAGATTCTACGTACAATCTACACCACACTTGGCACTGTTAGGTTCTACGTCGCATATTTGTCGTAGACATATGCAGAAAAAAAATATTAATATATTTTGAAAAAGACTAGATTATTTTCGAAGGTTGACTATTTTATTGGAGATGAAAATACCTCACATCAAAGTACAGGTAAGTTTTTTATTTGAAATTCGAAAAAAAATTAGATAATAACATAGCTGAAAAATCTCAGCATTTTCTCATCATATATTTACAAAGTCATTTTGAAAATAATATTTTTAAATATGGAACTAGAACATCAAACGTAATCACTATCACTATATTTATCTATGTATCAATATATTGTTTCAATTATTAGATGTTCAGAGTTCGTTCAGTAGGCTTTTTGCGTGTAATAATAAAATAAACGTCAGGTCTGCTTTTCTTAGAAAACATGTTCCAAAATATTACTATGCAGTTTCATTCCATAACATAAAGATGTTACATGGCTTATGTTTGTAGTTCCACTTTTTTTTTTAATCTTGTGAGCTATGTTTATATAAGAACCTAAACATATTTCAAACGTTTTTCAGATGTCATGCTAATACTTGAGGAGTGTCGATGATTTTTCATCTTATTCCCAAAAACTGATCTAGGTGATTTGAAAAAATGGTGTTATCTCAAATAGCTTTGGACATATTATATTTTAGCAGCAAGAGCTGACTCGCGGCATTCAGCCAAATACAAGTTAGTATAATCCAGATTAGATACAAGAGCCAACAATCCACCAGGCAATGCTTACTCTGTTATGCTCATAAGACGTTTCATATCGCACCAGAATCATTGCAGAATATTTACTATTTTACAATATTATTTAGTAACTTTGAATATCTATCTAGTCATCTAAAATATTTATGAAAATATAGATATCGCGGATGTTGCTTTCATGGAATGTGATGATTTCAGAAAAATAAAATTTTGTAACGGGCAATATCGTAATTTTAAAAATATAAGAAAAATTTGTAATGGATGTTTGAGAGGGCATCTTTCGTAGTTTGCTCACATGAACACAGTATTTTTGAGGATTCACATAAATTTCATTATGGATTGAGAAACAAACTATAACATCAATTTTAAATATTTCTAAGCTAGTCTTGTGAGTGAATGTAATGTGTATAGGACATTTCGTTAGTTCATTATCAGTTCTAGTTCTACTGACACAATACTTTAACAAAACAGTATGAGTACAACAGAACATTATTAACAGTATTAAAGATTATAAAACAATATATTTAACACAATACGTCCTTTTTCATGAGCACAGAATAGAAACCAGCTCCCATCTGCACTGATGCCGTTGTCATAAGAATTTTGTACTGTAAACGAATGTTATTCACAACGTCAGAAAGTTTCAGCCGTTTTTAAAATATATTGTGATACACACACATACTAACTTTCATAGCTAGGCACATATCTATTTGTTCATTCATTTATACCATTACGGCATTACCCACGGGTGGCGTAGATATAGAAAGAACTGCAAGTAACAAACATACAAGTCATCCTCTCAATTTCAATGAAAAATTCAAGATGACTGGCACACGTACCTAATATAAATAAAAAAATTAAAGTTATTCAAAAGCAGTTGAATTTAAAATTAATCCTGTGAGTTGCGTAAGAATATGGGTATGTATATGTATGTGTGTGATAGTTGTAGTAATGTAATTACCTTTAACAAAGGAATGTATAAACGGATGTTGTCGTCCCTAGAACATTACCCCCTAAGTAGAAGTTGTATTAAAACCAAATTTATATGCCCTTAACAGGTAATAATTTCTCCATTTAATAATATTTCTAATAATAATAATAATAATACTCATAATTAATACCAACAGAGAACTTAGCGAAGTGGCTTATCAAATGCTGTTGTATAATGTATATGCCTACATAATACTGGCCAGATACCCTGGTCATTCATAATACTCTCAAAATGTCTTTTTAACTGTATCACCAGAGGTCGTTAGTTATTGTTAGTTTTAAATGTATTTTGAGTGTAAAATTGTCTTAAAAAATTGAAATGAAAAACAATACAAAGTCCCCAGTGGAATAACTATCTATTTTGTATCATTTTAATTTCTTACTTTAATGAACATCCACCAAGAACCGTCGGTCGATAAATTAAACTTTTAAATTGTTTTATTTATTGATTCTCAATAGAAGTGTATTTTTATTAAACTATATGGCAACCAGTTAAGAGTAAAACTAGTAGTACAATTATTTATATTTTTTTTTAAATATAAATCTTGATTTCATAATAAACCTGAAAACCCCAAACACCCTCTCAAGTAGCAACATGCTTGTGTAGTGATGGAGAAGTTTGTCGGCAGGGATAAATTGTACTTTTATACCTGTAATATGTACAGGTATAAAAGTGAAGAAAATATGAAAGTTTAAAAAATTTCTTCGCCACTGAAAATCTACGAAATGACGTTGAGTTACGATTTATGAAAATTATTATTATAATATTGCTGAATGAAGGTGTCCTAGGAACAACATCTTTACTTGGGTTATAGTAATGTAATTAGAAAATAAACCCATGGTGAAAATTTTCCTAGGGACGTGATAGAGATCTTCAACAACCACAGGGTGATTATAACGTCCCATATTATTATTAATAATAGTAAGTACAGAACACCCAACAATAAATGCGATTTTAAATTGTATTTATATTATACAAATACATTTCACGAAATTTTGAGTTTTAATCGTCAAGTGATTAATTAACACGTGAACTTCTTTCGAAGATTGTTTACGTAAGAAATAAAATGTCAACGAGACACAAGTTTAAATTCATTTCATTCATCATTAAAAGCTTTGTGGCTAAAATATTCCTGTATTTGCAGCATTTTAAAAATAAATGTACACAAATGTACACTTACTTGTTTGAATAACTCATCCGTTTATCGTATTTACGTATGTACCAGGATATGCTAACAATGTATGCATATTCAAACAGCTCTCCGCAGAATACATACTATATTAATAATCTAAATTCAGATAGACAGAATGGAAATTTTACAATCCAAACAATATTTTCTGATCACCTTACAAAAATTCGTAAAATGTTCCGGTCCTTTGGCCTAACAGGTATTATTATTAAATGTCCGGTTTATGGTCCAGGTGTACCGATAATGAATAATTTATTATTCGGAAACGTTAAAAGCTCTCCGGACCGCATTATTCCCGACGTTTTAATTAATATTGACGAAATTCGAGGAATCTACAGAATTTTCCACAAGGTATTTCGGAAACCCACCCCCTCAAATAGACCTAAAGTGAAAATGAATGAAATATCGAAATGACAAAAGGTTTAACTGACAAGTGATCTGGGAACGTGTACGAGCGCTTAAGTCACAACATTGCTAAGGATATCCGCTGGAAAATGGTATAACGCGAAACATGAATAATATCCGCATTTATGCCATACCACTAAGACGGAATTAGCGAAATTAATCGGAAATTGTTTTGAAAGCTTTACTTACTAGTTTATATGTGAAAATCTATAGTTAACTGAAACAACAGCCTTAGTACAAAATAAATACTATATTTCCTTTTGGTGTAAAACATTACAGATAACAAAACCCCTTGACAACCTTTAGCATGTTATCAGAAAAAAAACGTATGTTCTGTTCTTATCTAGAATCATATATTGAAAATAGAGGTTTTGAGAATATGTTGTATAAGCGATATGGACTTTTGAGGTTTGTTTCAACTAGTTTTTTTACGATTATAACGTAATATTTAAAATTCAACAAAAGCTCAAGAATGTTATGGTTTTGTTAGAAAAAAATATGTGAAAAATCCGCTCACACAAACACTCCAAGACAAAGAAGTTTATCGATTTCAACGTGGGTAAGAGAAATAAAAGAAAGTACTTATTCGAGAGTTGATTCAAATGTTTCTTTTCTTTCTGAATCTCATTAAAAGTTTGTTGAAAAAATGTAAATTACACAAAAAATATAAGTAACACATTCATATATTTTAAGCTTACTCAAAGTTAAATAAGTATAACTCCCCAAACAAAAAGTTCTTTAGCTGTGTTAGGATTTCACGTAAGTACCGCAATAATACTAATCCAAAGTATGTACGTAATAAACATCACAAAATGAAAATTAGATGCTGATCTTGATTTATTTACCAAAATAACAACAGAAATAAATAGAGAATTATATCATTATTTTTTCTATCGAAAAATAAAGATAATAAAACATAATTAATAGTGTTATATATTTGAGCATGCTCACAAATAAATCGTTACACATATAAAATTTCAAGAAACAAATAAAAATACTAACGAACCCTGAAAAGTCATGATTCTTACAGAAGGACTAAGAAAAATCTGATTAATGAACATTATGTACAAAATAAAACTAACAATCAACGTATTTTGTTGATTTTCAAGAACAGGAAAGATATTCATGATTTCTTCAACGTCGCAATTTATTGAAAATGAAAAATAAGTAAAAGTGTTAAAGGTTAATGTTGTTGAGTTCAAATAACATCCCTAAATAGAAGACTTATTCTAAAAACAAACAACTCTGTAAAATTTGACTTAGTAATAGAAATCACAAAAAAAAACCAGACAGTCCGGTGAGTCATCATTAAATATGACAAAGTTAAATTTGAAATTCAGAAATGATTTATATATGAAAGTGTATCAAATTTCAAATGAGCCAATTTTGTTTCAGCTTTGTATAGGAGGGCGTACGGACTAGTACATAGTAAGGAGTTTCATAAGCCTATTGTGTATTTATAAGAAGTATTAATAATATTTTGACAAAGTATATAAATAATTGTACTGATCATATTGTTATATTTTACTTGTACAACTTCTATGAACATCAAAGTTGATAATATAATAACTACAACCCAATTACTATTTCTTTCATAAAAAAGATTTGTACTCGCAAACTTGACTAAAAAATAATCACATTATTACAAAATAACATTATTTTCTACAAAAAAATTCATCTCACGGAGCAGATACAACAAAGGAAAAATAATACCAAAAAATACGTTTGTAAGGAACGGTATATCACGAAGAGCAAAAAATAATTTAGGATGAGAATGTGAAATTTTCAAAGTAATCAAAATTTTAATATAGAACCCTTGAATAAAAATTTAACTACGTATTATAAACGTAAATAAGTTTTTTTTTTCTATTTGACTGTAATATATTATTTATTTATTTATTTCATAGACGGCACAAGGCTATTAAATATGTGATTTTATTGTGGATATAAGTAAAATGTGTATAATTGTGAAGAATTTTTATCGTATCGTATATTTATAAAAAAAATGTGAAAAAGTAATTTACACTAACACTATGAGTACATATTTATATTTACTTGTGCCTACCTAAAATTAAAAATGAACAAATTGATGTTTATCAAAATTTCCATCTTTCATTTTTCGATGAAATTAAACGGGAAGAAAATAAAGAAAGTTTGTAGCAAATAAACACTGAAAAGGTACTGATAACAATAATAATAATAATGTGAACAAAGAAGAAGAACTCTGAATAAAACAATAAAGTTAAGTAAAGGAGAAGAAGGTAGAGAAGGTGGATAAGGAAGGGGTGTAATAATAAAAAGGTTCGAAGCATTGATTTATTGCGTGAAGCGAAATATGTCTAGTCCCGGTAGTGCACCCCATAAACAATGTATTGCACTTGAGGTGTCATTTCACCCTCCAGAAAACAATTACATTTCCTGGAAGGAAGGTGTTCCCACTTCCATAGAAACAGGGGAATAGAAGCTACAAGTTGTATTACTTTTGGTGGTATTATAATTATTAGATCTTCATTTATTAAGATAGTAAGAAAATATTTCTTACACCAAATGGAAAGATAATAATACTATATTACTACAGTTTATGTAGAAGGGAGATGGAAATTCACTAGAAACTTACTCAGAGATGCTGTTGTTCTTAACAGTTATAATAATGAGATTTTCTTGTGCAATGTAAATATTAACAGAGTAAATACTTTCTTCATCTTAAATTAATTTACTCACCATCTGCTTTACTCCGTACGAAACAATTACAAATAACTGACGATAAAAAGTACAGGCAAGATGACACACGAACTTGCAACTCAAATTCATGTAGATTGATTATTGAAGACAATTCGTTTATTTAGAAATAAATAGAAGGACGTAAAATGAAAGATAATATGAAATACCCACTCGGTATAAGGATTGGTATTACATAAAATAAAAACTTCCTTTGAATAAAGTCTGCATTGCATTATTTTACGATTGAGTTTTATATTATTACTGTTGAGATGATAAAATAGTTCCCCGCATCTGGCATATATCACGTATCACCTGTGTGAAGCTAATAATAATTCAAAAGATGATATCACACTATGAAAGTTATTAGTGATGGAATATAATATTATTATCACGTACTTACATAGCAGCACACAATAACGTACTACAGAATTCTATGCCACGAGTCACAAAGAATTAGATAGATGATGACTTGGGATACAAACAAATAATACGTGATAGATTTACTTTCTTAGATATAACTTCATTTTATCACAACAACAAAAAAACACATTTATTTATTTACTATCATAAATGGCTAAGGCCTCTAACTGAAGTCAAACAAATGAGATTCAAAACCAAAACAAATTTACAAATATAATATTGTTCATTTAATATCATTTAGTCTTTACAAAGTAGTAAAAAAAATAGAGGCTAAAAATAAATTACACAAAAAAATAATCATCAAAATCTTAAGGATGTAGGCACAATCTTCAGGTTATAAAATATAGAGAACCGTGAGAGGTTTAAATTTGATATAATTTATATTCTTATTTTAAGACTTTCAACAGATCCACACTTCTTTTCTTCCTACAGATCCTTTTCTAACAAGATTTAGTTTTTTTCAATTTGTAATCCTGTGTGTTTTCGCAAGACATTTCAATGGATTTTTCATAAAATGTTATGTATTTTCAAACTATTCAAACCGTATTTTCGAACTAAATTGTATACTCGTAGAAGAAGATAAAATAAAAGCGATTGTACAGGCATTTTAAATAAGCTTTTGGTCATAGACCTCCCATTAAGTATTCTTATTATAAGAAAAAGATAACTACATGATATTCGTACAACTATAAAGAGTTATTAATATATTTACTTTCAGTGGTTTTCTTAATATGAGTGGTGGGAGAAGTATTTTTCACGAGGTTTACACACATTTTTAGTTCAATATCTCTGTTTTCAATCTGAAATATATCTCGTTTTCCTCTATTTGAAAAAAACTGTCCTAAATAGATGAAGAAAATAGGAAAAATATTAATATATTTAATAATAATAATTCCATACGTTCGTTAAAAAAGTAATTAAAAAATATTACAAAATGAATTTTAATTAAATTCTTCATTCAGAAGTTTAATTTATATTATTAAAAGGGTGAATGGAGAGATTAAATGATGATTCAATAAAGCTGAATAGTATTTTTTTATTCATAAGTACGTCAGTTATTAATATGGTAGCATATTATGAATTTATGAATAAATATAATTGAACAAAAGTATTGCAAAATGCATTCACTGGATAACATATAATAAGCTTCATAATTTATTTATTTATTTATTTATTTATTTATTTATACACATACGGCGCAAGCCTTTTACATGTTCAAATACAAGACAGACTACAAAAAGAAAAATATTAACAATACAAGTTCACACATATACACGTCATTGAGTTTAGAAATATAAAAAGAGTCAAGAATTATCAAATAGAGTCAATAAATTAATACACAATTGTAGATTATGAACCATTTAAACAGTTAAGACAATAAAATAAATTCAAATATCAAAAATTTAACATCAGCAATAAAATGCAAAAATCAATAAGAACTTACACAAACAAAAAATACTCTTAGATGGATTATAAATTACTAAATAGGTAAATGATAAGGATTTTTAATCACAAATAATAGACTAGAATTTAACATTCAAAAGTATTAAATAAAATTCAATAATCAAAAATGGTCAATCAAATAAATAGTCAAAAAGCTGATAAGAATAATAACAATGTTAGTCAATATAATAAAATAAAATAAAATATCGTTACAAATGTACAGTACGCAGAAAGTCAGATCGCAAACCTCGATTGCCCTATGTCAGTTATGTGATTTTAAATAATTTACAATGTCAGTTTTGAATTTCGGGAAGCTGTCAGCAAAAACATCAGTGTGGTCTCCTACCAGGTTCCCCAGTCTGTGAATTCTAATAAGTGGTGAATAATAAACATAGTTGTTTCGAGTATTAGACTCGTGAAATGTCACAGTTTGTCTGGTAAACCTGGCAGGAACGCTAAGTTGTAATAATTCAACTAATTCTGGAGAGTCAATGGCGCCGTTCAGTAATTTATGCAAGAAACACATATCAAAAAGAATCCTTCGGTTTTGCAAGGTAAGGAGACCAAGCTCATCCATCAACGCAGGATAGTCAATATTTTCTACCGAGATTCCCTTTTTGTAGTTAATCAGCCTCAGAAACTTTCTCTGTACCCTCTCAACACTATTACTGTGGATGGCATAATTGGGAGACCATATAGTTGTGTTATATTCTAAGAGAGGTCTCACGAGGGACACAAATAGTAGCCTATAAGACTGAGTTAACCGTAGGTCGGATACTAATCTGAAAATGAAGCCCAGACATCTCATTGCTCTGCTGACAGCTTCCTCTATATGTATGTTATAAGTTAGATCCTCAGAGAAAGTGATTCCTAGATCTTTTATGTTTGAAACGCATTGGAGAACAACACTATCAATGGAATATTCATGGGTTATTTGAGATCTAGTTCTATGAAAGCGAACAACCTGGCACTTTGCTGCATTAAGGTTTAATTTATTTTGTTTGCACCAATCATTTAACAAATCCAGATTATTTTGTATTATAACGCAGTCTTCCAAACCGTTAATAGATTTATAAAGCTTTAGGTCGTCCGCAAACAGTAAAACCTCTATGTCTCTGAAGATCTCAACTATGTCATTTACAAATAAATTGAACAATATCGGTCCCAAATGCGACCCCTGTGGTACTCCACTGTATGCATAAACAGTTTCAGATATACAATTCCCAATCTTCACTTTAAGAGTTCGCCCAGTGAGGTAGCTTTTCAACCAATGATAGAAAGTTCCATCGACCCCATACCCACGCAGCTTTGACAATAGTCTGTCATGTGACACTTTATCGAAAGCCTTGGAAAAATCAGTATATATGGAGTCGACTTGACCCCTCCTTGACAAACAGTTAACTATATAATTCTGGTAAATAATAAGATTAGTGAGAGTGGATTTTTTGGGTATAAAGCCATGCTGTAGTGAAGTTATTACATTATTTATAGAACTGCTTATTTTTTTAACGATGATTGATTCAAAAAGTTTGGGAATTGCAGACAATATGCATACAGGTCTGTAGCTAGTCACTTGTGTATTATCTCCCTTTTTAAAAATTGGACATATAAAGCCCTCTTTCCAAATATTAGGAAATATTCCCAACTCTAATGACAATGAGAAAATTATGTGCAAGTGACCTGCCAACATTTCCATACAATTCTTAATGAATACGTTGGGAATACCATCCGGACCAGCTACTTTTGAAGCATCCAAAGCAAGTATCGCATCTTTGACTTCGTCCATTGAAATAGTGATGTTGGGCAAATCGATTATTTTGTTTGAGGAAAAATTGAAGTCGGCAGACTCAGTCGGTTTATCATAAACAAGTTGGAAAAAAGAAGCCAAAAGGTTAACTGCGCCTTGAGGTGAGTCGGAGTGCTGGTTGTTAAAGAAAAGAGTAGACGGTATCTCGACCCGATCTTCCCTCATGCTGTTAACAAACTTCCACAGATTCTGAGAACCCTGATGCAAATTACTTTCAATAGAATCCATATATTGTCTATAACAATTCTTGGATAAAGAAGAACACTGAGAACGTAAGGCAGAAAAAATATTATAGTCATCTATTTCTGACGTTTCTTTGAATCTCTTATGTGCCAATTTTTTTTTATGAACAATGTCTTTCAACTCATTATTAAACCATTTTGGATAGTTTGAATGTTTAACAGATTTTTCAGGTATATGAGTATCTATACATAGCCTTAAATTAGCATAATAATGTTCAGTAATAGTGTTCAAATTATTTTCATCCGTCAAAAAGCTACAGTCCATATTTTTTAAAAATGCATTTATTGCAGGGTAGTCAGCCCCGTGAAAGTTCCGCTTAACAACTGGTTTGCTTGCTGAAACACTTAGATGAGACAATATAACAATATCGAGAGGAGGATGGTAGGTATCCACCGGTAGTATGGACGAGGCGGACTTATTAACTACAATACTAGGATCCGTCGAGAAAACTAAATCAAGAATTCTACCGTGGCTGTTTGATATATTATTTGTCTGTACAAGGCCACAAAAGTTGGCCATGTCAACCAATTCTGCAGCCTTTTCATTTTTTAGATTATTTGAAATTTGCAATTCAGCAGAAAAATGATTGTCATTTATCTCACAGAGCCTCTCCCAATCACAATCCGGCAAGTTAAAGTCACCTGTTAAGACAAATTTTTGCTTTTTGTACTTAGATTTTAAGTATTCGATCTCTTCGTGATAGCCTTTATATAAATTGATATCGGAGTTGGGTGGAATATATGTACATCCCAAAATTATTGTTTCGTGAGGGAGTTTGACCTGAACAAAGATTTGTTCAATGTTAGTATTATTCATAGGTATTTTTTTACTAGTTAAAGATTTTGTTACCGCGATCAAAACTCCTCCACCTCTCGATTTGCTACTTGTTCGTGAGTTTCGGTCGAATCTGTACACATTGTAATTTGTAAAACCTAATTCTGAAGAAAAAATGGAAGGGTCCAGCCAGGTCTCTGTAAACAAAATAATATCATAGTTGACAAAAGGAAGGGACTGGCGTAACTGGCTTAGCTTTGATTTTACGCCCCTGATATTCTGGTAATAGAGTTCAAGTTTTTTAAATTGTTAACATGAACTATTTTCGGGATTCCCTTAATGAATTTAATTGTCAGATTATTTTCTCCGTTCTGGACCCTTGCACCTAATTCTTCTTTCAGCTTCGTGTATTGGTTACGCTGAAACACTGTTTGGTCGTGATACACTCTAACACCCCCCGAAATCTTCAGCTTGTTTTTCATTATTTCCCTGGCCTGATTTTGATGTTTAAGAATGACTTTAATGGGACGAGGTTTATTAACATTCCTCTTTCCCAGCCTAAAGCACATTAAATCATTTACAGCCACCGACTGATCCACTTCTCTTAGCAAATTGCAAATCTTAGACTTTTCTTCTCTTATAACTTCCTCCTGACTTAACTGTGAACTTTCCTCTACGCCACACACTATAATGTTCCTTCTTCTCCTACTTCTTTCCTCGATTTCGTTCGCAATCGAGTCAATCCCCACCATATCTCTCCCAGCACCGCCATTCTCCAGTCTATCAACTCTGTGTTCTAAGTTGTTGAT